>CM031234.1:641052426-641194662 GCA_018340775.1 Taxus wallichiana var. yunnanensis
TGTTTGCGCTGGTGCATCCATTTGCAAACACATCAAGTGCATTTTTTGTGTCGACATCTTCACCAAGTGCATCTCTACTAAACGCTGTATACACATCCATTTTTATTAATGACATCTTCGATATGCGCCATTTTTCTCGACATCTTCATTAATGCATGTGGCGCATCCATTTTTGTGTCGACATCTTCGATGTGCGCCCTTTACTCTACGCTCAGTACATCCATTTTCGTGTCGACATCTTCCGACATGGCGCCTTTAACTGTGCAAGGCGCATCCATTTTTGTGTTGACATCTTGATGTGGACCCTTTACTCGCACCAGGTGCATCATTTTTTGTTTCACATCTTCTAATGTGCACCTTTTACTGTGCGAGGTGCACACATTTTTGTGTCGACATCTTGATGAGCGCCCTTTACTGCGCTAGGGCACATCCATTTTTGTCGACATCTTCTAATGTGCACCCTTTACCTACACCATGGTGCATCTATTTTTGTGTCGAAATCTTATGATGTGCGCCCTTTACCTACACACCAGTGGTGCATCCAGGTTTGTGTGTCGACATCTCTTCGATGTTCGCCCTTTATCTCGCACTAGGGTGGATCCATTTTTTTGTCGACATGTTTTGATGTACGCCCTTTCCCTACGCAAGGGCGCATCCATTTTTGTGTCGGCAACATCTTCGATGTGTGCCTCTTTATCTCACGCTTGAAGAACCATCCATTTTTGTTTCGACATCTTCGATGTGCGCCCTTTACCTCGCGCTCTGAGGTGTATCTTTTGTGTCGACATCTTCTCGATGTGCGCCCTTTACCTATACCAAGTCGCATCCAGTTTTGTGTCGACATCTTCTTATAAGCTCCCTTTACTGCGCTTGAGCATCCATTTTGTGTCGACATCTTCATGTGTGCCCTCTACCTGCCAGGTGGCACATCCATTTTGTGTCGACATCTTCGATGTGCGCCCTTTACCTGCGCCCAGGGCACTTCCATTTTGTGTTGACATCTTCGATGTGTGCCCTTTACCTTTCCGAAGTCCATCCATTTTGTGTCGACATCTTCTGATGTGTGCCCTTTACTTGTGCCAGGGCACATCCATTTTTGTGTCGATATCTTCTGATGTGTGCCCTTTACCTCTGGGGCGCATCGATTTTGTGTCAACATCTTCCGATGTCGCCCTTTACTGCGCTTGAGCGCATGCATTTTTGTGTCAACATCTTCTGATGTGCGCCTTTACTATGCTTGAGGGCACATTCATTTACCTACGCGACACTTAATGGTGCATCTATTTTTTTGTTTTGACATCTTCGATGTGCGCGCATTACTTTACATGCTTGGCACATTAATTTTGTGTCGACATCTTCGATGTGTACCCTTCCACACCTCAGTGAGTAGCATCCATTTTGTGTCGACATCTTCTATGATGTGCGCTTTTACCTTTGCTGTAGGGTGCGTATTATTTTTGTGTCGACATCTTCTGATGTGCCCCCTTTACTAAGCGCTTGGGTGCATCCATTTTTATGTCGACATATTTTGATGTGCGCCCTTTACTGTGCTGAGGGTGCATCCATTTTTGTGTCGATCTTCGATGTACGCCCTTTACCTATGCCAGGGTGCGTCCATTTTGTGTCGACATCTTCGATGTGCGCCCTTTACTTGCGTGCAAGGGTGCATCCATTTTGTGTCGACATCTTCGATGTGCGCCTCTTACTGCACCAAGGGTTGCATCCATTTTATAAGCTGTGTCGACACATATTTTGATGTGTGCCTTTACTGCTATACGGCACATCCATTTTTGTGTCGACATCTTCGATGTGTGCCCTTTACCTATGCTGGGCACATCCATTTTAATGTCGACATCTTCGATGTGCACCCTTTACACTGGGGTGCATCCATTTTTGTCGACATCTTTTGATGTGCGCCCTTTACTCCGCACGAGGGCACATCTATTTTTGTGTCGTCATCTTCCATGTGCACCCTTTACCTATGCGGGGGACATCCATTTTTGTGTCAACATCTTCTCGCTTATTAAGCCCTTTACTTGCGAGGTGTATCCATTTTATGTCGACATCTTCACTGATTTGTGCCCTTTACCTCGCCATGGCGCATGCATTTTTGTATGTCGACATCCTCTTATGCGCTCTTTTTTGTGTCGAGGATGCATCCATTTTTTCGAAATCTTCGTCACATGTGCGCCTTTACTCGAACCATGGTGCATCCATTTTCATGTCGACATCTTCTGATGTGCACTCTTTCGCGCTCAAGGGCACATCCATTTTGTGTCGACATCTTCGATGTGCACCCTTTACTCAAGCGCTGGGTGCATCCATTTTTGTATCGACATCTTTTGATGTCAGCGCCTTACTGCACTGGGCACATCTATTTTCGTGTCGTCATCTTCTCGATGTGCACCCTTTACCTCATCTTGAGGGACATCCATTTTTATGTCGACATCATCTCGCTATTAAGCCCTTTACCTTGCGCGAGGTGTATCCATTGTATGTCGACATCTTCTGATGTGTGCCCTTTACCTACGCCATGGCGCATGCATTTTTGTGTCGACATCCTCTTATGTGCACCTCTTTTTTTGTGTCAGGGCACGCATCCATTTTTTTGTCGAATCTTCGCGTGTGCGCCTTTCACCTTATGGTGCATCCATTTTGTGTCGACATCTTCCGATGTGCCCTTTACCTACGCGCGAGGGCATCCATTTTGTGTTGACATCTTCGATGTGTGCCCTTTACTGCGTCTAGGCACATCTATTTTGTGTCGACATCTTCGATGTGCCTTTACCTGCATAGGCACATCCATTTTGTGTCAACATCTTTTGATGTACCACCCTTTACTGCGCTGCTAGGGCGCATTCATTTTTGTGTCGACATCTTCGATGTCGTCCTTTACTGTGCCAAGGGTGCATCTATTTTTTTTTGACATCTTCTCGATGTGCCCTTTACCTGCGCCAGGGCGTCCATTTTGTGTCGACATCTTCCTCGATGTAATAGCCTCATTACATGTGCCAAGGGCACATCCATTTTAATGTCGACATCTTCCGTTATGTGCACTCTTTACTTGCTCGCAGGGCATCATCTTTTTGTGTCGACATCTTCTCGATGTTTGCGCTTTACTGCATGAGGTGCAACATACATTTTTGTGTCGACATCTTCTGCCGTGCGCCTCTTACTGCGCTGGGCATCCATTTTTGTGTCGACATTTTCTACAAGCGCCCTTTACACTGTGCCGGAGGTGCATCTATTTTGTTTCGACATCTTCGATGTACCCCTCTTACTGCGCTAGGGCACATCCAATTTTGTGTTGACATCTTCTTATGTAATAGCCCTTTACTGCGCCGCAGGTGTATCCATTTTTGTGTCGACATCTTCGATGTAAGCACCTTTACTGCGCCAGGCATCCATTTTGTGTCGACATCTTCTTATAAGCTCGCCTTTACTGCGCTAAGAGGAGCATCCATTTTTGTGTCGACATCTTCCTGATGTGCGCCCTCTACCGCACTTTTCTAGCACATCCATTTTGTGTCGACATCTTCTGATGTGCGCCTCTTACCTACTGCCAGCGTGCATCCATTTTCTTGTCGACATCTTCCCGATGTGCACCCTTTACTGTGCACTGGGTGCATCGATTTTCGTGTCGACATCTTCTAATGTCGCACTTTACCTCTACTTGCGCCAGGTGCGTCCATTTTCGTGTCGACATTTTTTGTCGACATCTTACGATAATGCGCCTTTACCTCCGACAAAGCGCGATCCATTTTTGTGTCACACTTCGATGTGTGCCCTTTACCTTTCTAGGGTCCATCCATTTTTTTCGACATCTTCTCGATGCGCCTTTACGTGCGCCAAGGGTGCATCCATTTTTGTGTCGAAATCTTCTACGATGTGCGCTTTACCTGCTCAGGGAACATCCATATTTTTGTCGACATCTTCGATGTGCGCCTTTACCCGCACTGCGGCACATCCATTTTTGTGTTGACATCTTTTGATGTGCGCCCTTTACTTGTGCCAGGCGCGCATCCAGTTTTGTGTCGACATCTTCTGATGTGCGCCCTTTACCTATGCCAAGGGCACATCCATTTTCGTGTCGACATCTACGATGTCGCCCTTTACCTCTGTTGGGGTAAATCCACTTTTGTTTCGACATTTTTATGTCGACATCTTACTGTACCCTTTACTTGTGCTAAGGCGAATCCATTTTCGTCTCGACATCTTCGATGTGTGCCCTTTAATTGCGCCGAGGTGCATCCATTTTTCGTGTCGACATCTTCACAAGTGCACCTTTACCTCGATGCTTGGGCACATACATTTTTGTGTCGACATCTTTTGATATGCGCCATTTTTTCTCGACATCTTCCCTGTGCGCCGAGCGCATCCATTTTTGTGTCGACATCTTGATGTCATGCCCTTTACCTTCGTCTATGGAGTACATCCATTTTCGTGTCGACATCTTCGATGTCAAGCCCTTAAGCGTGCCAGGCGCATCCATTTTTGTGTTGACATCTTGATGTGGACCCTTTACCCTGCACTTGGGGTGCATCGTTTTTTGTTTGAACATCTTCTAATGTGCACCTTTTACTGTGCACGAGGGTGCACACATTTTGTGTCGACATCTTCGATGGCGCCCTTTACTGCGCTTGGGTACATCCATTTTTGTCGACATCTTCTAATGTGCACCCTTTACCTACACCATGGTGCATCAATTTTGTGTGAAAATCTTATGATGTGCGCCTTTACCTACACCATAAAAACGCATCTAGTTTTGTGTCGAAGATCTCTGATGTAACCTTTATCTTCACCGGTGGTGGATCCATTTTGTGTCGACATGTTTTGATGTACGCCCTTTCCATCCAACAGCATCCATTTTTGTGTCAACATCTTCGATGTGTGCCCTTTATCTACGCCAAGAGGCCCATCTATTTTTGTTTCGACATCTTCGTGTGAGCCCTTTACTGCGCCGGGGTGTATCTTTTTGTGTCGACATCTTCCGATGTGCGCCTTTACCTATGCCAGTCGCATCCGATTTTGTGTCGACATCTTCTTATAAGCTCCTTTACTGCGCTAGAGAGCATCCATTTTGTGTCGACATCTTCGATGTGCACCCCCTACCACTGCGAATCCAGGGGCACATCCATTTTTGTGTCGACATCTTCGATGTGCGCCCTTTACTGCGCTGCAAGAACACTTCCATTTTGTGTCGACATCTTCCTCGATGTGTGCCCTTTACCTTTTCAAAGTATGCATCCATTTTTGTGTCGACATCTTCGATGTGTGCCCTTTACTTGTGCGAGTGGCACATCCATTTTTGTGTCGATATCTTCTCTGATGTGTGCCCTTTACCTCTGGCGAAAAGGGCGCATCGATATTCGTGTCGACATCTTCGTCATGTGCACCCTTTACTCACGTGCCGGGTGCATCGATTTTGTGTCGACATCTTCTAATGTGCGCGCTTTACTGCGCTTAGGTGCGTCGTCCATTTTTGTGTCGACATTTTTTGTCGACATCTTGATGTGCGCCTTTACCTACGACAAGGCGCATCCATTTTTGTGTCATCTTCTGATGTGTGCCCTTTACCTTTCTAGGGTCCATCCATTTTTTTCGACATCTTCGTGTGCCTTTTACTGCCGCTGTGGTGCATCCATTTTTGTGTCGACATCTTCTCGATGTGCGCTCTTTACCTGCTCTAAGGGAACATCCATATTTTGCCGACATCTTCGATGTGCCTCTTTAGGCTGCCACGGCACATCTATTTTTGTGTTGACATCTTCTGATGTGCGCCCTTTACCTGCCAGGGCGCATCCATTTTTGTGTCGACATCTTCTGATGTGCGCCCTTTACCTCGCCAAGGGCACATCCATTTTTGTGTCGACACATCTCTTGATGTGCCTTTACCTACTGTTGAGGGTAAATCCACTTTTGTTTCGACATTTTTATGTCGACATCTTCCGATGTGCACCCTTTACTTGTCTAAGGCGAATCCATTTTGTCTCGACATCTTCTCGATGTGTGCCCTTTAATTGCGCCTGGGTGCATCCATTTTCATGTCGACATCTTACAAGTGCACCCTTTACCGCGCCAAGGTACATACATTTTGTGTCGACATCTTTTGATATGCGCCATTTTTTCTCGACATCTTCTGATGTGCGCCAGGGCGCATCCATTTTTGTGTCGACATCTTCTGATGTGCGCCCTTTACCTTCACCTCAGGGTACATCCATTTTTGTGTCGACATCTTCTGATGTGCGCCCTTTAACTGTGCCAAGGCGCATCCATTTTTGTGTTGACATCTTCTGATGTGGACCCTTTACCTGCACCAGGGTGCATCGTTTTTTGTTTCAACATCTTCTAATGTGCACCTTTTACCTGTGCCAGGGTGCACACATTTTTGTGTCGACATCTTCTGATGAGCGCCCTTTACCTGCGCCAGGGCACATCCATTTTTTTGTCGACATCTTCTAATGTGCACCCTTTACCTACACCATGGTGCATCCATTTTTGTGTCGAAATCTTCTGATGTGTGCCCTTTACCTACACCAGGTGCATCCAGTTTCATGTCGACATCTTCTGCCGATGTTCGCCCTTTATCTTCACGCGGGGTGGATCCATTTTTGTGTCGACATGTTTTGATGTACGCCCTTTCCCTGCATGAGTAGCATCCATTTTCATGTGTCGACATCTTCGATGTGTGCCCTTTATCTACGCTTGGGCCCATCCATTTTTGTTTCACATCTTCGTGTGTGCGCCTTACCTGCGCGCTATGTATCTTTTTTTGTGTCGACATCTTCTCGTGTGCGCCCTTTACCTATGCTGGGTCGCATCCATTTTCATGTCGACATCTTCTTATAAGCTCCTTTACTGCGCTTGAGGCATCCATTTTGTGTCGACATCTTGATGTGCACCCTCTACTGCGCGCACTAAGGGCACATCCATTTTCATGTCGACATCTTCGATGTGCGCCCTTTACTGCGCGCCAAGGGCACTTCCATTTTTAGTGTCGACATCTTCGATGTGTGCCCTTTACCTTTTCAGGCGCATCCATTTTTGTGTCGACATCTTCTATGTGTGCCCTTTACTTGTGCCGGGGCACATCCATTTTTGTGTCGATATCTTGATGTGTGCCTTTACCTCTGGCGGGCGCATCGATATTTGTGTCGACATCTTCTCGATGTGCGCCCTTTACTGCGCCTAAGGCAGGCGCATGCATTTTTTGTCGACATCTTCTGATGTGCGCACTTTACCTATGCAAGGGCACATTCATTTACCTACGCCAGTGCATCTATTTTTGTGTTGACATCTTCTTACGATGTGCCTCTTACTGCTACACGCAATGGCACATTAATTTTTGTGTCGACATCTTCTCGATGTGTACCTCTTCACCTTTGCCCCAAGGGCATCCATTTTGTGTCGACATCTTCTCGATGTGCGCCTTTTACCTTTGCCAAGGCGTATTATTTTTGTGTCGACATCTTCTATCGATGTGCCTCTTACCTTTACTACCATAGGGCGCATCCATTTTAATGTCGACATCTTTTGATGTGTGCGCCCTTTACCTTCGTGCTGCAAGGGTGCATCCATTTTTGTGTCGATCTTCGATGTACGCCTTACCTGCGCATGCGGTGCGTCCATTTTTGTGTCGACATCTTCGATGTCGCCCTTTACCTGTCGCGAGGGCACATCCATTTTCATGTCGACATCTTCTTTAATGCGCCTACTTTACCTACTTGGGTTGCATCCATTTTGTGTCGACATATTTTGATGTGTGCCCTTTACTGCGCCATCACGGGCGCATCCATTTTGTGTCGACATCTTCTTCGATGTGCCCTTTACCTACGCCTGGTGCATCCATTTTTAATGTCGACATCTTCTCGATGTGCACCCTTTACTGCATGCACAGGTCATCCATTTTTGTGTCGACATCTTTTGATGTGCGCCTTTACTGCACTCAAGGGCACATCTATTTTTGTGTCGTCATCTTCGATGTGCACCTCTTTACCTATGCTAGGGCACATCCATTTTTGTGTCAACATCTTACTCGTATTAGCCCTTTACTGCGCTAGGGTGTATCCATTTTTGTGTCGACATCTTCTGATGTGTGCCCTTTACCTGCGCCATGGGCGCATCCATTTTTGTGTCGACATCCTCTTATGTGCGCCCTTTTTTGTGTCGGTGCATCCATTTTCATGTCGAAATCTTCGAGTGTAAGCCCTTTACTGCCCCATGGTGCATCCATTTTTGTGTCGACATCTTCGATGTGCACTCTTTACACATGCGCCAAGGGCACATCCATTTTTGTCGACATCTTCTGATGTGCCCTTTACCTGCGCCTAGGCACATCTATTTTTGTGTCGACATCTTTTGATGTGCGAGCTTTACCTGCACCAAGGCACATCCATTTTTATGTCGACATCTTTTGATGTACCACCCTTTACTGCGCGGGGGGGTGCATTCATTTTGTGTCGACATCTTCGACATCTGTGCGTCCTTTACCTGTGCCGAGGGTGCATCTATTTTGTTTCGACATCTTCATGTGCGCCTTTACGAGCACAAGGCACATCCATTTTGTGTCGACATCTTCTGATGTGCGCCTATTACATGTGCGGGCACATCCATTTTTGTGTCGACATCTTCCGTCAGGCATGTGCACACTTTACTAACAAGGGCACATCTATTTTTGTGTCGACATCTTCGATGTTTGCGCTTTACTGCACCAAAGGGAACATACATTTTGTGTTGACATCTTCTGATGTGTGCCCTTTACCTGCGCCAGGGTGCATCCATTTTTGTGTCGACATCTTCTGTGTGTGCGCCTCTTTACTGTGCCGGGGTGCATCTATTTTTGTTTGACATCTTCCGATGTAAGCCCTTTACTGCGCTTGGGGCGCATCCAATTTTGTGTTGACATCTTCTACGATGTGCGCCTCTTACATGTGTCAGGGCACATCCATTTTGTGTCGACACATCTTCTGATGTGCACACTTTACCTACTCCAGGGCACATCCATTTTGTGTCGACATCTTCCTTGATGTTCACGCTTTACCTCCGCGAAGGAACATACATTTTGTGTTGACATCTTCTTATGTGCAATGCCTTTACCTGCACTCCAAGGCGCATCCATTTTGTGTCGACATCTTCGATGTGTGTGTGCTTTACATGCGCGCGGGATGCATCCATTTTGTGTCGACATCTTCGCTATTCACCCTTTACTTGCGCTGAGGTGTATCCATTTTGTGTCGACATCTTCCGATGTGTGCCCTTTACCTACGCCATGGCGCATCCATTTTATGTCGACATCCTCTTATGTGCGCCCTTTTTTTTGTGTCGGGATGCATCCATTTTTTTTTCGACATCTTCTGATGTGCGCCCTTTACCTGCCCCATGGTGCATCCATTTTTGTGTCGACATCTTCTGATGTGCACCCTTTACCTGCGCCAGGGCACATCCATTTTTGTGTCGACATCTTCTGATGTGCGCCCTTTACCTGCGCCAGGGCACATCTATTTTTGTGTCGACATCTTCGATGTGCGGCGTTACTGCACGCCAGGGCACATCCATTTTTGTCGACATCTTTTGATGTACCTCCTTTTACTCGCGCCAAGGGCGCATTCATTTTGTGTCGAACACATCTTGATCTGCGTCCTTTACACTGCGCGGGTGCATCTATTTTGTTTCCACATCTTCGATGTGCGCCTTTACTGCGCTTAGAGGGCGCATCCAATTTTGTGTCGACATCTTCTCGATGTGCGCCTTTACATGTGCGGGGGCATCCATTTTCATGTCGACATCTTCGATGTGCACACTTTACTTGCTCCAGGGAACATCCATTTTTGTGTCGACATCTTCTGATGTTCGCGCTTTTACTGCACAAGGAACATACATTTTGTGTTGACATCTTCTGATGTGCACCCTTCTACCTGCGCAGGTGCATCCATTTTGTGTCGACATCTTCTCCGATGTGTGCTTTTACCTATGCTGGGGTTCATCTATTTTGTTTCGACATCTTCGATGTGTGCCCTTTACTGTGCGCCTGGGCACATCCAATTTTGTGTTGACATCTTCATTTGTGCGCCCTTTACATGTGCCGGGGCATCCATTTTGTGTCGACATCTTCTCGATGTGCACACTTTACTCCGCTCCAGGGCACATCCATTTTGTGTCGACATCTTGATGTTCACGCTTACTGCACAAGGAACATACATTTTGTGTTGACATCTTCTTATGTGCCCCCTTTACTGCACTGGTAGGCGCATCCATTTTATGTCGACATCTTCGATGTGCATCCTTTACATGCACTTAGGATGCATCCATTTTTGTTCGACATCTTCGCGCTTTGTGCCTTTACCACGCACCTGGGGCACATCCATTTTGTGTCGACATCCTCGATGTGCACCTCTTTACTACGCACTGCAGGGCGCATCCATTTTCATGTCGACATATTTTGATGTGGCGCGCTTTACACTGTTCAAGGGCACATCCATTTTCAATCGACATCTTCGATGTGTACCCTTTACCTGCACCGTGGGTGCATCCATTTTAATGTGTCGACATCTTATGATGTGCGCCCTTTAGCTACGCGGCAAGGCACCATTTTTTTGTTGACATCTTCGATGTGTGCCCTTTACGTGGCCCTTTGTGATCCATTTTTGAGTCGACATCTTTTGATGTGTGCCCCCTACTCTTGCGCCGAGGCATCGATTTTTGTGTAAAAATCTTTAGATGTGTGCCCTTTACTGCGCTAGGGTGCATCCATTTTTGTGTCAACATCTTCTTATGTGCACACTTTACCTGTGCCATGGCGCATCCATTTTTGTGTCGACATCTTATGATGTGCGCCCTTTACCTGCACCAGGGTGCATCCATTTTTGTGTCGACATCTTCTGATGTGTGCCCTTTACCTCAAGCGTAGGCGCATCCATTTTGTGTCGACATCTTGATGTGCGCCTTCACTTACTGCGCTAAGGGTATCCATTTTTGTGTTGACATCTTCTAATGTGCAGCCTTTACTGTGTCAGGGTGCATCCATTTTGTGCCAACATCTTCTACGATGGGCACCCTTTACTGCTCCAGTGGTGCATCCATTTTTTCACATCTTCGATGTGCATCCATTACCTACACCAGGTCCGCATCCATTTTTGTGTCGACATCTTCATGTGCTTTTACTGTGCGAGGGTGCATCGATTTTTGTGTCAACATCTTCCTAGATGTGCCCTTTACTGCGCTTTGGGCGTATGCATTTTGTGTCGACATCTTCGAAAACGCTCTTACCTATGCCAAGGCAGATCCATTTTGTGTAGACAGATGCTTCGATGTGCACCTTTACTACAAAGGTGATGCATCCATTTTAATGTCGACATCTTTTGATGTGTGCCCTTTTCTTGCGGCGAACACATCCATTTTAAACTCAATCTTCAGATGTGCGCCTTTACCTTTGCCATGGCATATCCATTTTGCAAATCGAATCTTCGAGTGCACCCTTTACCTTCGCCTTAGACATCCTTTTTGTGTCGACATCTTGATGTGAGCCCTTTACCTGCACAAAGAGCGCATCCATTTTGTGTCGACATCTTCTGAACTCCACAAGTTCACCCCTTTACACTGAAGAAGGGGCATCCATTTTTGTGTCGACATCTTCACGATGTGTACCCTTTACGATTTATGCGCCGGGAGCATCCATTTTTGGAGAACATCTTCTAATGTCTGCCCTTTACCTTCCCAACCTAACGCATCTCATTTTGTGTCGACATCTTCTAATGTGCCCCTTTACCTTGGCCATGGTGCATTTTACATTTTTGTGTTGACATCTTGATGTCGCCCTTTACTGCGCAGAGGACCTGCATCCGTTTTGTTCGACATCTTGATGTGAATATGACTCCCACGAAAAGTGCATGGCGATTTTTTTGTCGACATATTCCCAAGTGCACCTTTTACTGCACGGGTTCGGCCGGATCAATTTTTGTGTCGAAATCTTCGGGTGCGTCCTTTACGTGTCGGGGTTCATCCATTTTGTGTGACATCTTATGATGTGCCCCTTTACCTGCACTTCCACCAAAAGATGCATCCATTTTTCCTGTCGACATCTTCCCGATGTGCATCGCTTTACTGCGCAAGGTGGCTCATCCATTTTTTGATGCGATATCTTTATGTGCCCCTTTACCCCGCTGCATCCATTTTTGTGTCCAACATCTTCTTTGTTGGGATTAGAAAATGGACCCTTTACTGCGCCTTGAAGGCACATCCATTTTTCGACATCTTTCCCGATGCACCTTTTCCTTGTGCCAAGCATCCATTTTAGGTCGACATCTTCTAATGTGTTCCATCGGGACATCCTCGTGCTACATGCTTCATCCATTTTTCCCGAATCTTGAAATGTGCTCCTTTTAGTCGGATACACTGATAAATGTCGACATATTTTGAGTTTCTTGAGTTCCATATGCTTCCGTTTGTCTATATTTACCCAGGGGGAGATATTTACAACAATTTGGCGACTCAATGGATCACTGCCTCTAGGTAGAAGATCGGTGGCCTTTTAGCAATCCATTGGGCTGGAGTCATAAGTAACAACCTGAAACCAACTTGATTTCTTATCCCGATCCACGTATCGTGAACTCCTTTCTCCAAGATCATGCTAAACTATAGAAAATAACCTGAGAGCAACAAAACCTATGCCAGAGCACTTAGGGAAATTGAAACCTAACTACAACAAGACAATGTGCATACGCACTTAGAGGAATTGAAAACTAATATAATATTTACAAGGGTAAACCTTTTCCTTTTAGTAGCAATGTTTAAGATAGATTCCGTTAACAGAATCGGAGTTCTTCTCCATCCAATGTAGACAATTGGAAGGCATTACTACTTTTACATTCCATGACCATATAGGGGCCACTCCAAATGGCATCAAACTTGGAATGCCTTCCTGGTTTTCTTGATCTCGCATCCCATTTCGAACTAGGTCCCCTTCACGGAAGGTCCTTGCTCTTGCCTTCTTATCAAACCATCTTTTTATTAAGGCTTGATCCTTTTCAATCATCTGAAACTGCATGCTCTCTCGATTTCTTCCAATTCCATCAACTCTGCATACCTAGCCTCCATTGGTTTGAACTTAGACAACTCCAACTGCTTCATGAGCTCCAATGTTGGCAATTCTAATGATATAGGCAATCGCCTCTTTCCCATAGACCAACTTGTAGGGAGAATTACTTCTAGATCTCTCTTGGCGTTATCTGTCAGCCCATTGTATTGTTGATTTTAGCTTGGTATGCCATGTCATTTTATTTTCATCCGTGTTCTTTCGATGATTCTTAGCAAATTCTTGTTCGTGGACTCTGCTGTCCATTACCACTGCGGGTAATAATTTGAAGAGGTGCTCAAATAGATTCCATTCTTGACAACCCATTCTATGTAATCTTGGAACCTATGAATGCTAATGTATTTTCTCGATATGAATAGTGGCTGGCACACGAACTCCTAGCTCACTATTCCTTCATAAAAGTCTAGTATGTTAGACTCATTTGCTTCTTGAGCACTCTTGCTTTGGTCCACTTGGTGAAATAGTTTGTTGCCTGAGAATCCACTTATGGCCTTAGCTTGAGTTTGGGTTGATGACCCCATGAAGTCCATTCCCCATTGCATAAATGGTTGGTCAACCAAAATTGGGTGTAATGGAAGTCTTGCTAGTCTTTCTTTTCCCGTGAAGAGTGCACATTTCTTGCACTTTCTTATCCATGTATAGCGATTCATGCAAACACTTTGTGGACCAATAATACCCTGCCTTCATTATCTTGAGAGTTGTTACTCGTGGGAAAAATGTCCTCCAAAATCTCCATCATGAAAATCTCGTAACACCCTCTCAATTTGACCTGTCCCAATGCACCTCAATAGAACTCCATTGATGTCTTTCTTAAACAAAATACCATCAACAAGCACATATGGAATGGCTTGTAATCTGAAGTATCTCCTCTTTTCTTTGCTCATTTATGGAGGGCATAGGCCTATCTAGGAAGTGTATCATATTCTAAGTCCAACAAGGAGTGGGCACATCATCATTTTCCTATTCTTGACCATCCTGTAGTACCAAGACAGTCTCTTTTTCATCACCTACTTCAACTTGCCAACTCAAAGCTAGCTATTTGCATAGTCCTTTTCCATGTACTAGTTTAGTGACCTTAATCTTGATGTCATATTCCATGACATGGGTTATCCATCCCACACGTTTCTCATTCAAATCCTTGTTTAGAAGAAGTCCTTGACTCCGCATGAGAGACCAACAATTGGATCATGTTGTTTGAGACTAGGTGATTGAATTTCTTTAAGCTCCCGATCACTGCAAGGACATGCTTTTCAATGAAAGAGTACCTATTTTCATATTCCTCCAAGCCTTGACTAAAGAAAGCAATTGGTTGTTCTAATCCTTCTTTGTTTTGTTGTACCAGGATTGCAGAAATTGTGTCTCCACCACTAAAGGCATATAGCACATGAAATCCTTGGAGAAGTCTCGGATTGACGAGTCGGAGCTTGAGATATAGCCTCTTTTATTGCCTCAAAACTTGCCTTGCCTTCAAATGTCCACTTAAATATCATGCTATTTTTCATCATCAATGTTATTGGCTTTACGAGAGTCGCAAAGTTTGGAACAAACCTGCAGACAAAATTGATCCTTCCCAAGAAGCTTTAAAGAGCCTTCTTGTGACTTGGCAATAAGCAACGCTTGAATTGCTTCAACTCTTTCTCGGGTCAATCATCAATCCCTCCTTTGAAACAATATGGCCTAGAAGTTTTCCTTCGTGAGCCAGAATATGCATTTTTGGGATTCAATGATACCCCAAATCTTCTACACCTCTCAAATACTTGCCTCGATGAAAGAGGTGATCTGCTTTGTATTTTTGGAGAATACGGTGATGTCATCAAGATATATTAGAACTATTTTATTGATCAACCTTTGAATGCCATATCCATTTCCCTTTGGAAAGTGGCTCCAACATTTGATAGCCAAATGGCATCTTCTTGTAGGCATAGGTGCCCCATTTGGTGGTGAAATTCGTATTGAAATAGTCATCTTCTTCACCATTATCTGATTATACCTCGAGTAGCCATCTAGAGAGATAACCTCTCAAACTGGATACCACTTGCAATATTTGTTCCATTGAAGGAAGCGGATAATGGTCTTTGAGAGATGCCCTATTAAGGTCTCGAAGTCCATACACAACCTAATTTCTCCGCTCTTCTTTACGACCGGAACCAAGTTTGCAACCCGAACTTGAGTGCTTGATCGGGAATATAATGCTTGCCTCTATTAACTTGTTTAGCTCTTTCTTCATTAGAGGCTCAATGTGAGGGTTGACTGGTCTCTCTTACTTTTGATGGGCTTAGCATCTGATCCAATTCTATGGTATGTTGTGCCAACTTGGATTGAATTCTCTCAAGTTTTCATAGCTCCAAGCGAAGACATCTAGAAATTCTTAGGCAAAGCTATATGAAATTTGATTTCTCTGCTCGATGGCCACTTTACGGAAATTTGAAGTGTTTTGCCTTCCCAACTAGAATTGGCTCAATTTTCTCTCTTGACTTTGTATGTTAGCCTTTTCCTTATGGAACTAGGCCATTAGGGTTGAAGATAGATTTCAATGTTACTAAACCCTTGGGAAGCTTGTTTGTCTGCAATTGCACTACTTGATCCCCATATCGTTGCTCTAATTGTTCCCTGATTCCTAGTGAGAATTCAGCCTCTTTTTGTAAAAAATTGATGATTTTTGATCGTTCTCAAACACCTTCCACTTGTGTTATTATCTTGAACTACGGCCTCACAATCACATGGATACGTGGTTGTGGATTTTCCATTTGATGTTGTCAACCACATCAAACGTTGCTCCAACTACTGCGAGCTATCCACAAGCTTCATTTTTCTTCCTGGTATGGACACGATGTTGAAAGATTCAAATCCTCAATGAGGTCCCACACCTTGTTCTTGTAGTTCTTCAGCGAGTTCATTCTTTGTAGCATGTTGTCCCCGACTTGATTGATGATTATATCGCTATCTCCGAACACCGAAGTTCTTTATGCCCTTTTTCCAGCCCAATGAAGTCCATGAATCAAGGCCTCATATTCACTGTGTTGTTTGAACAGAAAATTGGAAATAGAAAGGTGAATAATATTTGATGCCTTGAGGTGAAACAATCATAGCTCCTCCTCCTCCACCTTGCCTACTCCTTGATCCATCAAAAATAATTTCCATACCTCATTTTCATCCTTATGGTCTTTTGGTGATGCTAGGAATAGGCTAGTTTTCTTCATGTATGATAGACTCTAGCTCGATTCTTCTATTTCTTGGTAGGGATCAAAAGCATGTACCTTGCTTTCCCATTCATCCAGAGTCAAATATGGGATGCTTCCAACTTTGGTGTTAACTTCATCTATGCATTGATAATCTTCTTGATCAAATGTTGAATAGTTGGCATTGATTTGGCTTGGAGTATGAGGCTCAATATGAAAGTTTGCAATTGGTTCAGATCTGATTGTGACCTTAGTACCATATCTTGTTCTAAACAACATGTGTGACCAATCAGTAGATAAGTAGCCTCCAATTCTAGCTATGAAATCCCTTGATAAGCATAGGGCAAATAGTGGTGGAAAATCTATCACTGACACATCTTGCAAAATGGTAACGTTGGGGCATGCATGCAAGGTAAGATTCAAACTTTTAATCACTCCCACCATTTACTACTTTGTCCCATCCAATTGCACTACCCCCTTTGATATGACTTCATATTGAGACCCAATGATCATCTATTTGCTTGGGCATGACAGAACTACTACTTTAAATCAATCATGCAATTGTGTACTAGTTTATCCTAATGATTAATGAAACATACAATGGGGGTGGGTTTCAAAATTTACCTTCTTGTCCTCCATGATTCCTTCGGGATGAGCAGCATTTGTGAGGACATTCTCTCGCATATGGACTGTTGGTTCAAAGTTGACCAATTCTTCATGGCATCTTGTAGAAGATCTCTTTAGCTTGGGATGGATAAAGATTCCCACATTGATATATTCACATTTGTCTTCTTCATTTGATCAATGATGCTAAATGGGGATGAAGATCTCTTTGTTGTCCTTTAGCTGCGCATTCCTTTCTTGTGCATGGGTAGCAACTAATGGCATTTGAGTTGGTTTAGAAGGTGGTTTGGGCAATCCTTGCATGTATGGAGCTGTATTTTGCCTACCACACCTTGTGGAGTGATGGAAGGTTGTAGATCACTTGGAGCCAATGACTTCCCTTCACCAATATACCTCTTCTTTGATCTTGTGTTAGCTGCTACACTCGAGAAATTGTTTGATTCATGCCACAAAATCCTCGGCTTTCCAATTCACAAGTGCGGTATCATTTGGAGTTTTGTTTTTGAAATGTCCCTTGTTGCTGATTTGTTTCTTGGCTCACTTCACCCTCTACGCTAGTAGTTTTCACCATCAAGGCTTGGTTTAAAGCACCATTGAAGCACATAGATTGGTTGTGAGGTTCATTGCATGGGAAATACCAATCATACTCTTGAGCTATGTTGTTTTGCACCGGCACTAATTCTTTAGAAGCGAGATGCAACATTGGGGTTATAGGGCTGAAATGGTCTATTAGCGGGAGGCCTTACTTGACTTTGATTTGCGATTGGATTAGATTTCCTATTGGGCTGGTATGGTGGCCTATTAGGCTAAGCTTGAGGTTGATAAGAAGGTCTAAAGCTTTGGGTCTGCTACCTCTTGAATGTAACCACTCATTTCCCAAATTTTGCAATTGTTTCATGACCTCTTGGAGTTCATTTGAAGCACTAGAGGATGAAGTAGAAGTTTCATTTGAAATTTGATTTCTAGGAGTGGGAATAGGAGCCAAAGTGGGTGCTTGACTAGTGCTTGGATTTTCTAAGTTTGGATACAAGGGCATGGGAGGCCTAGGAGCCAACTTACCAGCTTGAATAAGATAGTTTTCAGCCACTATGGCGATGCTTTATAAGCAGCGGTAAGGTTGTGCCTCCCATAGATTGAATTAACATAGAAATATCGAATTCACAAAGCCTTAAGATAATATAGAAAATCACCTTCAATTGTTGGCCTAACGACCACTTTGAATCCTATCCCAAGACCTTTGAAATCTGAAGTTGAAGTCGGGCCACCGCTTCTCATTGGGAGCTCTCTTGATAGTTGTCAATTGTTCTAGTAGAGACAAATTGTCTCCCTTTTCTCAAACTGCTCATGGAGAACTATGCATAACTTATTCCAATTTTGGATAGAACCAGTTCTGAAGGCTCCTAAACCATTGCAATGCCTTCCCTTTGAATGAATATGCTAGTAATTTGTGACGACATCCATTTCATTTATCTCATGGATTGCACAAACGTTAGCAATGTCTTTGACATGATCACCGGGAGTGGTATGATTTTCTCGAATGAAAAATGGAATGTTCTTCAATCTCTTACGTGCAATGAGGGCAATTGACAAACGAGTTCGGTGGTAGATGTGCCATTATGATTGCATTCATAGAAGCCTAAGAACTCTAGTTGATATGAGAAAAGGTCTACCAGGTGGAGGTGTAGACAAAGTCCAGGTTAGGTGGAGATGGTGATCTTCGTGGTCCTCTTCCTCTCCTTCCTTTTCTCCGGCGATAGTTGCAAGTGGACAAATAACCCCTCTTCTCGAGTATCGAGGACCTAGTTCAATTCTTCTCATGTACCTCAAAACTTGTGCTGCTTACACCACTAAATTCTATCCCTTCGAGTCACCGGATGTGTTAGAAAGTGAGCCTCAAAAGGCTAGAAAGTCAAACTACACACCAAACTCCGACAATATTAAAAATAATTTAAAACTTTAAAGGATCCGAAAGATACAATTCTTCAATTTGGTTATCGGGTATTGTTGTGTAGTTACTAATCCCCAAAGGTGCAGGCAACTTAGGTCATGCGAAACTCAAAACCTGAAATACATATGTCGAACTTGGGACATGCTCAATGAAAAACCCGAAATACTAAAAACCATGATATTTTGAAAGTCAAAATCTTGAAAATCTAAGAATACCCTTTTGAATATTATCCCCGATCTATCAACTTGTGAAATTTTGACTTGTTTGAGAAAGTCAAGTCCTTGAAAATCAATTTCAAAGTTCAGCTTGGAAGGTAAAAAATCTGAAATTGTAAAACCTATAATTTTTTAGTCCAAATTTCTTGAAAATTCCTTCAAATCTTGTGGAATGACCTCTTGTCCCAATGGGCATGCCAAAACTATTGATGGGAATCACATCACCCCTGAATGTCTGCAACTCGATGGGTTGAGACTCTCAGTGCGATTGCATAACATGGAGCTTTTCCCAAGTGTGGGACCTTGTGAATCGGAAAGCTCTCTCGGATGAAGGCCGGTTCCTATTCCTCTGTTTAGATGCACACATAAAAATGCAGAGGGTTTACTCAAAACCTAATCTAACTTGCCAAGGAGATAGGGTAAGAAGATGCATAAAAATAAAACCTAAACTAACAAAGGTGATGCACCGAGGAATGAAGAACACCTGTCTTGCCAATAAACACAAACCAATAAAATGTAATGCAAGATCATGCACAGATAACCAAATTGTAGTGAAAGATCAGAAGGATGCAAAATGAACATAGAGAGGGTTGAGAATCATCCACAGACATGCATTATTTTCTCCAAAGATTGATACAATACACTACAAAATGCCAAGAGGCAAAGTTGCATTGCAGTTTTAGATGGGAGGTTTGAACTCCACAAAATCCACCTACAGAAAAGAGGAGAAGGGAGGGGCAAAACAAGAATGTCCAACCTTTAGAAAGAATCCCCTCCTTACAATTTATAGGAAGAATGAGAGAGAAAAGAGAGAGGAATTCCAAATCTACCCCAACCACCTCTAGGTTGCATTTAATTCATCTCATTATGGTGGTAGGTGAGAACCCTAGCAAACCCAAAAAGTGGCGAACTGTATTTTGTATTTTTAATAATTTTTTCTCACCCAATTAAAGATATCCAGTCGTAGTTGGACAGATTACTTCATAAGCTTTACGAAAAGTCGAACCTTGTGTGAATCCGAGCTCCTGTCAAAAGTTATGGCCGTCTGAATATCGAGGTCGGTGCTGCTTCTGTCGGCACTCAAAATGTTACGTCTCTGAAGGTGTGCCTTGGTGCCTCCATGTGTGTGTCGACATCCTCTTACAATGCAGGCACAACCATATTTGTGTCGACATCTTCGATGTGTGCCCTTTACTGCGCCGGGCGCATCCATTTTAATGTCGACATCTTCGATGTGCGCCTTTACCTACGCTTAGGGCACATCCATTTTGTGTTGACATCTTCGATGTGCACCCTTTACCTACGCTAGGTGTATCCATTTTTGTGTTGACATATTTTTATGTGCGCCCTTTACCTTTGCGGTGCATCCATTTTCAATGTGTCGACATCTTTTGATGTGCGCCCTTTACTGCGTGCCAAGCGCATCCATTTTTGTGTCGACATCTTCTAATGTGTGCCCTTTACTTGCGCGGGCGCATCCATTTTGTGTTAAAGACATCTTCGATGTGTGCCCTTTACTGCTCCAGGATGCATGCATTTTTGTGTCGGCATCTTCGATGTGCACCCTTTACTGCGCTTGAGCACATCATTTTGTGTCGACATCTTCGATGTGCGCCCTTTACCTATGCTTTAAGGCACATCCATTTTTGTCGACATCTTCTGATGTGCGCCCTTTACATCGTGCTAGGGCACATCCATTTTAATGTCGACATCTTCTAATGTGCGCCCTTTTGGTTGGAAATGTAATAAATGTCGGGTTTGAGTTTCTTTGATTTCCCATATTCTTCCATTTGTCTATATCTACACGGGGAGATATATGTCACAACACTATGTTTATTATGTTGGTTATTCAACATCCTTTTGTTTCATCACCTTCCCTTAGAGTAGGTTTTAATTTTCATGCATTTTATTTATATCTCTCTCTTGGAAATATTAGATTAGGGTTAGATCTTCAACTCTACACACTTTGGAGTAGTTTGCACTAGGAGTGGACGGGAAGTCATCCTTCATTCGGAGAGCTTTCTGATTGTGAATTCCCATACTTAGGGAAAAGCTCCATGTTATGCAATCATATTGATAGATTTAATCTATTGAGTTGTTAAAAATCGGGGTATTTTTATTACGCATCAATAGATTTGGCATCTTGTGATGGGAAAGAGAAGTCATTCCTTGAGATTTGAATTCATTTTCAAGAAATTCAAACTTAGAGAGCTACAAATTTCCAATTTCAAACTTTTTACCTCTAGAGATGAACTATGAAATTAATTTCCAATCGTTTAAATTTCTCAAAACAAGTAAAAATTTCCTAATTGATAGATCGGGGGACTAATCTTCAAAAGGGTATTTTGATTTTTTTAAATTTTTATTTTCAAAATTTAATTTTTTTTAAATTTCGGGTTTCAAGATTTTAGGATTTTAAGGATTTTAGAATTTTGGGTTTTGGATTTTAGATTTCTCCAAACTTTAGATTTTGGGGTTTCGGACATTTGAGAGGTTTTTATTTTTCAAATTTTTGGGAATATCATTTCAAAACAATTTTCAACCTCTAGAATATCAAATATATTGAGTCTTTCAAAATTTTCATTTTAATTTTGTTGAGTTTGGTGTGTGACTTGGCAAAAACCCTGGCCTTTTGAGGCTAATTCCCCAACACATCTGGTGACTCCAAAGGGATAGAATTTAGTGGTGTAGTAGCATAGGTTACCCAAGTACATGAGAAGAATTTGAACTAGGTCTGATACTAGAGAAGAGGGACTATTTTCTACTTGCAATTATCACCAGGTAGAGAAAGGAGAGGAAGAAGACCACAAATATCACCATCTCCACCTAATAGAATTTGTCTACACCTCCACCTGGTAGTAGACCTTTTCTCTAATCAACTAGGGTTCTTAGGCCAATCATAATGGCACATCTACAATAACAACCACCACTGAACCCCTTTGTCAACTTCACAAGAAGTAGTCAACTTGCCTTAAATTCTCGAAACCCAATTTTTGTTGCACAACTAAAGAATATTCCCTATTTCATTGGAGAAAAGCATACAACCCCTATCGACCACATCCAAGACATCACCAATGTCTATGTGAAATTTACGAAAAATTAATGAAATGATGTTGCTTTAAATTGTTGGCTTCATCGTTCAAAAAGTAAGGCCTTACTGATGGTTTAGAGCCTAATAATTGGGTATATCTAAAATTGGAATCAATTGTGTTCAACTCTTTGCAACTAGTTCGGAGAGAGGGCAGATAATCTGTCTTTATTGGAACAATTGACAACAATCAAAAGGGCTCCTAATGAGAAAATGGTAGATTTTAATTTCCATTTCCAATGGACATGGAAAGGATTATAATAGCTATCATACCAACTATTGAAGGAGAATTCCTTTACTTCTTGAAGGCTATGAATTCTGACATTTCTATGATGATCCAATCAATGGGAGGAACAACACTGTTAAGAACCTACGACATAGCTATCGGGAAAAAAATTCTTGATTTAAGCTGGTAAGCTTGCACCAAGGCAACTGATGCCTCATTATCCACACATGGGAATTCCTATAACTAGTCAAATACCTGAGTTGAATCCCATTCCAGCCCATAGAAATCAAAAGAACTGAGAGGCTTCTACTTCTTTAAGTACTTCCAAGGAACTATAAGAGGTTATGAAACAACTCGGAAACCTAGAAATGAGCGTAGGAAACAAGCTCAAAGTTTTAGACTGTATCAACTTTAAACTCGTATCAAGCTATACCCCTATATTAGAAAAATAGACCACCAATTTATACTGAAATCAAAATATAAACAAAAGACAACCTCAATCTTTCATGGCATTTCATCCATGTGATCCAAATGTAACTTTAACATCAAGAGCCTTAGTTCTAGCTCAAAAAAACATGGCATAGGAGTATGAAATGGTGTTACCCCTATAATCTACCTCATAATCAATCAACGTGTTTCAATGGTGCACTGAATCAGGCTCTAATGGTGTAGACCATCGGTGTGTCCCAAGAACCAAGTGAGGAGGGAATTCAATAGCAAGGAACCCATCAAGAGGCACCTCCAATGGAAACCATGTTCATTAATTGGAAAAAAAAGACTTATGTGGAGTTAATCAACCTCCTTTCTAGGGTGTAGCTTCCAATACATGGTCAAAGAAGAGGAACATTGAGGAAGGACAGTCATCTAACCCTGTATTTTCTCAACCCACTCTCATGTGACAAGGTGTTAATAAGACAAGTGCAGCCCCAAATGTATCAAATCAACCTAAGGCACCTATTGCAATAACACATGTTCCTATTTAGGATCTAGAAAGGTTGTGCCAAGTAAGGGGAAACAAAAAGGATAATCCATCCCTTTCAACATCATTGATAAGATGAAGAAAACACATGTGAACATTTCCATGTGGGAGTCATTTGAAATCCTAGGAGAAATGATTTTTTTAAGTCAATGAATGGAAAATTAGTCTACTTTGAAATGGATCAAACCAAAAATCAAGAGAAAGTTCTTACCAATGTCATGCAAGAAGAAGGAGGTCAACAAGAATTTTTGAAACCTCCACCATTATATGTGTCATTGATTATCGGGAATCACTTGTACACAACTACATGATCGATTCGGGAAAATATCTTTGTAATGCCAAATAAATAATAGATCAATTGGGTCTAAGTATGAACCACTAGTTGAAAGGAGTTAGTGCAAATAGATGGGAAAGTAGTTGGAATAGTTGGGAAATCAAATGGTTAATCTAACACTACATGTTTTCCAAATGTCATAGTTCTAAAGATGTGTTTGTAATTGACCTTCCACCACTCTTTGCATTGTGTCTATCAAGAGACTTCACAACCAAAATTGGTGGATATCTATCTATAGACTTCACACATATTTTTCGAGGACAAGGTATGGAGCTAAGGCCACAATCATGTCAGGAACCAATTGCTAATTTCACATTGATCCTCATGTGCCAAGCCTAATCAACACAAATTTCTCATCCTTTGATTAGGAAGAGTGTTCAAATGATCTAGAAACAAGTACTAAGGTTGAGGGTATTCCATATTTGACTATTGATGAATGGGAAAACAAAAGGCATGCATTTGATCCATACAAATAAATGGAAGAATTTGAATTGGGTATATATTGTGTACATGAAGAAAATTCACCCATTCCTAATATCATAAGCAAAAAAATAAGGATGACAATAAGTATGGAGACTATTTTTGATGGTTGAAGAAGTAAAAAAGGTACTAGAGGAGGTGGAATGTTGGTTTAACCGCAAAACATCAAGTATTATTCAATTTTTATTTCTAGTTTTCTGTTCAAACAACACAGCATATGAGGCTTTGATTCATGGACTTCATTAGGCTAGGAAAAAGGCATAAAAACTTGCAGGTATTTTCAGGGATAGAGATAATTGTGAATTAAGTCAGGGAAACATGTGCTCAAAAAAATGACCTACTCAAGAGCTAAAAAATAGGGTATGGGACCTAATAGAGGACTTTGAAGCTAATTCAATATTGAGTCCATACCTAGGAGAAAAATGAAGCTAAAATCACATGGATGTCATAGTTCGAGAAAATTTTGATGTGGTATATAGTATCAAAAGAGATATAACATAACCATATCCATGTGATTGTAAGACCAGCAAATTCCAAATAACAACACAAGATAACAGGTGTTTAAGAATGATCAAAATATCATTAATTTCTTACATGAAGAAGCAAATTCTCATGGTAGGAATGAAGATAAATTAGAGCAAGATGGGGATCAAGTAGTATCGGATAAACAAGATTCCAAAGGGTTTAGTAACACTTGAGTCAATATTCAATCCTAATGATCAATTTAGTAAAGAAAAGACCAACATATAGGTAAAGGAGAGATTAAGAACCAATTTTTGTTAGACAAGGTAAAACACTCCAAATTGGAAAGTGAAACTCGACAAGAAGATATCAGATTTTAGACAACTTTTCCAAGAGTTTTAATATGTCTTCACTTGGAGATATGAAGACCTGAAGGATTGAATCCAAATTTGGCACAACATAAAATGTAACTTGATCCAGATGCTAAGCCATTAGGAAAAATAAAATACCAGTCAACCCTCACATTAAGCCTCTAATGAAGAAAGAGCTAAACAAGATGATAGAGGAAAGTATTATATTTCCAATCAAGCACTCAAGTTGGGTTGCAAATTCGTACCTGTTAGAAAAAGAATGGAGAAATCAGGTTGTGCATGGACTTTCGGGACCTGAACAGGCATCTCTCAAAGACCACTATCCACTCCCTTCAATGGAAAAATCTTACAGGTAGTATCGGTTTCGAAATATTCTCTCTCTAAATGGATACTCGGGGATATAATCGAATAATGGTGAAAGAAGATGATCAAGTTCAAAATGGATTTCACCACTAAGTGGGGCACCTATGCCTACAAGAAGATGCCATTTGGACTATCAAATGTTGGAGCCACTTTCCAAAGGGAAATGGATATGGCATTCAAGGGGTTGATCAAAAAATAGTGCTAGTGTATCTTGATGATATCACTATGTGTTCTCAAAAAATGCAACAGATCACCTCTTTCATCTGAGATAGGTATTTAAAAGGTGTAGAGATTAGGGTTTCTTTAAACCTAAAAAAATGTGTATTCTTGGTGCATGAAGGAAATATTCTAGGCCACATTGTGTCAAAGGAGGGATTGACAATTGACCAATTAAGAGTTAAAGTAATTTGAGCATTACCATTACCAAGTCATAAGAAGGCTCTTCAAATATTCTTAGAAAGGATCAATTTTTTCCGTAGATTTGTACTAAAATTTTCCACTCTTGTGAATCCAATAACATTGATGTTAAAGAAGAGCATGGAATTTAAGTGACATTTGAGGGTAAAGTAAGTTTCAAGGCTATCAAAGAATGCTATATCTCAATCTTGACTCTCATCAATCAAAATTCTCTAAGGATTTCATGCTCTATGCCTTGGTGGTTCAAACATGATTTCTACAAAATTTTAGTGCAGCAAATTAAAGAAGGATCTCAATTCAAATTTCCTTATTTAGTCAAATTTTGAGGATTATGAAGTGTGATACTCCTTCATCGAATCATGTCCTCATGTAATCAGAGTTTAAATAAGTTCAAAGCACCTAGTCTCAAACAACAAGATCCAACTGCTAGTTTCCCATGCAAGAGTCAAGGACTTCCTTTTGAACAAGGATTTAAATGAGAAATGTGTAGGATGGATCACTCGTGTCATGGAATATGACATTGAAATCAAAGTCACTAAGATGGTCCATGGAAAAGGATATGTGAACTAACTAGCCTTATGTCAATGGGATGAAGTAGGTGATGAAAAATAAATTTCTTGGTTCTACAGGGATGATCAAAGAAAGCAAATGATAATGTTCCCATTCCTTGTTGGACTCAAAATATGATACATTTCCTACAAATAGGACTATGCCCTCCGAAATGAGAAAAGAAAGAGGAGATACTTTTATGATTACAAGCCATTCCATATGTGCTTGTTGATGGTGTCTTGTTCAAGAAGGACATAAATGGATTTCTATTGAGGTGCATTGGAATAGGTCAAATGGAAAGATGTTACAGAGTTTAATGATGGAGAGGAAAGAGGGAATTTTTCTTCGTGGGTAACAGCTCTCAAAATAATGAAGGTGGGTTATTATTGGCCCACATGTTCCATTGACTACTATACATGGATCAAAAAGTTAAAAATGTACATTCTTCATAAGTAAGGAAAGGTTAACAACACTTCCATTGCATCCGATTTTAGTTAATCATCCCTTGATAGAGTGGGGATTGGACTTCATCGGGGTCATCAATCCAAATTTGAGCCAAGGTCATAAGTGGATTCAATAAAGCAACAAACTATTTCACCAAGTGGGCCCAGAGGTAGCACTCAAAGAAGCTAACGATTATAGCATACTGGACTTCTATGAAGGGATAGTGATAGGTTTCGGTGTACTAGCCACTATCATATCATATAATGCATTGGAGTTCCTAGGTTTGAAGATCATAGAGTGAGCTACTTAGAATGGGATCTTATATACCTCTTCTTTTCGTATTACCCCTAGGGTAATAGAGAAATAGATTCCAAAAATAATTTTTTAATCATATTAGGACTCGGATGAAAATACGAGGACATGGCATATCAAGCTAAATTAATCCTTGTGGGCTTGATACGATAACACCAAAGAGGTTGATAAGTAACTCTCCTAAAAACTAGTCTATGGGAAGGAAGCATCACTACCTATATCACTTGAGTTGCGAGCATTGGAACTCATGAAATAACTAGAATTGTCTGAATTGGAGCCTATTGAAGCTAGGTATGCAAAAATGATGAAATTGGAAGAAATCGAGGAACATGTAATGCAATGAAATGGAGAAAGAAATTATGCCTTAGTCAAGAGGTCATTTGATAAGAAAGCATGAGTAAGGACCTTTCATGAAGGGGACCTAGTTTTGAAGTGGAATGCAGATTAGATAAACCCAGAAGAAATTCCAAGTTTGATACCATTTAGAGTGGCCCTACATGGTCATAGGATGTAAGAATAGAAATTCCTTCCAACTATCTACTTTGGATGGAGAGAAATTTTTGATATCGGTAAATCGGGATCTATCTCAAACATTGTTATTGAAAAGGAAAGGTTTCACCCTTGTAAATATTAGCATAGGATTTTAATTCCTCTAATTGTGCATGCAATTTTCTTGTTGTAGTTTAGGTTTCATTTCCCTAATTGCTTCGGATTAGGGTTTTCTACTTCCAATTTGTATCACTATGCAGTTAAGTGTGCCTTATATGATTGTTGTAATAGGAAGAAGTTCATACTTATGGGAAATAATTGCTAATTTAAAAGGAAAATAAATGTAGAGCAACTAAAATCAGGTTTTGTGATAGTCCATTTCAAAAATAGGTGAAGTTGGAGGTAAAGAGAATTTTCTACTCTCACAAATATCATCTTCAATATTTCCTTATGAAAATTGAGAGTGCGGAAAATAACGAGTTCATGATAAAGAGGTTACAAGTTGTCGGGAGCAAGTTTCATGTACAAGATCAATATCAAGATATCATTTATAACTCCATGCCCAATGGATACTTCACGTAATAGGAAGGTGATCCCTTGAGTTGCCAAATTGTTATCTAATTTTTCCCTTAGGAAAAATTGAACAAACATGAATGTGTACACTTTGAGAAAATTGGAGGGATCATTCGGTAGTGGGAGCTCACATTTTGATTTTGATGGTCACAAAATTACAGGATGGATCAAAAATGGAAATGATGTTAGAGGAAAGAAATTGAAGGAATCTCAGAGTCTAGATAAGTGAAAATGAGGGCCCATAATTTTTAATTGGACTTGAGGCAGGTTTTGTTCACGGCTAGTTTTAAATAGACAAACAAGGAAAAAAATCAAAAGGTCTCAGCACTACTGAATCTTAAAAGTCTAAAATTTCAGATTTTAGAGGTTCGTGAGGTTGAGAGGTCTTAACAAAGTTGAGCGAATGAATAGTGTAACATGAAGGAGGACCAAAGGTTCAAAACTAAGGAAGTATGAATTTGAGACTTTGGAGATTTAGAGGTTTCATGTGCACGGATGCATAATAAAGCCCCAAAATCTTGAAACCACTGAAATCCAAAACCCAAAACCCCAAATCCCGAAACCTAAAATTCTTAAAACCCCAAAACTGATCCCCAAAAACTATAAAGGTCAAAACCCAAAGTTTGAATTACGGATGTAAAGGTTTTGACAATTGAACCTTGAACCCCATGTTCACTAAAGTTAAATCTTGAAGTCCAAAACCCGAATTCTTAATTTTAGACTTCAGGATTTCAAAGTTTTGGAGGTTTCACGAGCTCAGAGCAATGAACTGTAATAGTTATCTCCAAAGTGTAAAATCCTAAATTTCTGAATCCTAAAAGTATGAAATTTCGAGTTCATAGGTTCACGAGATGCATTTCGAGTAGGAATAAATAGAGCAAGAAGCACTTGCATTTATTATAGTATAATACCCTAATCTTCGAGATGGCCATAAATTTTAACTTGAATCATATATTTGCAAAAATCATACTTTTTGGAAATCTCTCAGTGTCCTCTACACAACTACGTCTTGTTTTCTTAACTTTAGGGAGACTAAGTACTTCAAAATGAAGAAAAAATGTCTTCCATTTTAGAGTATGTTTCTAGTTTTCTCAGCTACCAATATGATGAGGTATGGGCTTCCTTTCTTCTCCAACAAGGAAAAGTACATGGAGGCATGGGTTTTATGGTACCCATCATTGTTGCAAGATATTTTAATGCATTTTTTTTCGTGGTTGAAGCAAGAATTTTAATTCCTCTCTCTCTCTCTCTCTCTCTCTCTCTCTCTCTCTCTCTCTCTCTCTCTCTCTCTCTCTCTCTCCTTCTCTGATTCTTTCTATATATTATAAGGAGGGGCTCATTTGAATGGTTGGACATATTGTATATGCCGCCTTCTTCTTCTTGTTTTTGTAAGATATTTTTGGTGATTATAAACCTCCCTACTAGACATTGTAATATAAAATATGTTCCTTTGGACATAAATGTGATGTATTATAGAAAATTTTAGAGCAATAAAATCAGATATGTGGATGTTTTAAACCCTATTTTGATCTATTGCATCTTTCTCATCTTTCATTGCATCCAAGGTTATTATGTATTGTTGTAGTTTTCATTACAAGGTTCTAGTAGTGTTTTGTTTATTATGCGGGTTTTTAATCATCCTTCTTTATCAATGCACCACCTTCCCTTATAGTAGGTTTATTTTTGTGCATTTGGTCTATCTCTATCTCCTTGGAAATATTAGATTAGGGTTAGATATGCAACTCTCTGCACTTTGGATTATTTGGCACTAGAAGAGGAAAGGAAGTCAATTCATCCGAAGAGCTTTCCC
Source organism: Taxus wallichiana var. yunnanensis (assembly GCA_018340775.1). Taxonomy (NCBI): domain Eukaryota; kingdom Viridiplantae; phylum Streptophyta; class Pinopsida; order Cupressales; family Taxaceae; genus Taxus; species Taxus wallichiana. The sequence continues at coordinate 641,082,380 of CM031234.1, forward strand.
AATCACAAAGTCCCATGCTTTGGGAAAAATTCCATGTTATGCAATCATACTCAAAGTTTCATTCTATTTATTTGTAGACAATAAGGTCTTTATGATTATGCATCAACAATTTACCATTAATTCTCATTTAAAAATGATGACTAACTTAATTCCATTAATTCATCTTATTTAAAATTCCACCTACGTTAATCTAGGAATAATATTTCCCCAAGTTATTTTAATTCTTACTACCCATAACAACTTAACAACAATTCCCCTCATGAGGTTATCTAACTAAACATTTTAAATTCCAATAATTAACCCTTATAAATCATTATCTAAGTTACCCCTTTCCCACAATTATTTAATTTATCCTTATAATTCCAATGTCATTTATCTACTTAATAATCTAAGGCTAAAGTCTCAACTTATCCTAAACCATTAAGTGGCCCCATTCATCTAATACCCATACTTTAATTAAAATTCCCAACCCCATAAAAAAATCCACAACTTGTAATGTGTAGGGTTAATCCTCAACCCTTAGATTAAATGGATATGAACCCTTAGATTTAGGTATTTTCAAAAGAACCCTAAATATCCTTATGAAGTTTTTACTCTTTCCTTTACCCTAAACTCATTCATTTGTTCATTCTTGATTTGCAAGTTGGAGGAGTGGAAGCCATGGAAGCAAGGAGTGAAACCATGGGGAAATTTCTTTAGTTCTAGTTTGCAATAAGAGGAGACTTCCTCCATTTCATTCTTTACTTAGTTTAGTTTATTCTTAGTGTTGATAATGCATTGTCAAACATTTACTTTGTTATAGGGATCCCACCATGAATATGGTTTTTTCTATTAAGTTATTCCCATTTCTTGAGTTCATTATTAGGAAAACGCCATTTTGTTTGATCCATGAGTAGAAACACTTATACATACGCACGCACACACACACACACACACACACACACACACACACACACACACACACACACACACACAGAGATATATATATATATATATATATATATATATATATATATATATATATATATATATATATATATATATATATATATATATATATATATACATACATTGTATGAATGGATCTACATTTTGTTTCCAAAATAGTCATTAAATTATCTAGTTTGGTCTAAAAAATGTTGTTTTTGAAAAAGAAATTTTACGGACAAGTGACCAAATTTGTTGGTCACCCAATTGGTCCCGGTCATACTGCTACAAATGCTAGTAGAGCTTCCAAAGGTGCAAATTCTTGCAAATCCGAACCATTTTTATAATCACACACAAATGTATATATTCTTCAATATATACATTTGTATGTGCTTTTATAGATTTCATGAGAAATAATAGACTCTATTATACTATTTTATTAGCAACAAGATTCATGCAATTTTAGGAAAGTTTATTTTACTACACTATTTACAATTTTACAGAGCACAATGCGGTTTTCACTAGCTAATGGAAGTTGGTCGACCAAGATTGGTCACTTTCCCAAAAATATTTTATTTTAAAAGAGATATGTGTAGTCATATATATTGATTAATACATATATTTATATATATCAATCTAAGTTCTTACTCAATGATTTAATACCAGAATATATAAGTGCTTCAACAACTACTCACATTTTGATAAAATGCACTAAATGGGTAATTTTTCCATTGTTACAAGGTATGAAATTTAACTACAAGATTTCCTTTCCAACTGAAATGCATTTGTCTATAAAATAGAGAAAGGAATTTAACCATTACTAGATGCAAGTTTCTTTTCTTTTCACAACAAGAATGATAACCATTTCAACAAAGAAATAAACAAGTATAACTTCCATACATTCTTCCAATACAAACACAACCATTTTACCAAATGAAAACAAAAGCAACTTTGATTTCATTTCAGATTTGAAGGAAATACATTTTCAATAAATACAACTTTCAAAGGTTCTTTCTTTCACCCCTTTCCAATACAACATATCTTGATAATAAAATTTGTAAGAATATCTTTTAAAATACAAGAGTATACAAGCCTTCCATTTAAGTGAAACAACATTGCAAAATTTACAAAAATTAATTATCTCTTTGTTTGATCTTCTTCAACACAACACTTTCCAAGGTGACAACTTGAGCTCCTTCATTTCTTCAATATCCAAACACAACAACAATAGAAAGGGGAGTAGGAAACACTCTCCACCCAACCTATAATCCAATGAGAAGGAGAATCCATCCTCCTCATTTTCCCCCAAGCCCCAATAATAAATCAATAAGTGGTATCAAGAAACCATGACAACATTTACAATGTTTCAACAATAGCCAATCCCATAAAAATTTCAACACAACAAGCAAAATACAAAAATACCAACAACATACAATTTTCTCAAGCACAAAGGCTCAATATCCAATCTAAGAGAGAGAAGAAATATGGGGAATCACTTATTCCTCCCAATGGGTTAAGCTCCCACCTTAAAATCCTAAAAAAACTTCATCCACACAACCACACCTGAAATATTATCCCTCCTCAATTTATCTAATGTCTCCCTCAAACTCTTATCCCCCTCAATAAATATATGAAGATAAATAATAAATATTCTTATTATCACAAGGTGGGTTACCCAAAAAAAAATACCTCCCAATGCATAACATAAAATCTTATCCCCATTTTATTTCTCCTACACAATGTTAAGGTCATTCTATCCTAAAAACTGAAACGAACAATAATAATTCATTTACAACCATTTGCAGAACAAATAGAAATAAAAATTCATGGGTGAATTCCCTACCTTTCCATTGCAAGAATATCCAATGCACATGCACAAACATCCATATTTTCCATTTCCAATCCAAGCACAAAACAATCTCCCAAGCTCCCAACAAGAACTCCAAAATAAGCTCCTCTAAAAATGCAAGAGTGAAAATAAAACATCTAACCCCAAAACCTTCAAAACAACATACATAAATAGAAAGTGAGGAGAGAGTGGTAATCTTGCTCCATGTAGGATGCCACATCACTTCTCCTCCACTCTATTTCACATGGTCAAACACAAGGCTCAAAGCTCATAAATTGGCGGGTGATAATAGGAGAATTTCTCCATCCACACACAAACCGTTAACCATATTTATAGGGACAAAATTAAAATCTCATGTAAGAAAGTGCAATAGTTTAACCTTTTTACCTTAAAAACACATATCAACACAATGCCTCTTTGGACTCATCAATAATATCAAAACAATAAAACACATATATACATATCAATTCACATCATCACATAACACTGTTGAATCATCATTAGAATCAAGCAATTCCATTGACTATTTACAATTTCAACATATTTCAATTCTAACATTTCATCAGCAATAATGAGATCATAAGACTAGCTTGATAATCTATCAAATCAATATGTCAAAGAATAAAACACATACTTCACTTATTAATTATTTACAATTACAATTCTTCCCTATCCATTAACATTTACTAGCTATAACAATTCATATTTTTATAACAACCTAACTAAAATTTGTATGCGTCTATTGTAGCTCATATCTACTAGATGCATTCAAAAAAATATCATTGATCCCTAATATCCTCACATCATTAACAACTCTCAACATCCAAGATTTTTGAAGGTTATTTCAGAATCATAATATAGTCATCGAATGCCATAACAATTGTAACATTCATCATGTCTATCTATAAGCTACCAAGATATAACAATAATTCCATGTCTCAATCAAAAATAAGAAAAATCATAGAAAAAAGTTTCAAGAGGAGTGGGCATTACGGTTATCTTGTTTCCTATGTTGGTTGATGATTTGTGTAAGTGTCTTATGTGATGTTAAGTTTATCAATTGGAGCCCATGTGGTGTTCTATAGTGATCGTTTAAAGTCAAAAACATTATTAAGATAATTTTACTATTGTATTTGTGTGCCAAATTTGTGGGCCTTACACCGATACAACACCGTACAAGTCTCATTCCAACATAATTAATACAATAATTAACTACTATACATGTTTTTGTTATTTAAGTTCAATCCTCCACCAAGTGGAAGTTTGTTTTGCTCAAGAAAGGATAGAACATTGTAGACTAATAATCAAGCGCAAAATTTGAAAACAAATAAACAACCGATGATTCTAAAATCCAATTTATTTATAATGTTAAAATGTTTTGTCATAATTCTTGCATATAATGTAACAGGCTAACAATTTCAACCACTAGTTAGAAAAGTCCATATCCATTTTCCTAATTTTGCAATTTCCATAAGTTGACCTCATTCATCCAAACCTAAAATAAACATGGGTGGGATGATCTCCAAGTTATGTATTCAACATATTGAGATATAAATATTTGTGAATAAGCCTATGTAGAGTTCATTAATGTATCATAGATGTCAAGGATTGAATTGTAATAATATATTTTAAAAATATTTAAAATTAAGACAAACTCTATTATGGATGTAGGAAAAGGAACATCTCATTTAAATCAGGCTTCATTCAATTTCTATAATGATGTTAGTATGTGTCTTTAGGGGTTTACGAGAGAAGTATTTCTTTTGAAGGTTTAGAAAAAAATTATCCTATTTTTTACGGTATGATTAAAAGAAAGGAAGCTAAAATATTATTTATGTAGATTGAACTCACCAAGTATAAATACAATATTCCTAAAAGTTGAGAAGATAATACTACTTGAGGAAACAAAAATTTAGTTACTACGATGTAATATAAATGTAATAATTTTATTACAAAATCCTTAGACATGGAACCAAACATATGATAAATTTGTAAAAAAATAAAAAAGGATAATTATTCTCCCCTTATTGAGACAATTTTGAAATGTGAAATGTATCCTTTTCTTAAATAATGTTACAGGTTTCAATTTTGATAGAATTTAGAATGGAATAATTCAATATTCCTTGCATTTATACCCATCTAAAAGGTAAGGGATCCATGGATAGATCTTTGTGGTTACATTTACAATTTCTGTAGGTAGGGAGGATTATACCCATTGAAATTATCAAGGTACATTTTTATGCATTTCCCTAGGTAACCTCCTTACTTTGAATTTTTGAAGAATCACTTCATGTGAATCAAACCCGGGTGACCCAACATGACAATATAATTTTTCCTACATTGTAACCGGGGATTATCAACTAATGTATAATCTAAGATAGAACTATATCCATATATTACCGAATGCACATTTTGTTAAATCATTTCCACAATGAATTTTAACATAGACCTATAATAAGATAGAAACCTTGTGGTGAATACAATAAAGTTAACTTTAAGGAAATGAGATAGCAATAACAAAATAGAGATTTCTAAAATCTGATGATCTCTATGATAGTGATGATCAACTGTTGAAACATACAATCACAAGATTCTTACTAATTTCAAGCTTTTTAAGCAACATAATGCAAATTTTTGTATTAAGGAAATTGATGCAACTTAATAGGAATTCCTAAAATATTCATCTCTAGAAAAACACAATGTATTGGAGGAAAGATAGTGAAGGAAGCAATCAACTAAGCTAGATAAGTTCTTTAGTTAAATGCAATATTTCCTGAAGGGTGTATCTAAGTCATCAAAATTCATGAATAGAAGAATATGATCACAATAGATCAATAATGCCATGAATGTCTTGAATGATTGATAATGATTGATGAAAATATAATAGCATGTCACAGAAAAAATGATCCAACAGTTAGGCCTAAACTAAACCAACTAACAATGAAATAAAGGTTCATCAATCAAATAAATGGATTCTAATTTTTTTGGTTTAATGTGCATATCATGATCATACAAATTTTTCAAGAGGCTTGTTTGGATGTTCAAATAATATTGGAAATGGATCATATGCAGGATACTAAAAAATAACAATTTATTAGGGGAAGTGTCATTGCAGTTAGCCAATTTTGTAGCCTTGCTACATTGTGAGGATTCTTTAAGTTATCTTTTGTTGATCTCTTTGTGCCCTTTTAAATATATGAGATATTATTTAGAATATATTTCTTCATATAGAAAAAGGAAAAAATATACAATTATCGATTATCCCAAATGAAGGATATCAAGAATAAGATATGATTTGGAAACAAATACATGTGCTAGATAATGCAAAGCTAACAATGGCTTGAGTAAATTGATTTTTTTAATAGGTAGATCATACTTATTTTCTAAAGATCATTGAAAATATTAGGGTAAATAAATCTATTAAAAATCACAAGGGGATATTCCATTGAGACAACCAAATAACATTAAATGCAAGTGTTTCCTACACACATTATATTGATTCCAAAAGTTATTTTTTGATCTCACGGACAAGATCAATGGGAAATGAGTGATAGACATTTTTCTATAGATAGTCATATATGATTGGTCCAACCTTCTCAAAAACATGTTTAAAGCAATCAAATCCGTCCATAAAAAATATTAAAGAAACTCTATAGACATAAAACAAATCTGATGATCGTGGAGTCAAAAGATGAAAAATAATAGCATTTTCAAGGTTCTTTATGACAATAGAAGATTTGATTATATAGAGAAATATATATAAAGATATAAACCGATCACAATATAAGTGTGGTTCCTAAGCCAACAAAAAAATTTAATTGAGTTTTTAACTAGTTGATTTTTTTTGAAGATATCTAATATCCATCCCAATAAAAGTAGATTCTATAAAATTAGGTTTTTAATTTAAACCTAATTTTTAGTCTAATTTCAAACAATAAGAACTATTCGATGTAGTTAACTTAATTTCTAATAGCTATTCAATCGATTTGATATCTAACAAATACCTAACTTCCCCTCAAATTTCTACTAACAAAAACTCTTCAACAAATCCAACATCTACATAAACAAAAGAAATAGTACAAATTGAAATTTCAGGAGGCTAATTTTTCCTCTAATTTTCATAACTGTATTAACCATTCTTAAAATTCTCATTTCAAATTAACATACAGAACCATAGCTTATTACAAATTACCTATTATTCAAGCCATATATTCTCCAAACCAAGTATTGCAATATACCTACTCTCTAAAAGCTACAATTTGTGTGTGCCCAATTTGAAACATCCTGTTTTCCTAAGGAGAAATATGTTTTTACCCTCTTTCGGAGGAAGAATGGTTTTTGGATTCTCATATACTTTTAATTTGAAAAAAAAACAACTTATTTTTCTCGTTTAAATGCTATGTGTTGTTGCATTTCCTCCATTTTGCACCATTATGAAGGAATCCCCAAGTTTACTTTGCATTTTGCCCTAATTTTCCTATTTCAACGCCTATACTATTTCTTCATTTTTTTAAGTCCGCCTTTGGAGCTCGAATTCATTTGATTTGGATTTATTTTCCATCAAAAATCCTTTTCTGCATGGTCGAAATTTCCTAAAATTGCTTTCCATTTGTCTTTTGATCAAAAAATTCTTCACCTACAAAGAAAAAATTGATTTTAGTGGTCATTGGAAATTTCTGCATTTTTTGACGGTCATACGGGAATCCTTTTCCCGTCAATTTATAGTTCTAAACTTTTGCATACGTGGCCATTTGTAATTGGAAAAGGATTAGCGGGTCATTTCTAAAAACTTAACATTTTTTATGTTTTTGGAAAAATGTGCAAGTTGCCCTTGCAGTCCGCGAGCGGGCAGGAGGTAAACGTGTCATAGGCAGTGAAGATGGACAAGTGGGTCATTTTGTGCCTTAGGGAACTTTGGAAAATGCATGGAAATGAAGAAAATCCCCTAAGTCCCACATCCAATCAGAGGAGGACACGTGGCGGGGAGATGGAAATGCGAGAAGAGTTTGATACTTTTCAGCCTTTGGTGAAAAAGAGTTAAAGTATAAAATTGGACTGCAAACTCGTAGCCAATGGGATGAAGACACGTGTCAAAGGCATCAAGGTTTAGAGGCAAGGAGGCAAGCTATCGGAGGCAAGTTATATTTTTAGCCTCTAGTTATCAAAAGGGTAAAATCATTGAATGGACCAAAGAAGCCCGAAGGTAAAAGTCAAAATTCATCTGAGGATTCAATGGTAGAGGTGCGGTACTCGGAGGAGGAAATTTTAAAAAAATTCCTTTGTGAAATAGTATTAAATATGAAATGAGAAGCGCTGCCTCAGCCAATCATATGAGGACATGTGTCTTGCAGGAGGTTAGAGCCACGGAGGAAAATTGAAATTTTTTCCTTTGTCTAAAAAGATGCAAAATGTGTAAAATTGAGTTGTGAATCCATATCTAGTCATATTGCACCACGTGTCAGACCCAAATCGCAAAGGCGGAGCGGTGGAGGAAATCAAGAAATTTTACAATTTTTCAAAAGTTGTAAAAGGTCAAATTGTTCCTAAGGCCCATTTTTCGAAGATTTGCCACGTGGAGGCCTGATTTAAAGATAATAACGAGATCGACGGTAGAGCCGCATTGTGCATTTCACCAGTTTGGCTGCCATTTGAGCTCTAGGAAGTTTGGAGATGCATTTTCTACATCAATCTTCATCAATTTTTTTGCCAATTCATGTCGTTTTGGCTTGTAGGGTTTGAGTTGATCAAATTGGGGGCTCAATTTGTGATTTCAAAGCACATTCAAATGAATTTTTACTCTGATTTGTGAAAAACATGAATTACCAGATCCAAAGTTGCAGAGTAAAAAATTAGGAAAGGAAAAGATGAAATAATGAAATGAAAGGGGGCTACATGTGAGGGGAATGAAAAACATGCATCCACTTTGAAGAATGATGAAAGTTTTGTAATGATTCACATTTTGAAAGAATAACTAGAAACTTTTTGCGAGTAGTCCTGTTAAATTTCATTTTCCGAAATATTGCAAAAGCAAAGGTGCTTTGAATATTCCATTTTGGAGGAAGATTTGAGGGCAAAGTGAGTGGTTGAGTGAAAGTTATATATTGCATGAATTTTTCATGCAAAAGGTAGGAGAAACTTAGAATTTTCACAGAAAATTTGGGAAGAAGCCCATTCTCCGAGAAACCACCGAGAACCATTTTAACTCCTTTCTACATTAGATGTGTATCATGTTAGGTTGGTTGCAGATGTATGGCCACTAACAAGCTTTGAGATTGTTCTTATAACATTCCCTGCTGATAAATTTGGTCATTCTAGATTATTTTGTGTTGTCTCTTGGTAAAATTTGCATTTACTTATGTTTCAGAATGTTTTCAATTTGTGTTTCTTGCTCTTGTTGCAATCTGGTGTTTGGAATTTCCTTTTGATCATGCAGATCTAATTCTAGTAACAACTTAGTGGCATTTGCAATTCAAGAATCAGAAGATATTTCATCTGATGAAGGGATGAACAAATTTAAATTCACTTTGATTTCCTTGATATAGATTTGATTATAAACCTTTAGGGGCACCTTAGGTCGATAGAATAGAAATTTCTAAATGCTTCATGACTCAATTAACTCAAGGTTTTGTGATAAATCATCGAGAGATTGTGTGGAAGAGTGTAGATTTGGGCTTCCATTTGATGCACATATCCTGGTTGAAGGAACACCTTAACCTCTTTGAAGCATTTATATTGTCTGAGTCTTTCAAGTTTTGCAAAGGTCCTCAAAGAAGTTGGAAAATTCTGTTAGTCTTGTCAAAATATCCCACCCCAAAATTCATTTAAAATTTATTCATCCTACCTATAATACACTCCGCATTGTATTATGTGTCAACAAAAGAATACAATCCATTTACAAAAATGCACAAAGAAAATCAGGATCATACCATGTCTTTAGTAGCCTTAGCCTTGTCTTGAAATCATTTCCATCATTTAGTAGTGACAACTCTGTTGAGTTTGAATAATGGGAAATTGATCATGTTTTCTCAAGGCCATCTCCATACAATCAACATGATCAGCAAAGTACAAGGATATTTTCACCTCCTTCACAAAACAGAGGCTACAATATAGGTTCTCTTACCTTGGTTGATAGGCACAACCTAAAATAGTGAGGATTAGATAAAATCCTTCCAAGGTGCTACCCACTTCTTCAAATCCTGAGTGCTAACAAGTCAGATAAATTGCTTCCTCAGCTACAAAATGACATATAAACTATTTATCTTGCCCTGAGTGTCTTGCAAAATCCATGATGCAGCTCAAGTTGTGAAGGAGATTAAATATGGGTACCAATATAATCTATAATGCAAAACATAAAATCCTCGAACCCAATTTTACAAAATGTTTATTCTACAAACCCTAACCTAAAGCATCATGGTTTCAAATACAAGATAATCCCAAAATAAGCGTGTTTAGAGAATTCCTAACCAAAAAGCATGGTGATTTATGGATCTACGAGCCATAAAACAATTATACGCATTCATCGAAAACACTTGCTAAATAAACCCACAAAAATACCAATAGATATTATTTTACTTTAACCTATAAAACCCTAGATTGTTAAAAGGACATCTATTCCCCAACCCATGATTTCTCCCAAGGATTCAATTAAGGACCTCGACCAAATGAACCTCAAGGAATAAATCATGTATATTTTTTGATTTAAAGACAACAAAACAAATCATATAATGGATTCACTAACCTTTTCAAAGTAATGGAAACCAGTCATAAAGCTATGATTTTATTCAATTCTGTGATAAAAACAACAAACTTTCATCAAATCATTACAAAAATAGAGAACAAATAGTTAGACTTAGCCTTCACTTTCATAATACACTTAAGTCACATACAAAATTTGAAACAAAGAAAATGAAACAAGGCATAGATCCCTGAATTTACAAGTAATTGCATATGATATTGACATTAAAAAATAACTAGAAAAATAAAGACATAACACACACTTTTACTTGTAGAATCACACAACATAGGACTCAAACGAGAAAATAAAGCAAAGCATAAACTACTACTTCAAAAGCTCTCAAAAATAGGACTCAAACAAAAGGAAAGTAGTTGTTAAACCTGATTTTTATAAGAAGAAAGGAAGAGGACATAAAAAGAAGCAATAATTAAATAAAATGAAAGGGGAAAGAATCTATGACAAAGTATATATTTTTATGGTAAGATAAAATATTGAAAAAAATCAAATCAAGGAAACAATAACATTCACAATTAGTTGTAATTGTATACAAGAAAATTTCTTGCATACAGTTCATAAAGATATATCATTTACTTTTGCTAAAAAGATAGATACAAGTCAATATATTTACCGCTTTTGAAGATCTTTGAGAGACATGGAAAATGGTTTTGAGTTGATCGTGGTGAAAAAGGAAAATAATTGTAAGCTAAAAATTTCAAAGTGAGGGACACTCAGTGTATACTTGAAAACAATATACCCCACATTCACCATGTTATTGATAACAAGGAAAATATAAAAATAGAAACACCTGCTAAAAACAATTTAAAAAGTAAAAACGTCAAAATGCTTTTCAAATTTAAACACATAGATAAAACCTCAAAATCTCGTCAAATTTAGGCCAGTGGAATGAACGAACACATACTCTTTACCATAGGGGAACACCTTTTGGCATATATGATTGTAAAAATAAGAATTATATTAATTTTTAAATAACAAGCTTACCATCTTCTACAAACTCGTTGTTATATTGAGCATGCATTACAAGTATCACATATATAATGTTTTAGATGAGTTATGTCACACAAATTTATAATTTCTAGTTTCAATGTATAACTCATTTGATGGTACTAAAATTCTAGAAATCTTTAGAAAAAAAGACTTTAATGTAAAATATTATTTATTTCTTTTTCCCAAAAGTCCTTCACGAAATGAGAGTGGTGGAACTAATGCAAATTAATAATTTTCTACCATTTAGTGTTATTAAAAAAATCTTCCGTTATATGTTTTATATAAAGTTACAAAATGTTTTATCTAAAATATGGGTGGAAGGGATCACACTCTTCTAAATATGTGTTATGGGATACACAATAATTAGCACAATGTAAAAGTTTGTAACATGTGAACTATCTTTATCTAATTAAATTCTAATAATAATCCTTCAAAATCAAAATAATTCATTTGTATATGTAATAATGCGATGAATGATAAATATTTGTAAAAATGCATGAGATGAGACACAATTTAGCTATATGGGCATAAAAGAGAGGCTTTTGATGTGCATGATTATGAAGATGTATATTAGAAACTTGAATGGTATGGTATTGGGAACCTTGATAGTTTGGATCTAAAAACTTTGTGTCCTTTGTTTGTCAAAAAATGACCTTAGATTTATACCATGTCTTACTCACATAACTTTGGGATGATCTATAATCACCTGCAACAAAGTGGAAACCCTATAAGCGTGCATAACCATTAATAAGAGAAGTAACAAACCTAATGTAGAAAAATATATGTGTGGTTGACATTTGAATACCCTACATGGTCAAATTCCTATTTTCCAAAATGAGGGTGTTGCACACATTCCTTGGTTATGGAATCAAGCCTCATGTAGTTATCCTATATTTTTTACAAGTGTAAATAGATAACCAACCCCATATGGGTTCCCTCATGTCTCTTAACACCAATATAGTAGGATAATTATATAGTATAGAATGTACCTAGTGTGGCAAGTAATGTACCTCAACTATGTGACCTAATCCTTTATTGTTTAAAACCCTTGAAAACTTCATAGAATGACCTTACTCTTGCTAACACATGACTTTATAAGCATCACATGCTTGAAATAGGTGAAGATAAATTGTTTGAGCTAATAGGTTTTGTAATATTTTGGAACCACTTCTAGTTATTCAAGAATGATATTTGTGATGAGAGATTTGATGAACTTGTATGGAGAGTTATAAAGTGATATTGACTTTCTTATACATTCTTCCATAGTTAAAAAATTATAATAAGGCCAACTCTATGAAGATAAAAGAGAAAAAGTAGACATTCTAATTTAAAACATAATTGGTGAAATTTAGAACCGAGGACCATATAATTCGGATGATAATGAACACACATTTCCTTCTATTTTTATGGTTTTGGACATAGAGGAAGAATAACTAAATAGAAAGTTTGAACATAAATAATAATTTTTTGTAAGATATTATTCCTATAATTGATGATAAAGCATAGTGTAATGACAAGAAATTAATGGGAAATCTAGATAGATGAACTTTGGTTTAATTATGAGTATGATCATTTGTCTTATAAGGGTAACATGATCAAAATCGACATTACACGAGGTAATGTTACTAAATTTTAGTTTCTACATTTCCCTTTTTATTACGTAATTTAAAATTACATGATTAATCAAAAATTGTACAAGAGTATGCACAAATACTTTATTTTCATACTAGAAATTTTTACTTTGTTGTCTTTGTGTTCACATGATCAATGATGTAAATTTCACTAAAGTTCTATCATTTTATATTACAAAGCCCTTGAGCTTTAACTTATAATAAAGATAATGCACGTAACATTCATTTTTTTCAAAAGTGAATGAAATAAAATTATGGAAGGAATACACATATTCATTTGATAGAGGGAGAATATCCTCTTCATGCCATTCCTTGGAGACTTTGAGCCGCTATGAATATTTCAATCGATTGGTGTGATTGTTCCCAAATGTTGTGGCATGTAGGAGAACCTAGAGTGTTAAGTATACCCATGGAATAGAGATAGTGAAGAGAGGAAAAAAGGTGCCTTTGAGATTTGGATCTTTATAGAGAGGAAGTTATATAATTATAATATCTTAGTTGTTTAATACCTTTTCCTTCGGAAATCTTGTAAGAGAGTATAATATATCATTCTATGAAGAACTTAGAAACTTTGATGTTTTCAAGTAATCCCATGGACCACACTATTATAGATGGATCTAGGCACAATTTCCTTGCAAATTTAATAAATTTACACCTTAAAAGGAATGGACAATATGATACATCCCATAAGATGTTATGCTACTAAAAATTATTACATACATTGTAAAAATATAATGGGGTAGATAAGGAAACCCATTCCCAAAACCATGTTCCTATAACTAAATTATGATGAGTGTAATTAAGAATAAATACATTACTCATACCTCTATTTCATGTTCTTTACTATCTCATAGTATTTTAAATTATTTAAAATATTGTAAATAAATGATAAAATTTTATACAATTGAAAAATTAAAATAATTTCCCCTTGTCTGAGAACATCCATCATTATAAATACTATACCACAATATTGAACATACTATAAGGTTCTAACCTTTGTTTTTTCTATGAAATTTTAGTATATATGATATTTAATAAATATGCAAGTGTTTATTGCAATTTTTGGATTATCTATTATATTTATAAACATCAAAAACTCAGAATAAAATAGGTGTTAATGATACCTACACTGAGAGTACAATGTCGGGATGAATTGATGTGAAATGACCATGAGGATCCTTATTCATGTGAATGGGAGAACCTACACACAAATATAAGTAAACTAGATAGATATTTGGCAAGTTATCTAGTAAAGGCTGATAGCAAGAACTATCGAGCTTCCTCCAAGGGTGTAACATGATTTTATAATTAAGTGATAATGATGATAAAATTATAATTGAAAATAAAATGAATGACTAAAATCCCATGCAGATGGAGAGATCATGTTCCGCATGATAGATAACCCAAGTAAGGGCTACAACAATCTCGAACTCCTACAAATAGTAAAACTAAAACTTTTCAACATCGTCGCATTCTTTTTAAATGATTTTTATTTGGTCTTATATGCCTTAGATTTGACGTGTCAAGGAGATGGAGAAAAGGCTATGTTCATGTGTGATGTCAAATTTCTCCCAAACAAATGGTTACACAATTGGAGGATTAGAGATGCCCATAATTGGATGTGATTCACCTAGGCTTTGTCATCTACTGGGAGACACATTTTGAAAATAAGATGATTATACAAAAAAAAGTGAAAAAAGAGTCAAGGCATGTAGATGTAATTAAAATGATAAAATGACAGTAAGCATAGACAACTCAAGGGAATCCTTGGTAATTACTGTTAAAAAATAAATTATTTTATACAATGTATATTGGATGTAAAATGATTAATTAAAAGGTTCAATTTTACTAACAAATGATGTTTAAATGACTTCATAATGCATATGATAGAAGATACTTCGTTTTGAATTTGTAAATAAGGGCACAAAGCTAAATAAGCCTTACACATATTTGTGGATGTTCTAAAGGATAAATTTATTTGATGAAAGTGTTTAGATGCTCATAAGGGAGTCATCTTGGTATTGAATGCAACAAAGATTCGCTAAAGATGGCTGATAGGTCATTTCATAGAGGTTTTGTGATCTATTTATGATCATTGACAATTCTATTAGAATCATCGCGATCTAGGAAATGTTGGAAAACCCATATGGAAGTGGTTTTAGCAACTTCCATATAATGTTTCTCAATTTTTTAAATTCTAAATGGTTGGGTAAGTTTTCTAGAGGTTAATAGGTTGGGTGGTAAGAATAAAAATGGGTTTAGATCAGTTAAGTTTGGCTACGGAGGTTTATGATATGTAAATAGGTCTTACTGTGCACTAAAATATTATTTTAGAGGGAGTGGAGTGATGGTTTATGGTAAAGAGATAGGTTTAGGAATTTTCAAATGAGCATGTGACTGGGTGAAGCTAAGAAAAAGGTGCCTAAATTTTCCCATTTTTGTCAAGTGGTTCTTAATTTTCAAGCCGCTAGTCAAAATCTAGTGAAATAGTCAAATTTATGTCGATAGGTGGTCCCCTCTCAAACCGGTGGTTATTTAAAAAAGTGTAATGATCACAAGTTTAAAAAGGTCAGTTTAATGAGATAATTTTTATGATGGTTTTTTTATATTTAAGATGCCCCAAGAATAGGCATGAAAATAAATTGCTACAAAGGTGGACCGTGCAAACAAAGACTCAAGCGATAAGGGAACTAAAGGGTTCATAACCTATAGAAATATGACTCATAGGAAGTAGCTACGAGAAAATATCCTAAGGCGATGGTATCCATGGTGTATAGATAAACATGGGTTTGAAATAAAGGATGTTGCCACAAAGGTGGGATTATGTTGTCATGAAGTCAAGCGATAGGGGAACCAATGGGCTCACTTCCTATATATATGATTTGACAACGATACAGGATTTTTCTTTCTAAATGGCTACAAAATCTGAAATGGATTTGATAAAGACAAGATTCATAGAGATTGATTGATTCCTTGTTTTTGTAGAGGGTCTCGGTGTAAAAAATATGAGAACATATTGAAATGTGGAATTTTAGAAAGGAATGATGAAAAAATGTTGATTTGTCAAGGCTCAAAGGACATTTAATAATATTTTGGAGAAAAACGAGTGGAATCGCCAAATGATATGCATGAAACGCTAGTGATTAGTCTAATTGCTTTGGTGATTAGACTCGGCAGAGAATTTTTGATATAAAAGGAAGTTTGAAAGATCATTTGTTACACTCTAATTTTAGAAATCATGAACCTAATAAAAACCATAATTTGTGAGTTTCCACAATTTCAATTTAGATGGCGGAATCTCAAGGTATTTAGAGGGGATGGAAGTGCACACATGTTGAGGTAGATGGTGTACTTATAACTTTAATTTTTTTTTTTTTATGTAAATTGTAATCACTAAAAAAAGTACTAGTGATTTCATATGAAATCGCTAGTGATTTATGTTACCCTTGAGATTTTAATGAGGTCGAAAATGATTTATCAAGATTTAGTAGAGATTATAAATATTTTGTGATTTTATTGATTTTTGATCGATTTTTGGTGGATTGAGATTGATTTTTTTGTTTTATTATTGGATGTAGGCTCAGAGATATTGACCAAATGAGAAAGAACCCTAAATGTACTTGATGATGTCTCGAGTTTTATTTTTGGTTAATGATTATGCTTACTTGGATTTGGTAGGATTTAGTAGGATGCATCACTATAGGCATATCCACATCAACATTGGTTTAATACTGGAACTATTAGAGAGATAGGACCATGTGATATGCATGTTTTGGTTGTGTACTTGAGAGATAGCGATAATTTTGAAGATGTGGACTTGATATTACGCTTAACGTTACAGGTGAGAAACTTTAATTGATTGATTAGGAAAATAGAGGGGTGGTGATGCAAAATTTCTATGGTGAGGATGAAGGATATTTAGTTTATACCTTAAGGGATTTTCCATATGGGACCATATATAGTGATGATGAGGAGGGCAGAGCATTAGTGACTACGATCATGATGAGGATTAGTTGTTACACCTTACATAATTCAGCTATAGGTTGGTTTTTATTTATATTTGTAGGGTTAGTGGTAGATATCTTGGTTCATATGAAAGTGTTTTCTTGGGCCCCAAATCTTTTGGTAGAGGTGTACAGTGGGTTATGGTCCTAGATCACAAGATAAAAGTTTTTAGTTGATGTATCATTTTTGTTGGAGTTTTGGGCATATGAGCATGCTATTGTTTCTCAATCAAGAGGAGTAATTTTGGATCTATGGATGAATTTATCAGATCTCGGTTTTCTTTATGAGATGGAAATCATATTTTTTTTTTATAGGTCATGTCTTAGTTGAGGATAACTATAGGGAGCTTCTTATCGTTTAAAGGAGGATATGTTATTTGGAAGCATTATATAGGTTCCCTGAGTATTTCCTAGAGTGGAGGCTGAGTTGAGGGAATAACAACAAGATATAATGGTGTGTGATGTAAGGGGTATGATAAAATTTTGTTGTGTCCGATAATAGTTTTGATTGATGCAGGATGTGCTTGAGGTAGTAGTGGCCTATCAATGTGATGATGTAAACAGCATATGTGGCACTACCGTATGTTCGTGAGATAGTGGGTATGGAAGAGGAGGAGGGGCTGGTGGGACATGATGATTTCAGGGTTATAGATGTTTACGTTGTATGGTGAAAAAGGAAAAATTGTGGTTTGGATAAGTGGTTGTACATCAAGACCCTAGTAGTGGTAGTGAGACTAGAGATGATGGTGATGGAGATTAGGATGATAGATTAGTAGCATTAGAGGTAAGTATAGAGTGTTTAGAGGCCACGAAAGAAGTATTGTTTTTGAGAGGGATACTTTGACTTTTGAGAGAGATGGGATGAGCCAACAGCTCACCGCTATGCATGTGAAGCTCACACCGACTAGAGATGACAAAGATAGATACCGAAAAGCAGAGAGAGGCCTTATGAAAGGCCTTCAAGATGACATGTCTCATATTTAAGGATCTAATATACATGCTACTCATCCTCATAATAGAATTCAAATGGGACCTCCTCATATTGTGGGGATGGTCTACTTTCACGCCTGTGTGATAAGCTATAATGTTATCATGAAACAATGAGAAGGAGAATTCCAGATGATCCTCGTTATATATTATTATTATTATAAATTTAGGTGACTAAATTAAGTTGTACTAGGAGTGTCAGTTAGCCATGGCAAGGTATAGAGGGAGGACTAGATAGAAGTCTAGATGGAGCCTGGGGAGAAGTGTAGGATGGAGTTATTGTTAATAGAACATTCAACTTACTCAAAAAAAAATTGTCGATATTTTTGATACATGATTCTCACTTGAATCCTTTTTCATGATATATATATGTGTATATATATGTATGTGTATATGTGTGTGTGTGTGTGTGTATATATATATATATATATATATATCTATGTGTGTGTGTGTGTGTGTGTGTGTGTGTGTATTATTTATATACAAGATTTTTTAGACCCTTTATGATTTACATAAACACAAATACATATGATGTTTACATTTAAGTTATGTTATTTATTTTTAATTTTCAATGTGATGGACATAGATGAGGTTTGTTATGTTTTAATTACTTATTTTTATTATGTTATGATACATTATGGAAATATTATAAATGTATGATTTATATTATAGATTCATCTTATTACGAGATGATTTTGATGATTTGAAAAATGGTAATCTAGTTGTATTATTTAGGAACTTATGTAGTGGATAAGCATTTGTTGTCGAATGTTTTTATTTTCATTGTTTTAGACACATATATTATATAATGGTAAACTAATTTAAATGTATAATACCGAACATACGAAATTATAGTAGATGTTAGCAAATGACCCATAATTATTAGTCATACTAGGAACACGGATAAACATGAGATAGTTGGGTCTTATCCTCTTCCGACAATGAAAATGTTTTGTGTGTAAAGCAAGCACGGGAAATGGGTTCTTCCTAATGGTTCGCATGGTCTTTTTCTAACATTATTATATTTGGAAAAAAATAATATATGTGGGAAGCAAATTTTTGATAGGAGGACTAATCAATGTGGGAAGTACTTATTTTTTGTTTAATTTGATAGACATCCTTCAAGGGAGTGGTCTATGATTATATTAATTATTTTGATTTGATAGTAATCCTTAAAGGTAGTGCACTTCAATTTTATTTGACATGTTTTACTTTTGATGGTGCTTCTTCGAGGGATTGGTCTATATTTTAATTATATCCATTCCATATAAATTTTTATTTTGTGCTAAGGTAAACCCTAGGTGACCAAATAGAAGGGGGTAATGTAAGCATACGCAAGCTACACTTATGTCTCTCGTCATATCGTTAAATTAAATAATATGTTTGGATGAAGTGAATAATGATTCAAGGGTTCCCTACCCATAATCATGGAAAATGTCCATGGGGAATATTCTATGGGCGAGTCGTGGTGCCCATATTTAACATGTTGATAGTTATAATGACGAGAAAGAGAACATGATTCTAAATCATTACGATATATAGGATGTGTCGGTTGATGTATGGAGATAATATTTTGACTAAGATTTCATGAGTTTATAGGTTAACAGAAGAATGAATACAATTGCAGTGTATTAAGAGGATCCTTTTAAAGTTTACCTTCAAAGGAAGGTAAACAATTAGCCCCATACCCATAATTATGAGTAATAATATATGGCCTAAGCCAGTTTGGATAAAAATTTCGTTAGTTACTATTTTCCACGTTAGTGACATGTTAGTTTTCTTTGAGAACAAATCACCAATATTAAATTCACATTGTTTAAGATGTTTGTTGTAGGCTCAATTCATTGATTCTTGATCTATTTTAATGTGTTCAAGGTATTTTAAAATATGTTCATCTAAGAATTAAAGTTGTTCTAATTGTTACTAATTATAATCGTCATTTGGGAGGAGATCATTAAGGTAAATGTGTAGAGACAAGATTTGGACTTCGAGAGGAAGGAAAAATTCAGTGTTACACACTAAAGAGAAGGGTATAGTGCTCATGGACGTGTGAAATATGGTTTGATATTCCCATAATGAAAATTGGATTTGGAGATGCCAATGTATACCATCCAGTGTCAATAATTTTTATGAGGCATTTTTGAATGTTTTCTTGGAGGCTTTTCCTCACCATTTTCATATGGATAGTACGGAGATGAAAATCTAAGCTTGATGTTATAGGTGTCAAAAAAATTGAACATTTTTTTTGAATGATTTTTCATTATCTATGATGATTTTATGAGGAATATTAAAGGGAAATATAATCTAATGATGGGTGAAGCTGATTATTTTATTTTATTTAGTGGAGATGAGGGGGATTACTTGTAACCAATTTGTAAAATATTGAGTTTCTATAATAATAGATTATGTTATTGTGATGAGAGAGGGTTCATAAGGTTGATGAGGTCAAGTCCTAATTCCGAGAAGGGTTAAATATCCCAATTTGGCTAAAGAGAAAGACTAGGAACATGTGTTTGGTTGGCATGTTGTTGACATTTTAATCATTTACGACATAGTCCCAATTGTCTTGGTTAAGCGTAGGAAATAGTAGCCAATTCATAGGATGCATTTAGGGACAACTAAACCATTGAAGTGTCCAATGCATATGTTGTCATGGAATTCTTTGATAACTAAATGAACCTTTGAGGTATGTCAACACTAGAGGAGGAGGTGTCAAATCTTCTTTTGTAAAGGATAACCCTTAGTATGACGTAGTGAGATGCACATTGTTGCAAGGATATTTTTCATATTCTAGAGAGCTCCAGTGGTTTTTTTGTGGAAATATAGTCATATTTTTTTGTATGATGTGTCTTATGACATGTTGTCTATATTATTGATGGTTTAAAGATCAATGTCGATGTAATATGGTTGATCAAATTTGAGTACAACAAAAAAATGATATGGAATCGTTGAGTGATAGAGGAATGATAGAGGTCGAGAAGCCATTTTGTATTCAATGTTTTTAGATGATTGAGGAGTGGTTGCAATTTCATAAAGGTAAAAAAGTTGTAAGATATTTTCGATGATGGTTTTCTATTTTGAAAATAATTATTTTTTTCTTTAGTAGATTCCTTTGATTTGAGTGATGAGAAATTGTGACTCACCAAACATGTCCATGATTTGTAGACCTAGGAAGGTAATGATACTGAGCTGCATAATGAGGGCTTCACATTCTACCATGTTATAAGTGCATTTGAAGTTGAATTTGAAAGAAAACAAATTAGTGGTGCCGTAAGTTGGTATTATGACTATTCGGAACCCCCGCCAATATTTAGATGTGTAAAAAAATGTCATTTTTATAGGGTTTTGTATTGATCAACAATTTTGATTGATTCATTAGTAAAATTTTCATAGGGTAATTGATTAGATGGAAGGGTAGCTTCAGAGAGGTGTTCAACTATGACCCTCTCCTAAATGGATTTTTTTAGAGATTAATTAAAGTTCATATTCATTCATGAGAATGAGCCATCTAGTGATGCGATGATTGTGATAAGGTTTAGAATGCATGGTTTTTAGTGGATTGAAAATTATGAAAATGTAGGCATTGTGATTGAGAAGGTACTTTGAGGAAGTTTTGTAGTACAAGGAACAACACAACCTTTTAACTTTTGAATAGTGAGTTTCATACTCATGAAATGCATGAATAATGTAATAGACTACCTATTATTTACCTTATTTATATCAATGCACAAGTGTGGCTCCAAAGGTGTGGTCAGTTGTGGATATAAATAGATAGAAAGGCTGCCCTTCATGTGGAGGTGTTAACACGAGTGGTGATAGGAGGTATCAGTTGAGGGCATCAAGTTCCTTTTCACAATGATCATCCCACTTAAATTGGATGTATTTTTTAAAAATATGATGTAAGGTTTAACAGGATCTAATAACTTTGAGATGGAATGACAGATAGATTAAAGTTTTCCTTAAAAGATTCAAATTTGTTAGAGATTATACAATGTAGGAATTTTGATGATGGATGTGACTTTAGAAGGATCAAATTCAATTCCCTTAATAGACACAATAAATATCCTTTAAGAACTCATAATATGTACTTAGTGGTATTAAGATGAATGATGAAATATAAAATATGCATAAATATCATGTTGAGAACAACTAGGTAGTCTCTTCCATGTTTTTATTTACCTTAAAGATCATCAACTTAGTCCTCCATGGTTTTTGATGACAATGTGGAATATGTAGGTCATATCATGATGATAAGTATCTCCTAATTTTTTAGGCTTAAGGGCATTACTCTATAGTAGAAGATTCTACATGAGGTGATAAAAGAGGTATTTTGTTGATCCTCGGGTTTTATTAAAATTTGGTTGTAACCATAAGAAATATCCATAGGAGATAACATTTCATGGCCTATGGTTAAATTGGTGAGCTGGTCTATATTGGGAAGAGGAAAATCATAATGCATAGTGGTTAAAAATCATGTCAATAATTCATCTAATTCAAGAGATTCAACAAATTCAACTACTCATAATGTGTATCTTTCCAACATGCCTAAAAATGGCTTATAAATGTAATTTTTGACCAAATTCCACTAAATGGATTTACCACTTACCATACCATGTGCTCTAAACATCGTACCATTAATTTTTGTGTCATTTTGACATTGATGATGGTCACAATCAATGAGACTTAACTTTCCACTTACCTTTCACAAACTTGTCCTTCATCCATCTCCATTAACTCTTCATTGAAATATTATTTTTTTCCTTTTAAACTTTCAATAAACCACCTTTAACCATGCATCCTATGTACATACTAAATAAATCTTATATCAACAATAAAATTGATGCAAAAGGATCAAATCTCAATCTTACACCTATCTTCCTCAAATTTGTAATTTTGTGTTCTCAATACCTAGATCCTAGTCAAATCATGTTTGTAAGATTCTATAAAATAGAACATTAATATAAAAAGCTTCTTTAGACACCATTCAAGGCTAATAATATGTGGTTCAAAACATTGGATCTAACTCACTAGCCTCTTCTTTGAAATCCACTTTCTTCTTTCTTAGCTCACAACTTTCCTAATGTACCCTGCTCCTATAGTTTGTTAGGTATATCTTCACATACTTAGGTTTCCAAAACACAATATTGACCCATTTGGGTACCATTTTAAGCCTTAAATATTTGGTGTAACTTTCAATAATGGACTCAAATTCTACATTTCACTTTCTTTTCAAACCGACCTCTTTAATTAGGTTTGGGGTTATGTGCACCGTGCTCACCACTAGACTATCATAAAAATAATTAATTTCAACAATTATTTTTTTAAATTTATTTCAAATTCATGTACTACTCTCAGCTACATTTATTTCAACCAAATACCAAGTCATAATTCAATGTGTAAGGAATTCTAAACACTTACCCTAGCTAGGTCCACTATACTAAAGACGAGAAGGTAAGAAATATTGTAGAACTTTCTTTGCATTGAAATTAAAAACCCCAAATTTTGTCTCCAAGTCTAGTTTAACCCATCTAAAATATTGATTTAACATTAATTCATTAAGATGCGAGATAGAACCACTAAACAAAAAAACCATTGTTTCATGCACGCACAAAACATGGTCTTTAAGATCTCGTAAGCTATATCATGAAGGATCTATGACTCATATTGAATAGAAATATGATCTTTATATTTATTTTTACTCATGTAAACCATTATTATTGACATTCACCTTCCCAAATAGTATTATAACACATTTAATTTGTAAACGGAATAAAACAAAGTCCTATCAACCACTAATCATAGTTTCTATCCATATTTAAGAAGTTATTCAATCATGAAAGGAAAGATAGAATCATATTGAACCTCTAGACCCATCAATCACGTCCTAGACATGATTTTACATATAAACTGATTATCAACATCACAAAACTAGTTACTAAATCCCTTGCAATCCTATGAAGAACTCATTTCCTTATCGAACATGATATTATCTTCTACATTAGATTGAAAACCATAGGTTCTTCACATATTGCTGATAATGAAATGATCCTATTCGAGCCACACCTTCTTGTATATCTCATAGATACACTACATAAACATTCATGCAACTCAAACTTGGAATCATTCATAGTTCAAAAAGGTATTCATCAAAATTAGGATCTATGCATATATATTTCATCATTATTTTTATATAAAATGGCTTCCCTTCTCCTTTGACCATAAAAAGTGTCTATTCCATTCATTCTTCTACCTTCCACATAAGGTTTTCCTCCCCTCCTCTTCAACTAACTCTTCTAATTATAAATCATCACCTTTTATCTCTTTTCCATAACCATTTTAGCCTAACTAAATTACCGTCATATATCCTTTTTCGACTCAAATAGGTTCATTACAACATTTTTCTCCTAAGACTCATATACACACCTCATGATACACTATAGGTATTTTTATAACTTTTCGAGTTATCATTCACTCACCTTGATCCACCTATACTCTTGTTCGAGAAAATTTTTTAGGAGACAAATTTATGGGTTTCTAGCCAATGCTCTGTAAAGCTAGATCCCTATGACTCAGGTGGTGTAACTCCACTTATGAAAGGGGTGAAAATGAAAGGTTATGATTGAGGTGGAATTTGATGAGGTGGGATATATTTGTGGTAAGGAAAACCCATCAAGGGATAGGGTGAGAATCAAGATAAGTGCTAGTGATGGTAGTTATGTTAATGGGTGGTAAATATGTAGGGATGAGCATAATTAAATTTTGAATTGTGGATATAAGTTATTGTGATATGATGTTTTATTTGATGGGTATGCTAATAGACCTTATATGGGGAGGTAGATGGGTAGATAATGCGAGACTCATTGTATAATCTAAAGTGATAGAAACGTTGTGGGAACTCCGCTAATTGAGTGAGGATAAAAAGATCATAGGTGTGTATTTACTAACCAAAGGTTGTTTAGTAATGGTATGGTTTTATGTACCCTAATGACTAATTTCAGATGTGGAAGGCGTAGGACCTCAGAGGATAGTTTTATTTTGTGATGATATTTTGTTATGTTCAAAAATGATATGGGGATATGATCAATTATCAATGGATATACCTCCGAGTCATCATAGGTAGGGTAAGGGGAAATTTGTTCAATAAATGGTTGATAGTTGGGATCAAAAATTATGATATAATCATAAGTGATGCTAGTGATGGGTCGAAGTTCTTCTATACTATGAAAATATTGGTGAATGCCTTTACGGTGAGGTAAATACTAAGGGAAATCAGATTGGAATCTAAAATTTATCCTAAGATAGGGTAATAAATTTGGAAGAACTCCTTAGGGTAAAGGAAAGGAGCATATGAAGATACAAATTGAGTGTTGGGGAATGCATAGTAGGGATAATTTTAGTGGCGAATATTCGTAATATGGAAAAAATTTCATTTTAGGAAAATTTGAAAAGGTGAATTATTCGGAGTGGGTCGGTGTCCTGTTTGCCTAAAATATATAGTATATTTTTTTGGGGGTCGGCTTCGCCTTCATTTGAAAACATCTCCTATAAAAACCTAGGTGATTCGCCGCGTAGTATACCTCAAGTAGCTTACCAAATTACCAATACTGTGAAATTTGAACTCGCATACCCTTGAGCACCAGAGATTCATATTACTGTTAGCTTGTGATTGTTGACGCGCGACAAGGGCATTGTTGACGCGTGACAAGAGCTGTACTGACGCGCGACAAGAGCTGTACTGACGCGTGAAAAAGGTGTTCTGACGCGCGACAAAGGAAGTGTTGACGCGTGACTTGGGCAAAGAAGTGACGCGCGACAGAGGAAGTGTTGACGTGTGACTTGGGCGTGTTGATGCGCGACAAAGATATTAAGATAAAGGGATGCGCGACCTCGAGACATGGGACGCGCGACAAGACCTCAGACTGGATAGAGTCACTACTTGGTTCTTTTGCTGACGCAGGACTCTTTTCATAATAATGGAAGGTGCTAGCTCAAAGAATACGAATAACCTAAAAGTAAGTAAGAAATCTCATAAATCACTCTTCAAGTATTTTGGAAACTCTGCGGATACAGATATTGTAAATACCAATCATATAGATGCCACCACGTAGAATCGAATCACGACTATGTGGAAGGAATTATTGAGGTGGACATGCATTCTGCACAAGATCAAAGTCAAACAAATGAAAGCTACGATAATATGCCGATCTTGAAGATATTGTTCTGTTGGGTGCAACCAGAGTGTAGCTAGATATCACGATACAAACACTCAAAAAATGGAAGATAGAAATCAAAATCAAACTCCGGTCCACGAAAGAGGAAACCAGGTGATTGTGATATTGCTCAAAATTCTACTAAAAAAGCAAAGCATTAAAAATTAACAAGAATATGTGGACCATTGGCAGGACATACAAGTTTGATTGGGTAGCTAAATTTCCGTTTATTAAACCTGTACAATCATCTAATTCTGAAGAAATCCCATCTAAATGTACATGTACAATATGTACATGGAAATTGGGAAAGCAACAAAAAATGCAACTGAAGCTAGACACTATAGAAAAACATTGTGGAAAATAATATTTGATTGTAATGGGGGCGGATGGCCAGAAAATCAAAACACATAGGTGGAAAACTGAAAAAGAATGCATGCATGTTAGATACGCAGTGGAATATGAGGCAGAGTAGAAAAAACACAGACATCTCTTGGAAAAGGGAGGAACGATCACATCGCATATTGGTAAGATGAAAGAAACAAATCTACATGCAAAATTCATACAATTCTCTACTCTTTTTCAAATACTAAAAAAAGGAAGAGTGATTTCAGATTTCCTCGATTTCAAAGTTTTGTATCAATTTAACAGAATGTGAATGTACCTCGTCCTCATTGGTCCGAGAGTAGTGGATGGGAAATGGCAAAATGCCTGTCGATGATAGAGAAGGAAGATTTGAAAGAGAATGTAAAAAAGCAAACTTTATCTCTTTTTAATTGATGAAGTGACAGCAGTTAACAACACCACATGGGTATGTATCCACATTTATACTTTAGAAAATCATATAAGGACACCTCATCTATTGGGTGTTATGAAAATGGTTGAAAACTGCAATGCCGAAAACCTATATAAAATAGTTGTTTCTCATTTGAAAGATGTTGCTGGTATGACTGATTATGAAATTGCTATGAAGTTGGTATGCGTTGGAGCAGATGGTGCATCTATCATGCAAGGTCACCGAACAGGGCTCTGTGTTAGATTACAAACAACAGTGGCCCCATATATGCTACCAATTCACTGTATGGCTCACATAATGAATTTAGCATATAAAATGGTAAGTTAACCATGAAAATTTTGCTAAATTAGAAGACCTTATAAGAGAACTTCATGCCTATATGTCAAGCAACCCAAAACATTTTCTCGAGTTCCAAAAATTTGAAATTAGAATTACGATGGCTAAAAACTTCAAGGATGTGGAGACTAGATGGATCTCTTTGTATGAACCCTCGGATGTAGAGTTCGTGGAGGAGTATCCTTCATTGGTTGGTTTCATGCACAAATACCGTCATGAAGTTGATAGGAAAGGGACTTGTTGTTCCGTTTAACTCGATTTGGAGACATTGCTTACATTGGTTGGTATTCTTCCAATGTTAAAGGAGATCAATACATCGATGAAGCATGCACAGGCGATTAATCTATATTGTGGATTTTATACGGAGGAGGAAAATGGTATGTCAAAGTCTTGATATATTGTGCATGTTCCAATGATAGTTTTGATGCACTTGTTTTTGAAAATTAGAGAGATTTATTAGATCTTAAAAATCCTAACACCTTTTTGAGATTTAATATCCATGATCACCTCTCGCATCACTCAAGTAATGGGAGAAAAATACTTGTGCACATTTTGAAAAAACATCAAGCTATTACAGGATCTAACGAGAAGATGTTCCCATGACACGTAATTTGTTTGAGTCTCATTATAGTTAAAACAAGAATAAAGCTTAAAAATTTTCAAAAACCTTGTCATAAGAAATTAGGAACGCTTTCTCAGAAAGATAAAATTCAGGAAGCCATGGGAGTGATGAATCCTAATTTTGGAACATCAAGGTGGCCGTGTAGACTTTGTCAGTAAGCATTTCCATAAATCAATGGGTACAATAATGGAACAATTTACAAAGACGTCAGAGCTCAAGGGTGTGGAAATCAAAGGTATACTGAATGCCGATTTATTAAAGTTTCAGTCAACAAATTTTGCAACAACAATGAGGAACCAATATAAGAATTTAGATCAACCTTCTGAAAGTGGTGCTATTACAAGGCTGTGGCGAGGAATCTATCAAAGTTCTATTTTACAAGAAGATATCAGTGAATATTTCAGATTATATGAGTTATGCCAAACAATGATTTTGGGGTCTGTGGAGGATGAAAGGGTTTTCAGTGCATTGTCATTTATAAAATCAAAACTGAGAAACAGGTTGGATAAAAATCTGGAAAGTTGCATGAGGTGTTATGTTTCTCGATACTCCATCGAAACCTTTCCATTCGACAGAGCAATTGCACCTTTGGAATTCCTTTGTGAAAGAAGAGGTGTGAATAATACAGCTACAAGTACAAATATTCCCAACCTTGAGAGTGTAATTGGCTCTTCGTCACATTCTACAGAAGACAACATCGAGTTTGATGAAGCTATTGATAATGGATTGTTTCAACTTTAAATAGGTATCTTCTTTATCTATCTTTTATCTTTATCATTAAAGATGTTACAGGTCTATATACTAAAAATGTCAGGCAATTCACCCATCTATCTACTAATACATTTCTCGTGTTGGGTTTTTTAAACACAGATCTAGCTCATTACCAATTAGTGCAATGATGATTTCAACTTTAAGGAGGTATCTTTTTCCCCTTAATCTTATTGTTTGTTACTATTCATTTTTTCAGCTCTTGTTATCATTAAAGATGTTACAGTGTATGTATTTACATTTAGTTAAATACAATATTTTTAATTTTTGAAAATGTGTCTTAACATCTGTCCGAGGAAGTCACATTTCTGGGATCGACAATGTCGTGCAACTCGCCCATCTATCTACTAATCCATTTTTTGTGTTGAATTTTTTTAAGACAGATCTAGCACATTACCGGTGATGATTTCAATTTTAAATAGGTATCTTCTTCAACATAATCTTATTGTTTGTTACTATTCATTTTTTTCAGCTCTGTTATCATTAAAGATGTTACAGTGTATGTATTTACATTTAGTTAAATACAACATTTTGACTTTTTGAAAATGTGAGTTGACATCCGTCCGAGGAAGTCACATTTCTGGGACCGATAAATGTCAAGCAACTCACCCATCTATGTACTAATCCATTTTTGTGTTGAATTTTTTTAAGACAAAGATATAGCACATTACACGGTGATGATTTCAATTTTAAATAGGTATCTTCTTCAACATAATCTTATTGATTGTTACTTTACATTTTTTCAGCTCTTGTTATCATTAAAGACGTTACAAGTCTAATTCTATATATTTACATTTATTTAAAGATATTGTTGGTCTATATATTTAAAGATGTTGCTGGCACTTCTCAGGAGTCAGGACTGACAATGTCAGGCAACTCACCCCTATATCTACAATGTCATGTAAAACAAAGATCTAGCACGTTACCCTTGATGATTTCACAACAATCTAATACGCAAGAGGTAAGATAAACCCTAGCATATTTGCAATTATGTTTAATTTCTTACTAGTGATGATTCTTTCTTGATTTCTTGATCATCACCATATCATTATCATACCCTCGAGTCCCGACACTACAATTATTATTAATACAATTATTTATCTAATTTTAAATTTATTAAAACAATTTCATTTTTAAAAATAATTCATAATCATATCATTACAATTCTATTCGCTCTAATGTCATCTATATCCATTCTAATCATTAATTTCATCTATATCCATTATAACACACTCCATTTATTTAACATCTATATCCATTCTAATGACATTATGATCATATCGTTACAAGTGTAGAGAATAATTATCTTAAAACAAGTTCAAAATTCTAGAGAAGAAGAATTACTTTGCTTGATGATAAATCTACGTCCACATTAAATTGATCATCGTCTTTCATCATCATCTATCATTAATTATCAATTATCATCATTCATCATCTACGTCCACATACAATTCATGACAACTCAAGTAAACAAGAAACATACATATAATTCATGATAATCACCATCTAGTGCAATTAAAATTAAAGATTGTATATAAATCCATATAATTAAATTCAAAAAAATAGTACATACTCAATAGTAGAAGTTTTCAAATTCAATATTTAAAGTTTCCTCAATAATAAAAGTTTCTAGTTTTCAAAACCCTCTCTTTCTTTATCTAATTCTACTCGCACTCTTCCCCCAACAGCTTTTTCCACCGTGGGTCGTACCTCTTTCCCCAAAACCAGAAATCTCCATGCGACAACAAATTTGGATCAGCTGCAGCGTATAAACTATCCCGTTGCCAATAATTTTCATAACGACTAATAATCTCATTGATAAGAACCTTAGCCCTTCTCTCCCATTCTATAAGCTGATTCATATGAGGAAGCATCTCCATCTTTCTCATCAACCCACACAAAATATTTTTTGTGCTTGTCCAGATCTATGAAATACTCCTTGCCCTCTTTAGAAGTACTTGTGCCAAAACCCTGTATGGTCCAAGCAACAAGTGATACCTAATCAGCAAGTGAACAAAACCAGAACTTGAAAACATATAAAGAGAAAACAAACTAGCATTACTTTGTAGTACTATATGGTCCAAATTGAGTTATCGATCCACTCAATGATTCTCTCCAAGATTCATACTCGAATTGTGTAAAAGATAACACATTTCCATTTTTGTGAGTTGCCTACATCAACATGTGCCAAAATTAGACGGGGAGATAAATAACATCCGGAGGCTTAAAAACAAATATAAAGAGTCTCATTACACTCAACCAAATATACGGGGAACAATTACCCCGACAATAGGAGTTATAAATTCCACAACAAATGATGGAATTTTAAGCAAAGTGATGGCCAGGTATGGTGTATGAAATTGATCAGCAATCCTTTGATGTGGGAACCATCATGGTCCTTTAAGAGATAAAGGACAAGTCAAAAAGGATCTCACTAGAAAGGATGTGTCGAATTAAGCAGAAACTAAACAAACGCTTATACAAAGATCATGTACCAGTCGGTCATTATCATCGATGGCCATATCTTAAAGATTTAATGTTGTTGTAGACTAAGTATTTTTTTATATTTACTATCTCTTTATTCTCCATTTGTTGGTGAGTGGTAGCTTCCCGACATTGAGCAGACTTACCTCGAGAGGAAACACACCATAATAATATTGACCAACAAAAGATATTCACCACCCGATAGAATAAAGATAACTAAAATAACAAAAATAAAATTGGAAAGTGATGTCGAAACATGTCACAATACTACCAAATTCAATATTCACATTTCCCGATTCAAGGCATAAACAATTACAAAGAAGAGCCTTGGCTAAGTCACCCTCTTAATATTAAAGTACATTGATCAAATTTTTCCCCGATTGATTTGCATCATCAAGTTTGGGAACATCAATTAATTTCCCCTTCTTGGTTCCATCGCTTTCTTAAGATCTTTTTTTTTGTTTAAACTTTTCCACTGCACTCATCATGTCAATCAAAGTTACAAAGCTCATCTTAGACACTAGCATTGCAAAAATTACATGTACTCAGAAATGCTACATATTAGACACCACGCCTTTATTTATTGACATGGGCTGCAAATGCGAAACAATGAAAATTACTAGAAATTTATAACAAAAATTGTTTGTAATAAAAATATGAATTAAAACGAATTATACTTACAATCAACATGGAAACCGAACGTTGATTCGAGAAAATTCTTTTCTTCCACAAGTGTTGCCTTGGTTGTAACAATTGGTAAATTTTTGAACGAAAGGCCCGTAAACCGATGGATGTCATTTGCTTCGATACTGAATTGAAAAATTAGGCCATCGTTCGAGTCACATAAAAATTCCGCCTCTAAATTGTAGGATGACAGAAAGTAATTCAAAATATCTGGATCTGTTTCGAAATGGGGCATATTAACGAGCCCTGTAAATTCACTCTTCCATCAAAGCTTGATATTCTGAAGACATATTTAAAGCCATATGGATGTGAGGGCATAAGATACAACGATTGAATTGGATTCTCTTGATTTTTGTTACTGAACTTGCAGTTGGGAAGCATCGAGACCTGTAAAAAATCAAGAGCTGGAAGGTGAAAACGAGAAAATGACCAGTTGAAGGGTATTTATAGGCTAAATTGGGCGTCAATGGCTTCACTTGACGCGTGTCAAAGGTTCTAGCTGACGCGCGACAATAGTCCTAGTGACGCGTGACAATAGGAGTGAGCGACGCGCATCAATAGGAGAAAGTGATGCGCGTCAATAGAATCCAGTGGCGCATCAATAGGAGTTAGCGACGCACGTCAAAAAGATCCAAAGGACGCGCGTCAAAAGAAGCGAGACAAAGGCGCGCATCAATAGGTGCTAGTGACGCACGTCATTAGTTGCCAGTGACGCGCGTCACTAGGTGCCAGTGATGTGCGTCATTAGGTGCCAGTGACGCCCATCATTAGGAGCCGATGACACGTGTCATTAGGAGCCAGTGACGCGCGTCATTAGGAGCAAGTGACGCGCGTCATTAGGAGCCAGTGACGTGCGTCATTAGGTGCCAGTGATGTGCGTTAATAGCGGGGAGTGTCACGCGTCGGTCAAGACCATTGACATTCCATTGACATGCGTCAGGAGTGATGAGTGACTAGATGGATCTCTTTATGCATAGAGAAAGCCTGAGACTACCAAATAATTGATTTCTTATCCAAAATTTAATGGAATTTGAATTTTTCACCTCGTTTTCTCTAGAGGAAATTGCCTTCATGTTTGTAATGCAGCCAATTGAGATGAAGCCTTCAAATTTATCCCCAGACCAAAGAAACAGTGTTTGGTGTGTACTTGATGATGATATAGGGTCTTGTTTGATAAGTTCAAAAAGAAACTTCATGATATATGCTAAGACTGAGTTTGAGATGAGGTACCAGTAAGGCACTCTTGACAAAATTTACACAATGTTACCTTTTTAAGATGATCCAACCTTGCACAGAGAACTTTATGTTGAGTCAAATTTTTTTCAATATTTGAGACACTTGATTTTATCAATTGTACTTCAAGATCATGATTAATCAATTCAAGGCATAGAAATGGGGAGCTTCAAGAAAATTGTCTTCAAACATACACTTGAACATTGTATCTTCAAAGAAAGGAAAAAAACAAGGTGGTAGCAGGAATTTTATACTTTGATACTCATTACAATGGTCAACCAAGTATTTCATCACTTTCAACAATGATAATTAGAAAGTAAAAACAACTTTCTATTACACAACAATTTTGATCACTTTACCCTTATTGTATCTTTCAAACCTCATTCTTGTAACTAATATGATATGTAAACAACCTTATTGAGCTATGATCATATGCACCACCTTAAACATTTGAAAAAAAAAGAGACATATTTTAATTCAACCACTCCAAGCGATCCCAAGAGAGAATCTCAAGATGTGAATCCTATACAAAATTAACTTCTATGATTTATCCTAAGAAGGAAATGTATTTTTTGGATGATAAGAATACAGTTGTTTAGTCTGCATTTCGGCAATTCACCCATCTATCTACTAATCCATTTCTAATGTTGGGTTTTTTTAAAACACGATCTAGCTCATTACCGAAGTGGAAGTGATGATTTCAACTTTAAGCGGTATCTTTTTCCCCTTAATCTTATTATTTATTACTATTCATTTTTTCAGCTCTGGTTTTCATTAAAGATGTTACATTTCTATATACTAAAAATGTCAGGCAATTCACCCATCTATCTACTAATCCATTTCTCATGTTGGGTTTTTTTGAAACACGATATAGCTCATTACCAAAGTGGCGTGATGATTTCAACTTTAAGGAGGTATCTTTTTCTCCTTAATTTTATTGTTTGTTACTATTCATTTTTTTCAGCTCTGGTTATCATTAAAGATGTTTATGTATTTACATTTAGTTAAATACAATATTTTATTTTTTGAAAACGTGGGTTGACATCCGTCCGAGGAAGCTATTACTTCTCCGGACTGACTATGTCAGCAACTCACCCATCTATCTACTAATCCATTTTTTCTGTTGAATTTTATTAAGACAAAGATCTAGCACATTATCGGGGATAATTTCAATTTTAAATAGGTATCTTCTTCAACATCATCTTATTGTTTGTTACTTTACATTTTTTCAGCTCTTGTTATAATTTATTTAAAGATATTGTTGGTCTATATATTTAAAGATGTTTCTGGCACTTCTCAGGACTGACAATGTCAGGCAACTCACCCCTCTATCTACAATGTCAGGAAAAACAAAGATCTAGCACGTTACCCTTGATGATTTCACAGCAATCTAATACGCAAGAGGTAAGCTAAACCCTATGATATTTGTAATTATGTTTAATTTCTTACCAGTGATGATTCTTTCTTGATTTCTTCCTAAAATTCCTAAAATTCCCTGCTTTGTCATAGATCCATCACTTCTTCAGATTTCTCCATGAAGAAATAGATCTATTTTTAGACTTATAATGATCATCCTCTAACACGAAGTTATTCAAACTCAATTCTAATGCTATCTTCCATATCCTATAGTCACCCACCCAAATCTACACTAATCACAACTATTTAAATCAACTCTGATGATTCTTTATCTAATAAAAATCCTTTCTAGTAATAAAACTGACTAGAACATTGTAGTGTGCCTTCTTCAAACTATCCTGCAAATGTAGTGTGCCTTCTTCAAGGCTCTACATAAATACTTACACACATAGTTTGCTATGATCTAATTTAAAACCTTCAATATTTTCTTACACACTCAAAATTATTCCAACTTATAGCCTCCCGGTTCTAATCCAAAATTATTCTTCACCCTTATAAAATATTAAAAAATGATAGGATTCTTCAACCTATGAACTTGATCTATACAGACTAATCTTCATGATAAGAACCTTATATGTTTTACATTAAACTTCAAAGTTCTATATCGAGCTTGACCTATCTTTTAATCACATGGTTATTCCAACTTTGGTTAATCTAGCCTCCATAACCTTGACTATTTACAACAACTTGTCAATCTACTCTACACAAAACAATATCCATGATAACAAAACCATATCTTTTAAACCATGGTCTTGATTGTTTCCAGCAAAACGTTATTTTCTGACAAATGGTCTTGACTATTTTGGATGTCAAACAACCTCTCTAATGAGAGATTATGCACTTATATAGAGGTGAATCTCTTTAAAATAGAATTTTCCTACACCATAAGTCTATTAAGGAGAAATCCTAAAGATCTGCTTCAAATCTTAGTTGCTATTTTTTCCCAAAAACATAATTTTCAAGATAATTAAAGTCCCACAAGATATTTAGGCACTACATTTTACATTATACACATTAAATTGATCATCGTCTTTCATCATCATCTATCATTAATTATCAGTTATCATCATTCATCATCTACGTCCACATACAATTCATGACAATGCAAGTAAACAAGAAACATACATATAATTCATGATAATCACCATCTAATGCAATTAAAATTAAAGACTATATAAATCCATATAATTAAATTCAAATAAGCATAGTACATACTCAATAGTAGAATTTTTCAAATTCAATATATAAAGTTTCCTCAATAATAAAAGTTTCTAATTTTCAAAACATTCTTTTTCTTTATACAATTCTACTCTGCTCTCTTCCCAACGGCTTTTTCCACTGTGGATGTACCTCTTTCCCCAACACCAGAAATAACCCCTGAACTTATAAGATCTTCTGCAACACTGTCCATATTTTTTATAATTCTTTCTTCTTGATTTGTTGCATCTCCATGCGACAGAAAATTTGGATCAGCAACTGCTTTGGCTTTGAATAATATGTCAGGGTCGAGACCATGCTCTTTAATTATCCGCTTTAGTGTATTGTTTTGTTTGTTAACCAAAACAATATTTTGCTTCAAATTTTTTGCTGCGGATAAGTTGTTCTTTGTTGTTTCCAAGTGAACTTGCAAAACCTTCACCTGACTCTTCAAATTTTCATATTTCAACTGCACAAAAAGAGTAATGTCAATTCAAAATATTAATGTAAATTCAAATTTTCAAATTAACAAGAATGATTGTTTAAATGTAATAGTACTTACAACCGCTCTATCTCTTTCGGCATTTGCGATTGATACCAAATCCTTGTCCTTGGACCATTTGTTAAAATATGCCTGGGCCTCGGCACTAATATTTTCCAATTTTTTTAGTGCCTTATCTAAAATGTCGTCTTTATAGTTGTTATTAAACGTGATAGTCCCACATCTTACTTGGGTAAGTAAGGAATCCATCTTCGCAGGTTGATTCTAGACTGTAGCGTATAAACTATCCCGTTGCCAATAATTTTCATAACGACTAATAATCTCATTGATAAGAACTTTAGCCCTTTTCTCCCATTCTATAAGTTTGTTAGATATGAGGAATAATAAACTCACCGACATGGGATTGACAATCATTACCAATTAAGTTCTCCAAAGGAAAACGTGGCAACCGCTTCACTATCCGAATCGATGCATTTATCTTCTGGGAGAAGAATGGGGCTTTCACCAAGATCAACTGCTCTTGTTTCGCTTTGGGTGGGCTGATCCTGTTTTTAAAAAAATTAATCAAGATTTAGATAAATAAAATTAAATCGAATGTAATTAAAAATTGTAAAGCATATTAAAATTGAAATTTGAAGTATTCCTCACGGCCTTGAATCATCTCGAGGGTATCGAAAAAACCGGTTGGGTCATTCTATCAATGCCCAAATAATCTTCATCTAAATTTATATTGTTCAAAATGAGATATGCCCATTGCATCGGGCAAGCCACCAAGTGATAGAGTTGGAATTCGAAATGAGGAGGCAAGGTTTAGTGTCCCACTTAGGGCCGGAGCAAAAGGCATGCATTTACCAATGTTCTTTTCACCTTGTTCCTCTGGTTGGCATTTTATAAATTAATGGTTGAGTGGGTTTCGATCTGTGATTTGATCATGACTGACATATGCTGAAAAGTACAAGGAAAAAATGAAAAATATTAAAACAATTCATAAAATCAAAACTACGAAATTAAACGTACTATAAAAAAGTTGTACCTTGTTGTCGAGGGGTTGTTTTTCTCGGTGCTACGGGTGGCCTTGTAGGAGTTGTACTCAGTGGCTATTCAGAAGATATGAATGCATGTGACTGTATGGAGTGAGTTGGGAAGAATGTTCCAAAGTTCCCGCGATTCATCAATATTAAATAATGTCAATTCATTTGGTTAAAATTTAAATTGAAAAATAAATATGCAACTTTGGAATTTGTAAATAATATATGAGAATGTATTACTTCTCTGGCATTTAACGAGTTCAAACTATTGAGGGTTTGGAGAGGAGTGAGCTTCCATTTCAGATTGGGAGTCCCCTGAAGCCTCCGCGTGTTGTTGGCCTCTTCCTCTCGATAACTTCTTTTTTCGGGGAAGGGCTTCAAGATATCTTCTCTGCAAAACATTAAAATTTAAGTTTTAATAACTGTGCACTGTAATGTCGAAAATTGAAATACAATTACAATCTAAATAGTTTATACCGTTTGTCTTCAAATGGAATTGAGAATTTCTTCAAAGCCTCATCGTGAGCAAGTAGGATTTTTTTATCTTTTAAATTTAAAATTGCCTCATAGTAGAAGCCAAGGAGATAGTTTGTTGAATAAATGAAAGGTTTATCTCGAGAGTTTTGAATTTATTATGTCGGTTCTTATTTTTTTGATAGATATGTGCCCCAATCGAATTGTCATTTTGAGATAGTGGCACAAATGTATGTGATGGCCCAATTTGGTATATCCGTTTGGCGACCACGCAAAACAATTCGCTTGAAAACGAAATAAGTGCAAAGCAAGAAAGTGGTGTGCAATTGATTGTGTATCTACACCATGCCCGGATTTATTGACATGGGCTGCAACCTGAAAATGTGATAATTACTATAAATTTATAACAAAAATTGTATCGAATAAAAACAATAAAAAATATGAATTAAAACGAATTATACTTATAATCAACATGGAAACCGTGACGTTGATTCGAGAAATTTCTTGTCTTTTTCCAAAGAGTATTGCCTTGGTTGTAATAATTGGTAAATTTCTAAAAGGAAGGCTCGTAAACCTATGGATGTCATTTGCTTCAATAGTGAATTAGAACATTTGCCCATCGCTCGAGTCACATAAAAATACCGTCCTCTCAATTAGCATGAGAAGGTAATTCAAAATATCCGGATCTGCTTTCAAATGGGGCATATTAACGAGCCCTCAGTAAATTCACACTCCTCCATCAAAGCTTGATATTCTCAAGACATCTTTAAAGCCGTATGGATGTGAGGGCATAAGGGATTCCTATAGTTGTTCTTCAAAATCGATTGAGTTGGATTCTCTTGATTTTTCTTGAACTTGCAATTGGGAAGCATGTGAAGTCGACATTATAGCTGTAATTACGTCTTTGACAATGATTTAGACCTGTAAAAATTCAAGAACGGGAAAATGAAAATGAGAAAATGAGCGGCACAAGGGTATTTATAAGCTAAATAGGGCATCACTGGCCCCTATTGACGCGCGTCATTTGCCTCTACCGACGCGTGTCATCACTGCATTATTGACGCGCATCAGCTATGACTTTGTCATGCGTCAGCTAAGACCTTTGACGCGCAACACTTGCACCTAGTGACGCGCAACACTGTCCCCTACTGACGTGCGTCACTTCCTCCTATTGTCGCGCGTCATCTAATACCTTTGACGCGCATCAACAGGTTCCAGTGACGCGCGTCATTAGGGTACAGTGTCGCACGTCAATAGAAGCTAGTGTCATGCGTCAAAAGGTCTTAGCTGACGTGTGACAACAGTCTTAGCTGACGCGCGTCAATAGGAGAAAGTGACGCGCATCAGTAGGAGCAAATGACGCGTGCGTCATCAGGGGCCTGTGACGCGCGACAGTAGGAGGCAGTGTCGCGCGTCATTAACAAACACCGACTCGCGGCGGTGGAGACAATGTCGCACGTCTTTACAAGC
The DNA here is from genome assembly GCA_018340775.1 of Taxus wallichiana var. yunnanensis. Lineage (NCBI taxonomy): Eukaryota > Viridiplantae > Streptophyta > Pinopsida > Cupressales > Taxaceae > Taxus > Taxus wallichiana. The sequence goes on from CM031234.1 coordinate 641,121,735, forward strand.
CATTGCCGCCACGTGTCATTACGAACTAGTGTTGCACCAGCTGTCGCACGTCATTATGAACTGAGTGTCGCACTTTGATTAGTCGCGTGTCATTATGATCTAGTGTCGCACCGATTGTCGCACGTCATTACGAACTAGTGTCGTGCGGTGACGCGCATCATTACGAACTACTGTTGTCGCACGTCACTGATGGAGCCATGAAAAACCAGGTGAAAATTTTGTTTTTGAATACTGTCAAATTCACCTTTCGCTGAAACTGGTTACGGGGATATTTGCCAGGTATTTTCCACCTTCAATTTTATAGGGGTGTCTTAAAATGAACCACGATGCATAGGTTCCAGATGTGTCTCTAAGGGTTGTTGTAGTAGATCGGACTTGTTTGGAATGTTATGAATATGGGAAACAATTGATTACGAGGATTGTTGGAGTGAATATAACATATGTGAGAGGTTTTGAAAGTGAGCATGTAGTACCGTCAAAATCATGGACTTATACAATAATCAATTATCATAGAAGGAAATTTGGTTATCTAAAATAAAGTAACATACACAAAAATAAATTACATGATTATCTTGACTCATTAAAATAATTATAAAATGAAAATATGGTTAACGAAGGTAATATGTAAGAGGCTAGCCAAGGTGGGTTTTAGGTAAGTTTAAAGATGAAGTAAAGTTGAAGTATTAGTGTCAGTATGAGGTGTGGTATTGGGAGTGCCCCCTCACTTCACAATCCTTCATTGATAATGATGTTGAGTTCTTAGCCAATATACCTCAACCAATCTATTTATACTCTACCGAAACCAATTTGGCTATTCCATTAGTGAATAAATACAAGGAGGTCTTCCAATAAGGAATTATTTAGATGCAAGTTTAATTTAAGATGTGGTTTGGTTGTGTGTGAGGAAATATTGCGAATGTAATATTTTAACACCTAATTATTCTATGTGAAACATCGAAATGGAAGTTCATTTTAAAACCCATAAATTAGTGTTTATTTAGATGAAGACATCTCAAACAAATTGTAACGCTAAAAGAAGATGAAAGAGATGAGACATACCCATGTTCTATTTAACTCTTTTATTTTGTTTTTATTAATTTATGCATTTGTGCAAGAAATGATAACACGGAACTCTAAGATAAAAATTTATATGATTTCATGAGAGACAAAAGATATGAAATGTAGTGAAAAAGGTACTTTTGTAAAATCTAGTGTTCTAGAATGTTTGTGGTGATGTTTGGTTAATGTATTATAGTGAGAAATAATAAAAAACAAAAAGACATATGTTTTAACGATACTTGCTTGTTTACAGGAGTCTTCATCACATTTTGATATAAGTCACGAAAATAGATATAAAGACGCCTAAAGTCATGAGAAAGCTGCGATAAGATATAAAGTTAACAACAAAGCAATAACGAAGAAACCGTGATAAAATAGGGTCCACATACAAAAGGAAAAATATTTCAAGAGTAAAATAAGCCACGGATAATAGGATATGTCTGTCACAAACTAGAAGAATCTGCACGAGAAAGGACAAAACCACGATACATGGAGGCAGCGGGCACGGAATTTGACGGTCACCCCTGCCTGTCAAAAGGAAATTTCATGACGGTTTCGTGATATAGTTACCTTTCAATTTACGTTTTTAGTAAAATTTTAAATTGTCAAAAAATCTTAATTGAAATCTTAATTTTAAATTTACGTTATTCAAAATAATAATCATGTACCTGTATTGATGTCTGTATCTCAAGCTTCTTCTTGGATGTCTGTAACAAGATTCCTTAAATTTTCCTACAACAATAAAAATTTGAATTGAAACTTGCATAAAAGTTAAATTGAAACTTGTAGATTGCAATTGGTAATGACAAAATGAAAATAAATACAGTCACAATATCATTGAAATTAGAAACTTATATGTTTTTAGAAAAAAGCAAAGACAACGTGTGGACTCTGAGTTTAATAAATTCATTATTCACAGAAACTTATTTTAGTTTCTAAATTTAAATTGGGAATTATTAAAAATCATTATCAATATGATTTATAGAATATTTGTAAAATGAATAAAATCCAATCCGATTTCATATATATATATATATAGTAATATACCTTATATATTATATTTGACTATTATGAAATTTTACAGTTTTTAAATAATATAAACTTGCTGAAATACAATTTTATTAAAAAATTACCTAGCTAAATTGACGGGTTTGTTTTTTATTAAATTGTAATTTACGGTTAAAACACCAAAAACGGTCTACTGAGACCATCAAATTCCAGCCCGCATGGAGGAAGCCGCCAAGCATGTGCAAATCTGCATAACACTCTTGGAACAAGTTGCGGAAGCTCGATATCAAGCCACAAAATAAAATAAAAACACTCAAATTGAGGTACAAGAGAGTAGAGGCATGATTCAAAAGAAGTGTATTTCTCAAACATATTGTATTTTAGATATTTTTGTAACTAATCTATTGTATAATCGTGCATCCAGAAAAGAAATATATGTGGATGCCATTTCTAGATTATGTATGATCAAGAGAGCTAAGTGAGATAGAATGAGAATAATATATATGTACCGTGAATGATGTAATACATTTTGATGAATAAATAAAGATTGGAGTTTTGGGATGAAATATCTTGCATGTTATTATTTACATTTATGTTCTTAGGGTAGTGGTGGTGTATTTCCCACATACATCCTTAACAAATATTGATTATTCCTAAGGATCACAATACATGTAAGGGTTATTAGGTCAACACCTCCACCGAAAATGTAATGTGAGGAAGAATTGATGTGTAAAAAATGTGATCATCCTTCTTCCTGCGAATGGGAAAAAACTTCAAGAAAAGATAGGAAAACAATATACAAAGTAGATAGATATTTGACAATTTGCTTGGTAAAGGCTGATCCAAGGAACTAATGGGATTGTTCAAAGGGTGTTAATTCATTTTAGAATTAAGTGATAATGATGATAAAGTTATAATTGGCAATATAAATAATGATTAGAATTCCATGGGGATGGAGAGATCTTATTCCACATGATTGGAGACCCTAACGAGGGCTACAACAATCTCAAACTCCTAGAAATTGTCAAACCAAAATCTGTTTAGTGACATCCCATTCTTCATGAATGATTTGGTCTTCCATGTCTTTGATTTAAGTTGTAAAGGAGATGGCAAAAGGATAAGTTCATGCATGATGTTAAACTACTCCCAAACAATGGGTTGACACACAATGGGAAGATTGTAGATGCTTTGGTAATGGGATATGATTCACCTAGAACTATCATCTAAAGGGGGACACATCTTGAAAATAAGCCAATTAAATAGAGACAAAGTGATACAATGATTGAAATCATCCATATGTAATTAAAAAATAAAATGACAATAATCATTGGCTATCAAAGGGTAATTGATGGCGATTAAAAAAATCATTAGCAATTACTATTGAAAGATAAATTATTTAATAATGTAGATTAAAGGCTAAATGCTAAAGAAAAAGGTTGGATTTGACTAATAGATGATATTTAATTGAGTTGATAATGAAGATAATAGAAGATAATTACTTTTGACTATGTAAACAAGTACAAACAACTTATGAACCCTTATAAGGAATTATGGATGCTCCAAAGGCTGAATGGACATGTTGAAAGTGTTTGGATTATGATAGTGATGTCCTCTTGGTCTTGAACACAATAGAGCTTCACTAAGGATGTTCGAGGATTAATTTTAGAGAGGTTTTTGATTTACTTATAATTTTTGGTGATTTTATTAAATCATTGGCGATATGGAAAATATATAGAAGCTAGATTGGAAGTAGTTTTAACCACTTCCAAATGAGGTCCCTTGAGTTTATTTTGAATGTAAATGGTAAGGGATGTTTTTGGGAGGTTAAAGAAGTTTGGTGGTAAGGATAAAAATTGGTTTATATATGTTAAGGTTGATTAGTGAGGTTTATGATAGATAAATAAGTTTAAGGTTAGGTAGAATATATTTTTATAGGGGTTGGAATAATGATGTTGGGTAATGAGATAGGTTTAGATATTTTAGAATGAGGGTATGAGGGGGTAGCAAGGAAATAGGTGTCTACAAAAAGATGTAACAATGTGTTTCTAATTTTTGTAATGTGTTCGTAGATGAAGAATAAATGTGTACACTTGTGTAATAAATTTGATAATACAATCACATAAAAGGATGTAATGGTGGCCACCATTGAGAATTTGTACATAGAAATGGTCTTGTACATGGTATAGACCATAGCATGGAGAAACAAAAATATGTAGTGAGAAAAATAAAACATTATATGTGTAAAGATATATAGATAATCGAGAAAATATTCAACAAGATAATTATTCTAGAAGCTAAGTGATATCAAAACTGATAGTAAATATATTAGACTAATTAGTGGAGTAGAAAAAAATTATGTTACAAATAATAATATGATATTGGTACCAAAAAATTAATTGAAAACATGTTAAAAGGCACATAGTGTTTTCCGAAGTTTTGAATAATCAAAATTTAAGTTTTTTTGTAAAATATTACATTCATGTGTTGCTCTAATTGACTATCTCAAACCATTTCAAAACATCATTTTTCATCGTTCCCTTCCAAAACCATGTCATTATTATTGTCATGCTTTTACATCATCGTATTCCTATTGTCGGCATATGCTCATTCCTCGATCTTTATTTCTTGCTTCCCTCATAAGTTGATTCTAATAGATAAATAAATAATTTTGATTTAACTATTAATTTAATTGATATAATTGTTAATTAATTTACATTATGTAAATAATTGACTATTAGTTAACATTATTTAATTTATTGTCACTAATGAATGTTATTAATTTTATTGATTAAATAAAACATTTGATTATTAAAATAAAAATGTTAACCTTATTAATAATGTTGATTAATTATTTTATTATATTATATTTATAAATGAAATAGAGTGAAGTGGAAGTTCACTTCCACTTCGCCATACTCCTCTTATCAGACATATGATAATTAAAACATCCCCACAAGAAACTCATGCATAAAATGTCTCCCAAACTCTCCATGAGGATGTTTATCAAATTCTCCCACTCCATGTAATTGATATAAATGTTTAAAAGAGGAATTACATGTGGCCGATACGTGACATGTGAAAGAACATGATTTACAATAATATAATATAATATAATATATATATATTCATTTCATTTCATTGGTCTAATATTTGTTATGCTCCAATGAAGAAATTAGAAGATTATTAGGAAAATTTGGGGTGACAAGTAATGAATAGTTGTGAAGAACTCCTAATTGGATCATAATACAAAAGACATATAAGGGTATCTTAAAGGTTTGGCAAGTAATCCTCATTATAAGAAATAACAACCAAGAAAATAAGAGCTTAAATATGGCGACAAGGTATCCTAGTTGGCATTGAAAATAAATAATAGAATACTAACCCATACGCATAGAGCATAAAAGCATTTTAGTTAATATAAAGAAGCATGCGAGTAGTTAGAATGAAAAAAATTATTCTTTGTTTAGAGACTTTAAAATCTTAGCAAAAATAAAATTGGAGGAAATGGTGAAATTGTCGTGGTAGGAGAAGAACCTTCATATGTGCGCATTGATGATATTTAAAAACAAATAGTAGCATATAATTATGTTAGATCCTTCATCAAAGTCATTAATTCATTTTTCTTCAATTGGTTCTTCTGATGGCGATCCAAGAAGCACTATAAGCACTTGTTTAATTAAAGATGTCTCTTCATAGTTTTTAGAAATGCAAGGTTTCGTTAATTAGCTTATTTACCTTCAGATGAATTTGTATAACAAGATTGACATGATTGTGTCTATGCCTATTACAAATGAGATAAAGAGGATGTAATGCCCCAAAACTTTTGCAAAATAAAAACTAATAAAACGAGGATGGGAAGATCAAAATAGTGCGGGAAACTTTTTGTTTAAATTCAAAATTCATTGTGTCACGAGATTATTTAATTCCATATTTATTCATCCAAAAATAGTCTACAGTGAAAAAGTTTATAAGTATTAATGAGTTGTACGTCTATCTCAACAAGTTGTAGAGGTAAAACAAAATTTGGTACCCCTGCTAAGTTATTTTTAGTTAGCACAACTAAATTTAAGAATATTGACCCAATCCTGTTATATTTAGCTTCATTGTTATTATAATAATAATACTAAACTTGAAAATGAAAACAAAGGGGTCATGGGATTCCATTTATCTCGAATCAAATGAATCCCATGCCCAATAACTTTCACTCTTAGCGAAAAATACCCAGATTGACCATTAATTTCCCTATAAAATTTCAAGGTTCTAATATTAAAATAAATTTCCTAAAAATCCGGAAAATACAGAGATTGCTCCAAGATTGCTCCGCGATCGTTCATGGCTGCTCCGCGACTGCTCATGGGGCCGTTACGCGACGTTCGCACTTATTCCGCGGTTGTTCCGCGACTGATCGCTTACATTGTTACGCGACTATTCCGGGACTATTCCATGGTCGCTACCAGACGTACCTCTAACCCTAATCGCGTCCATGGTGGCGGCTCAGCTCCTGGACGGGAAAACAATGCGGCTGCGGGTATGGGATCCACGGGAGACACCAGGACTAGGGTGGGCAGCGGCCCTCCTTCCTCCCCAAGTGATGGTCAGGCCCGTATTTCGGCTCCTGCACGTCTGGCTATAACGCGACCCTTTCACTCTGTAGTTGGAGGCGACACGGCATTGGAGGCTAATCAAGAGGACTCGGCCCTATCTTGGATTAATCTCGCTTTTACATCCTCTAAGGGAGACGACACAATCACCGGTCAAGCTCCCCCTGGTGGTGATGGAGCACCTGTCCTGGGAGTTCACCATGCTCTTGTCGGGTCTGGCAAGGCGCATCTACTCACGGCCCCACTGTAACCTCATTCAAGGATGCATTAAGAGGTAAGGATTCTCCTATGAAGCCAGCAGACATTACTCCATGCATAACATTTGGGGAGGAGGTCATTACAACTGAAAAATACTATCAGGAACATGCTCTGATCTGCAGATTTGGAGGACTCTGGCCCAGCCTTCCTGACCTACATGCATGGATTTCCAAGAACTGGACTCCTTTGCTCGTTGGGAGGTTAGACTTATATCCGTGTGCTAAAGGTATCTTCATAGTGACTTTCTCTTCAATTGCTGATAAAAACTCCATTGCTTCCAAGCTTTGGGTTTTCCAATCCAAGTACCTGATCATTAAACCCTGGTTCCCCTCTTTCAACCCGCTCACTGAGTCTTTTTCATGCAAACCTGTTTGGATCCGACTGCCCCATTTACCCCTCCAATTTTGGAGCAGTGAATGTTTGAAATCTATTGGAAACACCTTGGGAACTACGCTGTTTATAGACTCTCAAACTTCTGATTACACCCACACTACCTATGCTCGAATCTTGGTGGAACTTGACACGGCTAAAAACCTCCCAGCAACCATTGATCTTAGGGTGCAAAACAGAACTTGGTCACAACCTTTAGATTACGAGGGCCTTCCATTTCGATGCAGAAAGTGTTTCTGTTTAGGTCATACCTCTATTGCTTGTGGGTTGGCAAAGGGCCAGCATGAGAAACGCAGTTGGTGGAAGGATGCCCTCCCGGAACATTTGGTTTTCGATGCAAAAGAGGACCTTGATTCAAATTCAAATGCTAAGGTTGAATCTGGGTTTGTCCCTGAAATTCCTTTATTGGAAAATCCTATTTCCAACAGCAAGGAAATTGCAACAAATTTATCTCATTTAGTTGTTGATAGCATGGAAAAATTATCTCATGAAAACAATGATGTTGTTTCAGTTGGAAATTTTGCAACTTTGGAGGATTCTCCTTTTTCTAACCCTCCATTCGTGGAGGCATCATCAGAGTGGGTTACTGTCCGTAAAAAGAAAAAGGTTATTTTAAAGAATGCCACTTCTCCGCCTCGATGATTTGTCTCTCTTTTGATGTTCGGTTGTTCTACATTGTCCCATGTCTTTTCCGAACATTGTTTTTGGTTTTTCCAGGTGTCTTTGTAGGGCAAGATTCTTGTTCGTTGTTGTTTTTCACTTTTTTTTGCTTTGTTTGTTCTAATGGATGTTGGTTCTTTTCTAAGCAGACTGTTTTCTGCTGTAGGGCTTTCATGATTCAATCTTGGCTTTTGAGCCTTCTTGTACAAGGGTATAGTCCCTTTCAAAAAACTATTTGCCAATAATAAAAAATAAATAAATAAATTTCCTAAATTTCCCTAAAACATTCCCACCAATAGCTATTTTTAGGATGCATTTAAGTCCCTAGGGTAATATGTGCCATAAAGAAGCCCTAAATAACCTAATTACAACATTATGTTTTCTTTTCAAATTTACTTAATCTATTGAGTTTTGATTTTCTAGATGAGTTTTAATGGCTTCCAACATAAACTCATGGCAACAACCCCTAATATTTGGTGGGAAGAACTATGATATATGGTGTATTAATATGTGTTCTCTTCTCAAGAGCTATGGGAACGTGGTACATAAAATAGTTTCAATTAATCAATCATAATCATTCTCCTTAAGTTTGTTTATGTACTATCATTAAGCATTTAATTTAATTAGGAAAATAAGTTTCATTAATTATGTAGTCCCTTATTTATTTATAGTATCATAATGTCATTAAAATTGGTTAAGTACAAACTATAAAAATCATCTTTGGAGGTAAAAATCATTTATACTACTAGAATTTACTTACTTAGGGCTAGCTTATTACACCCTACAAGTGCATATAAAACATTTATTCATGTCCATAATGATGATATAACATCAAATAATTAATCAAAATTATCATTCAACAGTCCCATAATACAATCTATGAAATAACAACCACAGTTATTTAATTTAGTATATTGTCTCTTATATCATTTTTATATCATTAGTGTTATTCATTATATTAAAGCTATCACACAAACGATATTTTTCCCACATACTCATAGTTCATTTATTAATAGTAATTATTCTAAATCGAGGTGTTTATTACAATATCATTAACATATTAATGGGTACATAAATCTTAATAAATGTCATAACAGCCAAGAGAAATAGTACATAAATATTCAAACTTGAATTAAACCTTTATTATCCTTTCCAAAAATTTATACAAAATATTTGATGACTTAATTCCTTCAATAATTTCATCAAAAAGCACAAGCTTGCTTTACAAATGATAAATAAGAATATAAATTTTAATCACGCAATACACAAATTTAACCTAGTCATGGAAAATCATCTGCTAGATAAGATCTAAAATTCTCCATCTATAAAAATGTTAGGCAACCATTAGTTCAAAAGAAATGGCATGAAAAATTCTACCATCTTATCTTTACCATTTAAAGCACAAAAATATTTCAATGAAACATAATCCACATAATCTGAAAATTATAAAGGATACAACATAACTTTTCTCCTTATTTATTTCATAATCCATAAAGAAACAATTGATTTTCCAACACAAATCAATAACAGGATAATTCAGATTGCTAATGAATAAAAATTATCATTCAAATTTCAAAACATCCATTATGACTTTTATACCTGCAAGGGTTATATAAAATATCAATCAAGTATTTTATAATAAAAACATCCATACTTGTTTATATCACTTTCATATAATAATAATAATATGAATCGTATTGTCATACAACCACCGGATCTATGATTCCAAGATTATACGACTAAGTGCAAGTGATTAGAATATAATTAGTATTCAAATTCATCTTAATAATAAATTTGTTATGAGTATATTTCATATGAAAATATTAAAATTATATGAATTAAAAGTTTAATATTATCAACATAATGGTTAATGAAATAATAAAAACTTCATTATAAGAAATACATTTTCTTTGAAAGAATATAATAATATAAGCATTGTTTAATAATAATAATTTATTAAACAATGAATTTACACCATTGATTACAAATAAACCTTAAACTCTCTAAAAATAATTAAGTATTCGAACCAAGGAAAAACAAGATCATAATCCATCACCACTATAGTAAATGGTAGTAGTTCACACTTGCATCAAGCATAAGGTGATCTAAGAAGAGAAAAAATAACCATATATAAAAAAGAGATCACATCTCTACACAATTTAGTGATCTTAACTAGCACTGATGACCACAAAGTGGTCTAAGGACTTAAAGTTTAGCATATAGAATGGGTGAACCATCCCTTTACATGTTGACCAGAGAAAAACAAATCAATCTCCGTTGATAACAAAACTACACACTTGAATCCACCATGGATTGCTCTTAATAATCCAATGAAACGAATCATGATGGGTTAATCCAATAAAAACCCACGACGAGAAATGACTCGGTCTTAAATGGCCAAAATAGTAACACATTCATATTGGATTGCGACCATGTCACATAATTCATTTTGAAGCAATAGTAAGGTAACCAAAATACCATATGAAACCTAAAACACATAACAATGCCATTGGATGATAATCGACCACATACAAGCTAAATCTCAAAAGTAAGTTTCACAAGGTTGATTTATACGACCATATAATGAGTACAAAAACAACCAAGTGACATGGGTAAACAAAATGTGAAATCTAAGTTAGGCATCCTGCAAGCAAAGTGACTAAAAATATAAGCATAAATCATAATATGTTACAAGATATTGAGCTTGATCTCGAAAACAAAGGCCTACTATCATTTTATAAACCCGCACTAGGTTTAACACAACCACACCCCAAATGGGTGTATAAACAACCAAGTAAAAATGATACCCAAGTTTACACAATGCCACACAAACCTACAAGTATATCTATATCAACTTAGAAACACTACCGAGTTAAATAAAAATGAAACTATCGTTGCCAAATAGTCCCATCACCTAAATATACTCAACCCCATGTAAGTTTAAAAACATATTTACATTTATACACATATATTTTCTCTAGTAGCTATCAAAAATCAAACACACTTATATGAATTAAATAATAAAATATATCCATACCCATGAAGAAGAATGATAATACATAAGAAAAAATACTTATCTCCTTTTTCATTAAAATATTATAATGCTAAACATAAAAACGATGATAAAGATGAGATTTCATGCTTGCGGTATTCTTGAAGAAGGATGAATCAAACTTTCTTCTTTCCGTAGAAATCCTCCACAACTTTCTTACAAAAAATAAAGTTGAAGAACTCCAAATTATTGGCCCAAGATCACAATGAAATCCATGATCATCAACTATTTAACCTTCCAAAATAACGAGATTTATTATTTCATATGCGATTCCAACAAGAGCCTAAAAAATCACCATACATTCTCACTTGCAGAGCTCGCATGGAGGAGACAAAGACCAAGAATGAAAAATGCAAAACTAAATAATCACTTAGCTCAGAAATGAATTCCTTAAGAAGCTTCCCATTCTCTCGAGGAGGAAGCCTAATAAATTTTTAAAATGAAAATAGTACAATTCCTTCTAACATTCCATGCTAAATCACCATCCAACATGTTTGGCGTGTTTCCCAAACTTCCCTGCCATCTAAGCCACACATTTGGGTGGTTAAAAGAATCCAATAGTCAAGATTCATTCACATCTCCCAACCCTAAATCCCACCTAACTCCCACTTCTAAAACAACTCATGAAGTGTCCTACATGTTTCACAAACTCAACATAGGTGGTAGATTAGTTAGAAACTTACATGGGAGCTCGGGTTGGGCTTGATAGAGTTGGGTGACCCCAACCATTTTAAATTTCAACACTTTGCATTTCCATTTAACATATGGCTCGACCTTTGTGGACGTGGCTAGGTTTAAACGTAATCCCATGAAAAATTACACACACACACACACACACACATATATACCTACATACATATACATATACATACGAGGACATACATACATACATATTTGTATATAGTTTATGGTATGTGTGTGTGTGTGTACACATATATATAGATAAATCCATATTTGTATATATATATATACCCATCAACTATTATTTATATTTTTAATATATAATATTTATATATATGTATATATGTATGTACTTCTGTACATACCCATATACATATGTATATTTTCCTTTGTCATTAGGACAGATTCAGTAACCATTATGAACCAGTCAACACTTATATAAATGCCTTATAAAGGCTTTCAAAATAATGTTTTAAATATAAACATAGACTATACATTTGTTCACCATCAAGGGTGTCACCTATTTAGTCTACCGTACAAGGGTTGTAAGGGTAAACAACTTTAAACAATTGTGGATTGAAGATCAATACACTTAATTAAATTATTAACAAGAAGAAATCTTACACATTAATCAAGCCATCACTATGATCTCATAAATAATGAAATTAGCTTGATCACACAACAACCATACAGGTTTACACAGTCACTCAAATCAAATCAAGCATGATAATCACACACACACATTCACCTACAACCAAAAAATATACAATAACCAAAGATAGTTCTAAATGGAGTATGACATACCTCTCCCCTTAAGTATCATCGTCCCCGATGATTAGTTCATATCATGCTAAGAATTGAAGATAAACAGATAAAATTTCACATATAGAAATACTATAAACACATAATATCATAACTAAAAATTATAGTCAATGTAATTTAAAAAATGTATCGAGTTTTATCAGGCTATAACAACCTTATTTTACCAAGTTTTTTCTCAAAACTGCAAAACTTCATGAGTTTTTCGGTCTTTAAACCAATAAAAAATCAAATGCACATAGTATCAGATATAAATTCCTCATATTTATCAATCAAATAAATGTGGAAAAGAAGTTTTCATTTCTTCTAGATTCTCCCAAGTAGCACTTTCCTCAAAAAATTGGTCCCACTGGACCTTACATTTAGGTATTTTTATTTTGTAAGTACAACTTGTGAGTTTCGAACTCGTATGGGTTTTTTTGTATCGAAATTTGTTCTCCTTTTCAAGCTTAGAAGCATCACAGATTTGGCATGGATAATAGAGGTAGATAGATCATGATGTGTGTCATTTTTTAGCCAAGGATGAGATCTAACTTGCCCTTTGTCATTAAAATTTATGGAGAGATGGATAACACCTTCAAGAGGATTTTACCTATCCTCACTACTTTAGGTCGTGCCTTTCGACCAGGGTGAGAGGACCCGTAGTGTAACCTATGTTTGATGAAGGAGATGGATATATCCTTCTTTTGCACAAATTTTATGAAGAAAACCTTGGGAAAGTATGATCAATACTCCATAATTTAACTCTCAAGAGTTGTCACTTCTAAAAGATGGAGATACTTTCAAAACAAGGCTAAGGTTAATGAAGACATTATGAAATCCTGATTGTTCTGCATATTTTATTAAATAGATTTGGTTCCTTTGTAGATATATAAGGCAAAATAGGGGTAGTTCAGGATGGATTCATTATTTTTTATTAATTTTGGTCAGAGATTAAGCAGGATAAAATTTCTTATACCCATCTTTGAGAGAATTCACAACAATTGGAAAGCTAAATGACAGAAAGATTCGTGAGAATAGCTAAGATATTCCTTCAACCAGAAGATGTCCATCAATAGAGGCCTAGATTCACATGGTTTCACACAATCTCCAAGAATTTAACACGAAGGCTCGAGCTAAAGACTCAATAAAACATCAAATACCCCTGGTTCCTCATGCCTAAGATACACTCAAAGGCTTACAGACAATATTTATCAACAAATGACAATGAAGTGATTTTAAATTGTTTATCTCATTGCAGGATGAAGGATCTTCTTGAAATGAAATTGCAAATGCCACTAAACTGTCACAAGGACGAGATCCTGTGTGATTCGGAGGGACTTTAACACAAGATTGAAATAAGAATAAGAAAAACTAATTGCAGACATTCTGAAATAAAGCAGACACAAATTGCTCCAAGATTGACACATATTAACTTGAAATTTCTTAGAATCATCGGTAGGGGGAAATTTTATTTGAATGGTCTCGAGATCTTGTCAATGGATGTACAATCGCAACCACTTGAGGTGTTTGAAATCTAAAACACATGAAATTAATAGGTTTCTCGGATTGGTCTCTCAAGAAGATGAGCTCTCCCAAATTTTCTCTTAAGAATTCAACTCGACCATTTGCAAGAGTATTCTCATTTCATTTATACATTTCACTCACTCACTCATCCCAATTTTCCCCAATAATGAAAAATATTCGATGGACCTTTACTTGTTACCAATCTGCCCTGAAAGCGATGTTTAATAGATTCACATCCAAAAGCTGCTAGGTAGACCAATCATGAATTGATAATATTTCTCAGACCCTCGAATAATGACTAGGATGCCATGACACAACATTTTGACAATCCTTTTAATTATTATGATTTTTTCATGCGAGAAATCCCAACTTTAATCATTTTCTTGAGGCTCTACACACCTAAATCTGATAGGAAATCCTTTTCACCCTCGAGGAAAAACCTTTTTCATCTTTTACGCCTACAACCTCCATCATTTCATCCTTTTCCCTCTCTTTCCTCTACAACTCTACCTTGCATCCATCTTCTCTAGTAATTCACATTTTTGCAAGTTCTTGAGCAATTCCAATTTCAAAATATCAATCTTAACAATTCTTGGACTCACAAATTAAGTTCTAAATCCACTCAATGGCACTTTGCAAACAAAAACAACAAGGAATTTCATAAAAATGATGAAAAACAATGCGTATTCACATCTCCAAGAGTCTTGGAGAAAAAATGGCGAAAAATAGATGTAATTCACAACAACCATTGATTCTTCCCCTTCTCTACTTTATATTATAGCCATCCACATGTTTCCTTGGTGCAACTACAAAGGATAAGTATAGGGGAAAGTTTCCAAACAAGCGTGGGCCTTCCATGTGCCCTGGGCCCAAGAAAAATGCCTTTTGGCATTTGAAAAGTCTCAATAAAAAAGGAGCCAATGAAAGCCTCCACGTGTCTCAATGGCACACTTTGAGATGGTCCCCAAAAGTGGAGACCCCAAACAAGTGTGGGTTCACCATGTGTTTCAGTCCGGTAGAGTTTGTTGAAAAAGTTAAAGGACCAGTGAAGGTGCCATGTGTCAAGGGTTTGACACGCTTTTCCTTGGCCATTGAAAATTCCAAGCAAGCAGGCGGAGTGAGTATAATCCTCCAAGTGTCCTCCCAGGCGCTTCTTCAAAGTAAAATTTAGGGGTTGTTCCTAAACATGCCAGATCCCTCCACATGTCCTAGGCCTTAGAAAATTGATTTGAAAAGTTTAAGTATAGAGTGGAGCCAGCAGAAGCCTCCACATGTCTCCCCGGCACAACTCCAAGGTCAAACCAAAAGGTGAATTTTCAGATGAGCACCGACCATCCATGTGGATAAGCTTTGAGTTGAATCGGGCCTTAGAGTTTTCAAAGTGCCGCACTAAGTGCATCCAACCGTAAAGGGCCACATTTCCACGAGATCTTTGAGATTTAAATTTAACGGGGAAAACACACCCATCAAACCGTAAAATGCAGAAAATCACCATTTGAGCCCGGAAATGAATATTTCTTTCAAGACATAGAATTTGGAATTGATATAAAGCCCAAATATGATCTTTCGAGTCAATTCCAATCACATTTCCACGTATATTGGGATAAAAAATGACAGGGAAAAAAATGTGATTGCGGAAAAAGCGGAAGGGAAACAATTTGATTTTACGCCCAAGTTATAGATCTTTCTCATGGAAAGAGGAACGGAAAACAAAACTCTAGATTTAAAGTGATCCTCGACCAAAGGAAGGGACTGATCATGGCAACCAAATGGAGGACATAGTTTTCATGCATCAATATGGTGAGATAGAAAACACGACAGAGCCCGCAAATTGATGAATTTTAAGGACAAATGGGGCAAGACCAAATTGAGCACCAACAGGGTTCAAATACAATGACACTAAATTCTAGAAGCTAAAAAGTGTTAAAATTAACCACATGTGACAAATCCGACACATACTTTTTAAGCAACGAGATATGAAAAAATCATACAACTTGGATAGTGTGGGAGGAAACATTAGCAAGTATGCTACTGGTTATTACTTCAATAAACTAGAAGGTACCAACACAACAAGGTGACCTTTTGGCTGCCTTTCCAAATGAAATTGAACTTTTCTTAGGGTTAACTCTTAAGAAAACTTTATCTCCTTATTCACTTTTTCTACAAACTCTTTTTAAATTAACATAGATTTTTTGTCTATTTACAACCTTTTTTAATTGTTCTCTAATGATTATAACTTGTTCCATTTAAGTTAACATTTTAGGTCCTATAACTTATCTATCTTCCATGTTTTCCTAAGTGACAGTGTTCTACACTTACATCCATACAATGCCTCAAAAGGATCCATTTTCAATGAGGAGTGATAAGTGTTATTATAAGAAAACTCAACCAATGGAAGGTATTCTTCCCATTTGTACTATTGATCCATGTAGTACATTATGAGCATGTCTTCCAAAACTTGATTTACCCTTTCAGTCTGTCCATCTATTTCCGGATGATATGCAGAACTAAAATTTAGCTTTGTTCCTAAAGCAGTATTCAAGGTTTTCCAAAAATGAGAAGTCATCCTAGGATCTCTATATGAAATTATTAATTCAGTACACCGTGCAATCTAAAAATCTCATGCATGAACCTTTTTGCAAGCATAGGTGAATCATCCTTTAGATTCCTTGGTATGAAATGAGCCACTTTTGTTAATTTTTCAACTACCAAAATTATGTCATGTTTATTCCTTGACATAGGTAGTCCTTACATGAAATCCATACTGATTACCTTCCATTTATAGTGTGGAATGCTATGAGGGTACAACAAACCTGCTGGATGTAAATTTTCAACCTTAACTCGCTGAAATTCTAAGCAATGAGATACATAGTTCACTATATCCTTCTTCATCCCTTTCCAAAAATATTGTTGTTTTAAATCAACAAGCATTTTAGTCACTCTAGGATGTCCAAAATAAGGAGCATCATGAAATTACTTTATCACTTTTATCCTTAGTTCACTTTTTGAAGGTACGTAAAATCGATTTTAAAATCTAAGGACTCCTTCATTGTCAAACCTGAATCCTTTATATCTACTATCATTAGGATTTGTAGCAAGTGTTTCTTTCACTTGTTGATAATAAGAATTAGCCAACATTTCTTTCTTAACGTCATCCTTAAATTGTATTCTCAAAGTGACAAGGGTGGAAATATGCTTCCTATGACTTAACGCATATTCCACTTTATTTTCTTTACCCTTAATATAGCTGATATCAAATTCATATTGTGATAAAAAATCTAACCATATTTGTTTCCTTGCATTTAAGTTTGGTTGTGTGAAGATGTATTTCAACTCGAGATGATTTTTTTCAGTTCAAAGGGTTTTCCCAAAAGGTAATGTCTCCATACTTGCAATGCATGCACAATGAAAACAAGCTCTAAGTCATGGGGAGCGTAATTTATCTCATGCACCTTGAGCTTCCTACTCTCATAAGTGATTACATGATCATTTTGCAAAGTAAAAAGCCACTTTGAAACCTTTACTAGAAGCATTTATTACAATTGTAAAGTTCCGTTGGGATCCATAACTTTTAAGAAGTTGCTAAAGTTAATTTATCTTTGAATAAATTAATAGTTTTTCACACTTTTTAGACCATACACATTTCTTGTATTTATTTTATAAGTATGGTAATTGCAAATTGCAACTATTGAGAAATGTTTTACAAATTTCATGTAATATCCATCCAATCCCATGAAGCTTCTAACTTCATGTACATTTTTAGGTGCTTTCCATTCAGTTATCGCTGTAATTTTTTATGTATCTACAAAAATTCCATCTTTATTAATGATATTTCTAAGTATTGCACTTCGTTTTGATAAAATGAACACTTAGAAAGTTTACCCGGTTTTCTTTCTCTTAACACATCTAAGACAATTCTCGGGTGTTCATTATGCTCTTCAATGATTTTCGAATAGATGAGAATATTGTCCAATAATACTAGCACAAAATTTTCCAAGTATGCTTGAAAGATATTATTCATCGATTCATAAATTTTTTCAAGCATTAGTTAATCAAACGGTAACACAATGAATTCATAGTGTCCATACCTTTTTCTAAAAGTAGTTTTGTGAATATCTTCCTCTTTTATTCTCAACTAATGGTATCCTAATTGAAGATCAATCTTAGAATAAACTAATGCTCCATGCATCTGATCAAAGAGATCATTAATTCTAGGGAGAGGATACCTATTTTTATTTTGTCTTTATTAAGCATTCAATAATCAATGAAAATCCTAAGTTTTCTATCCTTCTTCATTACAAAAATTACCATTGCACCCTAGGGAGAGACACTTGGTCTGATAAATCCTTTTGACAAGAGTTCATGAAAATTTTATTGTAGCTCAATTAATTTTTTTTTTTCATTCATGTAGTGAGCCTTAGAAATTTGTTCGGTTCTGGTTTGACATCTATAGAAAATCAAATTTTCTCGTTAGGGAGAATAATGACTAATTCTTCAAGAAATACATTGTTGTTCTCATGTAACAATGGGTGTTATTAAAAAAATCCTTACCTTCTTCACCTAGATTTTTAAATTTTATAGCATATAGCACGCAATCTTAGATCTTAATTTATTGAGTTACATTACAGGTGATTTATCTAATTGTAAATCCTTGTTTTACTCCCTATATTTTTGTTGTTTTTACAGGTCATCAAGGTACTTAATTCTCTTTTCTAGGCAGTCTATAGTTTCCTTATGTTGAGCTAACCAGTTTATGCCTATGACTATGTCATATGAACCTAGAGGAGCTAGGTATAGGTCAAATTCAGTGGTAAAGCTTGGTAATTCAAGAGTTGTGCCAAATAGGCATTGTTTAACAATGTGGACAACATTGTTCCCATACTAAACAGTCCATGATTCTTTCATAACAAAATTTTTATTCTAAGTTTAAATTCAAAATGTTTTGAAATAAAACATTCAATAGCACCAATATCAAACAAAATGGTTACAAGTAATCCATACAACTTACCTACAACTTCTATGGGTGTAGCTTTCTTTTCATCTTGATTCTCTATTACGATAGTATAAATATGATGTTTTGGTTGACATTTTCTTTCTTCAAGGAAGTTATTTTCGTAATGATCTAGAACGAAGATATTGCAGCCCCCAAATGGTCCCTTGCTTTTAGTTTTATTCTCATGATTGACTCTTTTCCATCCCATTCTTTTTATTATTTACAATAGTCTTACCCATTGTACTTTTCTTTCCATTGCCATTATTATTTCTAATTTTTCTATTGAATTTCTTCCATGCAGCCTTTTTAGGTGCCAAAGAGGATTAAACATTACTAGATTTATTTTTCTTTTCCTCCTATGTGCAGAAATAACCTATAATTTTTTTCTTGCCTAATTGCCTTCTCAAAGATAACTTCCATTGTTGATGGCCCATGCACATCAACTTCACCTCCTATCACTGGGTTTAACCCCATGATAAATTTCCTAATCCGAAATTTTCATCCATTTGATACTGAGGTATGTACTTGAGAATATTTGTAAACTTCTCCCAATACTCTGTCACTATCATTTTCCTTGTGTTAATGTCTAAAATTTAGACATCTTCTGATCATAATAGAGATTTGATAATCAACATTTTTGAAAGCTTGAATTGAAATGAATCCAATTCAAACTTGCTTCATCCACTTCCGCTAACACTTCTAGTTGTCCCACCATGAGGATGCTTCATTGAGAGTAAGTAGACTATCCAAACAACTTTAGTTTCCTTTGACAAGTTTCTTATTATAAAGTACTTCTCAATTTCTCTAATCTAATTCTTAGTACCATCACCCAAGGTGCAACCATCCAACTTCGGTGGGATGATCCTTTTAATATTGTTTGACAATTATACTTCCAAACAAGCCCTCTTATTCTTAGGTGGGTTAACTTCATTAACATTATGATTTGCATTAGCATTTTCATTTGCAACATTGTTATTTTCTACATTAGGATCTACAACATTATGATTTCAGCATTCAGATGCTCATGTGGTGCTTCTTCACCATCACTTTCATGATCACTAATGTTTCCTAGGATATGTAGTTCTATGATAGCCATCCCATTTCTCATTTTTTAAAGGGAAGAGAGAATCTCATCCAACTTCTACATTGTGGTAGCCTCACCATTCACAGGTTGGTCATTCACAATGTTTCCTCTTGTTCTAACCATGTTTTCTGTTAGAAAATAATTTAAGTTTTTGTTAGCGTAAGGACTCAATAGGTCCAAGAGCTGCAACCTTCAACTTTGATACCAAAATGTAACAACCACTTTCCAAACACCATAACTATGAGATTTTTTTGTTTCCCAATTTAAACATATGCCTTCAATGATTTAAATGTACAAACTAACATTTAAATCCAACATCAAATAATTGAAATTCTTCAGATAACAAATCAATTAAGCATGTGCATGTATATTACTCATTAGTCAATTAGATCCTTCTTGATCCCCCATAATTACTCTTTTGAGTCATTATACTAAGTATACTTGTTAGTTCCCTTCTCGGCTTGATTTTACAAGTGTATGTTCAAAGTTTCTACCTAGGGTTCAGTCAATCGAATCCCCTCTGACATCTCACACTTTAGTTAGAACTAGGTGAACCTGAAAGTGTACTGACATACACTACTTTGGCCAAAGTTTATGATTCATGTATTGCATGCTCTATTTCTAGACTACACATTATCTCTAAAACATGTCCCATCACCATGTCACTTGGTTTTGTTATTAGAATTGAATCATTGTTTAAGTTAATCAAATTTTGGTCATGCACATAGTACCAGAACTTGTGCATCTAGTAAGAAAATAACGCCTATACCAACTTAGGTTTCCTATGGGAGAGAAAGATCTCACACAATGACTTACGTCGTCACGAGATCATTTTCTTTCTGTAGCCAACATAAGTTGGTATAGAGGAACAAGAATTAACAGGATAGACAACCTTTGCATCATATCATAACTCAATTCATGTTAATTATGACATGTGTAATAAATGGAACTCGAGGGAAAACTTAGGATAATTTTTATATGGAAGTATTCAATGAATGGCTGTGTCATTCGAGACCACCGCACTACAACAACCATTTGAAGTTGTCCTGCTACATACCATACATTAGGATTGTCATACTATTCACCTCATTTAATTAGTTTTATGATATATTTATATTCTATAACGCAACGATATTCATCACATTAATCATTTAATCCTAAGTTCTATAACTTGGTTTCATGTAATCAATCGTAATCAATTTCCTTAAGTTTTTTAATGTAATATAATTATATATTTAAGTTAATTTCGGTAGAAATATTCATTAATTATGAAGTCCCTAATTTAAATATAGTATGATAATGGAATTAAAAAAATTAAGTACAAACTATACAACTCATCATTGGATGTAAATAATCATTTATACCCCTAGGAATTACTTACTTAGGGCTAGCTATTACACTATACAACCGCATAACATACATTTGTTATTGTCCATAGAGATTATATAATATCGAGCATTAATCAGAAATTATCATTTAATAGTCCCATAATACAATCTATGAAATAACAATCATGGTTATTTAATTTAGTAGATTGTCTCTTATATCCATTTTATAGCTTTAGTGTAATTCATAGTATTAAATCCATCACACAAAGGATATTATTCCCACATATTCATAGTTCAATTTAATAATAGTAACTATCATGAATAGGGGTGTTTATTTCAATATCATTAACATATTAACGGGTACACAAATTTGAATAAATGTCATTAAAACCAAGAGACATATTACATACATATTCAAACTTGAATTAAACCTTTTATTATCCTTTTCAAAAATTGATACAAAAGCTTCGAGGTCTTAATTATTTCCATAATTTTATCAAATGAAAGAAATTTTTTTATTTACAATAGTTAAATAAGAATACAACTTTTAATCACGAAATAAAAATTCAAAATAGTCATGGAAAATCATCCACCAGATAAGATCTAAAATTCTCCATCTGTAAAAATGTTAGGCAACCGTCAGTTCAAAATAACTAGCATGAAAAATTCTACCATCTTATCTTTACCATTTAAAGCACATAAATATTTTAATGAAACATAATCCACATAATCTAAAAATCATAAAGGATACAACATAACTTTTCTCCTTCTTATTTCTTTCATAATCCATAAAGAAACAATTTATTTTCCAACACAAATCAATAACAAGATAATTCAGATTGCTAATGAATAATAATTATCATTCAAATTTCAAAACATCCATTATGACTTTTATACCCACAAGGGTTATATAAAATATCAATCAACATGTATAATAAAAAACATCCATACTTTTTTATATCACTTTCGTATAATAATAATAATATGGATCAAGTATGCAGTCATTTCTACAAATTGGATTTTGAAATAAATCAAAGCTTTTGAGTTTCCTCTTTACCTATAATTGGTTTGAACCATAACCCTATTGTTCTAACCATGCTTGAAATTGAGAATACAAATGACTCCTCTTTAAAATTTTAAAACATGTTGCTTGATCATCCTAAGATAAAACATAGATTCAAAGAGTTGTGGATTATTGAAGTTGAGGGGAGTGCTATGCTAAAATTCATCTAGAAGCGTAAGATTCTAAAAAAGAAGGTTAAAATTTGGAACACGACAATCTTTGGGAATGTTTTCTTACAAAAAAATAGGTGAAGGATGAGCTTTCGCTTTCAAAGAAAGTTTTCTTGTTAAGGAAATGTCTTTAGAGGATTATTGTCTTGAGAAAATCTCTTATCTAAGTTCCTAAATCTTTTTGTGAGGGAATAATATTAATATAAAAAAATTATAGAGCCCTTGGTTGAAAGGAGACAATAATAAAAATTCTTTCACATGACAACTCTCAAACATAGAGCTCATAACAGGATTTCTAAAGTCTCCCTGGCTGATGGCTCAGTCACTTCCAATCTAAATATCATCAAAGCTAAAGCTCTGGTCTTCTATAAAAATATGTTAAATGATAATACTCAACTCTGTTTAGTTGCATCACAATTTTTTTAAGGCTATACCCAACAATATTTCTCTAATGGAAGACTTCCTCAACCTCACTAAGCCTTGTGACTATTGAGGAACTTCAAAAGTTGTTTTCTCCCTTGAAGGAGATAAGTCCCCTAGACCTGATGGCTTCTCAGCTAATTTCTATCATAAATTTTTGGGCATCTGCTCCGAGATATCCTCAATAATACTTTTATTTTTTGGTCCATAAAACATTAGGTGCCAAGGACTTCAAGAATTTTGTACCTAACATCCTTGCTAATGTTCTCTAAAATAACTTCACAAAGATAAGGGCCATTTGGATTCACCTCTCTCCTACCTCATTGAATAGCTACGCAACAAGGTGGCCTCATCAAAGAAATGATTATTCAATATGGTGTGGTGATGGTACATGACACTATACATATTGTAGATAAAAGTAAAAAAGGATGGGATGGTTTTTAAATTGGTCATGAATAAGGCCTTTGATCGAGTCTCATGGAATTTTCTTGATAAGGATATGGATAAATTTGGATTCTCTTCTCATTTTAAGAAGATCATCTTCTCATGTATTGATACTCCTAGGTTTGCTATCATTGTTATTGGAGCTACAAAGTGGGTTTTATTGCTAGTAATGAGGCATCCAAAAGGGGTACCTTACCTCCCCTCTCTATTCATTATCATGGTAGATACACTCAAATTTGCTCTATTACTAGACCTATTTCTTTTGATTATCTCAAAAGATTTAAACCTCCAATCTTCAAGGTCACTTTCTCTCATCAACAATTTGATGATTACACTATCCTTATTTTGTTTGCCTCGGTCCTTAAAGCTAAAACTATGAAATATACTCTTAATTTTTTTAATATTCATTGGGCCAACAAATTAATTTTGAAAAGATTTTTCTCTATTTTTAAAACACTCATGTTCGTAGGTAGAAAAATATTTCCCAAATTCTAGGTTGTAAAATGAAATATATCTCTAATACCTATCTTGGTCTTCCTCCTAGTACTAATAATATATCTATGAATGTTTGGAACTCTTTTCTTGTTAGGTTTCAAAAATATCACTAGTTGGAAGGGTATTTCACTTTCTAGTTATGGAAAATGTATGCTCATCAAAAGCACACTCGTAGAACCTCACAATTTATACAATGTATTTTTTTCATCCCTTCATCTATAATTAACATAATTGAGAGAATAGAAAATTACTTTCTTTGGACGAATGGAGGACAAGAACATATTCTATTTGGTTGTTTGGGGAAAAGTTTTTACTCATAAAAATGTGAACTTTGGAATCAAAAATATTAAAATCATGAATATAAATCTCAAATCAAAGATGGATTAGATACTCATAAAGGAATCTCATCCTTGGACTAAAATTATTTGTCATAAATATCTTACTCAAAATACAGCCATGAGCTTCTTGAATGAGGATAGTCTTCCTTCAGATCTCATTTCTGGAACAACCTCAAAAAGATCAGAAGGGGCCTAGATAAGGGATGTAAGTGGTAGCTTGGAAATGGAGAGGATATTAACTTATGTAAGGAAAACTAGGTTGAATTCAAGTGATTAAAAATAAACAATGACTAGGAAGAACTTCAAAATAACCTCTTAGTAAAACAATGGTATAAGTTTATAGACTACATGACTTGTGTTGATGGTATGCTTCAATGGAAGGTTCTGCACACGATAGGCCCACCTTTAGAATCCTTATTGATGGAATTCATAGAATTACCTCTAATATCTAGATTAGCCAAACTCATGATAGAGATGAATTTATTTGGGTTGACTCTTTTGATGGTTCCTACTCTGTCAACTCAGGATATCAGGTTTTCTCTGGTGAAGTTAGTTTTGATTTTAAATAGATTAACGTTTGGCCTAAGATATTACCTCAAAAATTAATTATTTTGTATGGTAGGTTTTCCACTGAAAATTCTTACTATTCACAATATGATCAAGAGGGCTCCACCTTGCCAAATAGATGTTATCTTTGTAGGGAAGAAGCTAAAACTATTCACCATCTTCTTCTTCACTACCCTTTTGCTTCTAGTATTTAGGAGCTCATCCTTGCTATATTTTAGGTTGTCTCGACCTTCCTAAAATAAATTCTTTATGCTTGGGAAAAGTGGTATCCTCCTTTCAAACACAACATACTCAAAAGCTCTGGAGGCTTACTTTCCCCCATGTCATTTGGAGAATTTGGAAAGCCAGAAATTCCCTCATCTTCAGAATACTAAATACATTAGAAAAATAATTCTAAAAGAGATTATCATTGATATTAAATAAAAAAAAATGAAATGAAAACCTCCTAAGAATTTTTTTCCCCAAAAGTGAGGAGAGAATTATGCTTAATTGGAGCATAGATTTGGAGAACCTCCAAGTAAGTTCTATAACTATTGTCGATTACTTGTTCAATGGATCCCCCCACAAATTAATTAATGCAAACTTAATTTTGATGGTGCCTCCAAGGGAAACCATGGTATAGTGGGTGAAGGTGAGCTTATCATGAATCATTTTGGCAAGCTTATTGCAACTTACGCTTATCTTATGGGGTCCCAGACCAATCACTATGTGGAGGCTCTAGCTGCATTATGGGGCTTAAAGAGAAGATAAAAAATATAAAATATCCAAGCTCATGGTTGAAGGTGACTGATCAATATCATTAATAACCTTAATGTCAACAATCCACCTAATTAGACCATAAAAGGACTTCATCCAAGAGGCTAAAAATATTTGTAATAACTTTGATAATGTTAGCATTTTCCATACTTATAGAGAGGGAAATAAAATGGCAATGTATTCTTTGCTAACATTGGTGTGATTAGTAATCATTATAAGTACTAGATAAAAAATGAGGAAATCCCAAATATTGTGAATGAAATTATTATCAAGGATGCCCTAGATAGTTGTCCCCATGGATAATACACATCTCAGCTTTTAGAAATTTCCTCTCCTAGCATGAGTATCCCGTGCATGCTTGAGATAACTCTTCATATAATAGATACTTCATGGATTTTCCCCATTTTTCTTATTCATTTCTATTTGTGTGCCTTTATTGTTCACTGATTTCCATCTTCATCCTGCTACTCTTTTTTTTTTTAGGCAACTTGCATTGTGTTATTATCATGGGGGCACCTCCTTACATGAATTAACCTATCTTTGATCTAGCTTGGAAAGCCCATGTGAAGCATTGGAAATTTATTGACGTAGATGGATTTACTACATTCATTCAGAGGATTAAGGGTTTTGATAAGCATATCTCCATTCTCTTTGCCAAACATTGGAAAAATAGGGTTTTTAATTTCAAAGGAAAAGATTTCCCAATCATAGAGAATTTGATTTCTTTTATCGTCAAGTAAGGATTGGATGGAATTAAGTTCTTTCAAAACAAGTTTGAAAAGGAATTAGAGGGGAATAAATTTCTCTAGGGCTTGGAAAAATGCAAATTGGTGACACGAGTACTATATTCTCCTCTATTCCATCCCCCTAGGACAATTTTTCCTAAATGGTGGTTAGGTATGTTACTCTTGAAGGACATTTTTCTACCCCGCCTCTTCACCATTAATTTCTTTTAATCATTTAAAAATATATCCTAGGGTTAGTCTTTCCTAATACATTATTTAATCTCTTAAAAAATCTATTCAAGAGGTACATTCCCATAGGAGAGTTATTCCCCTTCACCAAGGTGTAATTCTCCTTCTTCACCTATATTTTCATGACATGGTTGCTAATAACCCCTCAAGTTCCATCCCCCTCCCCTATACTAAAAAAAAAACTAAAATACTTGGACAACCTTATCCTACCACTTTGGAAAAAGGGTTATCAATAGAACTATTAAAGATAAAGACTTAGATGTCACGCAAATCTTTCTCACCGTTATTCGACTAACCTCCCAATGACCTCCAAAACCTTTTTCGTGGCCTACGTAAAAATTCAAAATCCTATGGGGAGGATGTACTTCTCATGGTTAACATAGGTAATAAGGGGAAATAACCCTCTAATATGGTAATAGAGGAAAATATTGTAGATATTACTACGACAAAAGGGAACTAGTTATCACTCTAGAGAATATTTTCTCTAAACAAATAAATCATGCCACCATTTTTGGTACCCGATTTAATCTCCTTCACAACTTGAGTTGCATCATGGATTTTATAAGACACTCGAGGCTGATAAATATTTTATATGTCATTTTGTAGTTGGGGAAGTAATTTATCTTAGACTGATCCATCTTAGACTGAGCCTACCTCTTCAAGACACTTAGACCGGTCCATATTGTGCTCCTTACACAAGATGCCCAAGAAATTATGAACATCAACATCAGAAAATAATACTTCATAAGAAGCATTGTTTGGATCCTCAATTAGATGTAACATCTTCTTCTCTCCATATAATTTTACAAGGATACCTTCAATGGGAATGGTGGAAAAATACATATCCATTTGGACACTCCCTCCAACACTTGCAGCCCACTTTCTTGACAATAACATACCCCATTTGGTAGGGCAATCAACAATTACAACATCAAGTTTCAAATTCTTACCCGAGATAGGCTGCAAGTTGCACCACCAAACCTTTGACACACCCAACAACTGGCACTTCCCTGGAATCCATGGTAGTACACTTGCCATACGCTACTGTTACTTTGATATCTAACTCATTCATAACTTCCAAAGGCATGACATTACATGATGCCCCAGAGTCAAACATACAATTATGTAGCAACCTATCCTTGATGATCAAAGTTGTGAAGAAAGGGTCAACACTCAGTTGAGATTCAACCAAGGATGTTCCCAAATATACCTCTAGTGGTTCACCAAATTCTTCCAATGCTGATGTCTTTACTTCTTCTATAACAAGTGGATCCTCTACAATATTCACATTTCTTTTCACGACATCCTTATCCTCTTTCAATCCCAAATACTCAAGTGCTCTCTTCTTATGCTTAGGAATTATAAGTAGCTCACCAATTGGAACACCGACCTTGATTTGGCTTAGAACTTAAGGAATGTCATAGGTAATGTATTCAGCAAAACCACAGTAGAAGGAGGGCTGGAAATTTCATCAAATGGCACAAGGTTTTTAACATTTTGAGCATGGGGTGAAGCATAACTTTTACTTGGGACAACAAGGCTCTTAGCAGATGTTTCTTTCTTAGGAACTTATTTTGGGATATTAGAAAGCAATGGGGTTTTATTCTTGGCCTAAAGCCCACTCCCTTGATAGCCTTACTTCTTGTGTTATACTCCTTCTCTTGGGCAACCACAACATTCATAAGTAGCTACCTATCTTCTTCCAAGGGTATACCTCCATCATACTTCTTGATCATCAATGCCCTCAAGTACTCAAAATCATTATTGGGAAGCTCAAAGGCTTGTACATTATCAATTTATAAAACATGAGAAGGAGGAAGAATATGTACCCATTGGATGCAATCCCAAAAGCTAGCAGTAGTCCTTGCACTTATCACTTCAGTAGATGTTGCTCCTTGACATGAGTGTGTAGGGCAGTCCATCATACAAGCATCATCATCCATATTATAATCATCAACTTCCTCTTCAATTTTCTAATATGTTTCACATGGCAGATGGGGTAAGAAACATCTATCACACCACTCAATCTGATTTGCATCATCAACAATAGCCACTCTAGCATTGAACAAATTAGGCACTGCCTTACTTTCCTTTCCCTGAGATTGTGTATTTCCAAATCCCATAGGTCCTTTACCTTTTTCATAAAATCTCTACTCATTCCTATGGTGATTGTCAAATATATCTTATTCTTGTTGCCTAGGCTTACCTTGTAAATTTTGTCCAATTCCCTTCTCAGCTCTTGCCAACTTGTAGGAAATCTCTTTGATAGCCAATGCCAATTTTTTCACCACTTCCTCCAAGTCTACACTCTTTTTTTCTTGAGGCTTACCAAGTTTACCAATTTAACTCCATCTCTCTTAGGAGGTTTCCCAATAGCCTTGATATTGTTCTCAATTTGAAGTGCCATGGTGAAGGCTTGCCTTAAATTGCCATGGATTTTTGTCCCTCAAGTAATATGCAGCCTTCTTGTCAAATGCATCAAAATATTTTATCAAACAAGATTCATCACATGGTCTTAAATTTACCAGAAATCTCCTCAAAGTTTTATTGAACCTTGTGTTGAAGTCATGGACCGTTTCATTTGGGTTTTTCTTGATATTCTCAAACTCTGATAAGAGGAACCTGGATCAGTCTTGTCACCATATTGTAGCCTGAATGCATTTTGCATTTCAGCCCATGAATCAATAGAATTATTTGGCAAGGCCTTGTACCAATCCCTAACATCCTCCTCTAAAGTGTGGACAAACAATTTAATGTACACATCCTCAAATCCAATTTCAAAATCCTCCATCATATTAATAAAGAGTTTCAAATGTTGATCACCTGTTATGGCATTATTCCCTTGGAACTTTGGCAATCTACTTCTAACATCCTAAGGCACAACATTAGGATAACCAGCCATTCCCCTAAAATTTATTGGGCCAAAGGTATTGACCACAAATGGAGGCCTAGGTGGAGGCTGAGCCATGTTGTCTGGTGGAGGTGATCTTGGGGGTGACACAAGCTGATGAGGAGTGTGAGGTCTTTGGGGCTCAAGAATGTGGTTCACAAGATTGGTATTCTCTAGGTGCTAATTTTCTTGGAAAGTTTTACTAGAATTGAAACACACAGGTGCAAATTGAAGAAGGAACTCACCAGGTAGAGTAGAAGGACCTTCACTAGTTGAAGTCAAAAATTTTATGAGAATATTTCTTGAAACAGAATCGCTTGGAAAAAGAGTGATAATCCTCTATTAAAGGATGATCTCTCTCACCAATGGATATTCCTTTGCTTGATGTTTGACCTTCAACAACCTTCCAAACTTTTCTCTCCTCTAAAACTATCCAACAACCTTCCAAACTTTTCTCTCCTCTAAAACTATCTTTCCAAATTCTTGAAATAGCTTTCTACTTGGGTCCCTCCTGAAGAGAGATCTTCTTCCTTCCAGTTTACAGATTTATATGAAACACTTCACTTAATGTATGATAAGGTACTGGTATTTATCAAAATATAATAGCCAGGAGTCACCACTAAGGAATTTCACCCTAGTTTGTGCAAATGCACTATGAAGATCTATCAAATGACTGCAAATATTAGCACTATGCAAAGCTTGAATAGATCTGATTTTCTTTCACTCAATTTATCAACTATTGTGCAAAGTTTGAAACAAAAAATTGGAGACACTTGAACATATCAAACTCAGAATTCTACTCTCATTCCTCAGTATAAATCTTGATCAGAAACTAATGCTCAACAATGTAGTTGCACATAAATCATATAAAATGTATTACCAGGGCTTTGAAATACTGAAATACTCCATGGAAATGGTGTCAGAAGTGTGTTGGTACCGATTTAATCTCCTTCACAACTTGAGCTGCATCATGGATTTTACAAGACACTCAAAGGTAGGTAAATAGTTTATATGTCATTTTGTAGCTAGGGAAACAATTTATCTGACTTGTTAGCACTCATGCTTTGAAGAAGTTGGTAGCACCTTGGAAGGATTTGATCTAATCCTCACTATTTTAGGTTTTAACTCTCAACCAAGGTAAGATAACCTATATTGTAGCCTTTATTTTGTGGAGGTGAAAATGTGCTTATACTATACAGATTGTATGGAGATGGCCTTGAGATAGCTGCCATTGCTAAATGATGGAAATGCTTTCAAGACAAGGCTAAGGCTACTAAAGACATCGTATGATCTGATTTGCTTTGTGCATTTTTGTAAATGGATTATATTCTTTTGTTGACACACAATACAATGTAGGGGTATTATCGGTAGGATGATTAAATTTGAAATGAATTTTGGGGTGGGAGATATTCATACAAGACTAACTAGAATGTGCCAACTTCTTTGAGGGCCTTTGCAAAACTTGAAAGACTCAAACAACGTAAATGCTTCAAGAGGTTAAGGTGTTCTTTCAACTAGATATGTGCATCGAATGGAATTCCAAATCTATGCTCTTCCACACAATCTCTAATGATTTATCACAAAATCTTGAGTTAAATAAATAAGCAAAGCATTTAGAAATTTCTATTCTAGCAGACTAAGGTGCCCTAAAGGTTTACAATCAAATCTATATCAAGGAAAGTAGAGTGAATTTAAATTTTTTTATCCCTTCATCAAATGAAAGCTCTTATGATTTTGGAATTGCAAATGTGACTAATCTATTACTAGAATTAGATATGCATGATCAAAATGAAATTCCAAACACCAGATTACAACAGAGCATGAAATACAAATTGAAAACATTCTAAAACATAAGTAAATGCAAATTTTACCAAGAAACAACACAAAATAGTCCAAAATGACCAAATTTATCAGCAGGGGAATGTTATAAGAACAATCTTAGAGCTTGTTAGTGGCTATACATCTACAACTGACCTAACATGATACAAATCGATGTAAAAAAGTTAAAATGGTTCTCGTGGTTTCTCATAGAATGGGCTTCTTCCCAGATTTTCCCATGAAAATTATAAGTTTCTTTGACTATTTGCATGGCAAATTGATGCAATATATAACTTTCAATTACTCACTCACTTTTCGCCTCAAATCTTCGATCCAAAAGTTGAATATTCAAGCACCTTTGCTTTGCAATATTTCTTGAAAATGACATTTAACAAACTCACAAAAATTTTCCAGTTGTTCTTTTAAAAGGTGAATCATTACAAAACTTTCATCATTCTTCAAAGTGGAAGCACATTTTTCATTCCCCACACATGTAGACCCATTTCATTTCATTATTTCATATTTTCCTTTCCCAATTTTTACTTTGCAACTTTGGATATGGTAATTCACGTTTTTCACAAATTAGAGTAAAAATTCATTTGAAATGTGCTTTGGATTCACAAATTGAGGCCCCAATTCAATCAATTCGGACCTTGCAGGCCAAAACAACATGAATTAGAATTTTTTTAAATGAAGATTGATGTAAAAAACGCATCTCCAAACTTCCTGGAGCTCAAATGGTGGCCAAACTGGTGAAATGCATAGCTACCGTTGATCTGTTCTTATCTTTAAATCTGAGCCCTCCACATGGTAGATCTAGGAAAAATGGGCCTCGGGGACACTTTTGACCTTTTTACAACTTTTTGAAAATTTACAAAAAAATTTGATTTCCTCTGCCACTTCACCTTTGTGATTTGGGTCTAACACGTGGCACAATATGACTGGATATGGAGTCGTGGCTCAATTTTACACATTTTGCATCTTTTTAGACAAAGGAAAATTTTTCAATTTTCCTCCACGGCTCCGCCCTCCCACAAGACACATGTCCTCATATGATTGGCTGAGGGGTAGCACTTCTCATTTCATATTTTAATCATATTTCACGAAGGAAAATTTTTAACATTTCCTCCGCCTACCACTACACTCCGCCAATGACTCCTCAGATGAATTTTGACTTTTTACCTTTAGGCTCGTGGGTCCATTCAATGATTTTACCCTTTTGATAACTAGAGGCTAAAAATACAACTTGCCTCTGACGGCCCGCCTCCCCACCTCTGATCCTTGATGCTAACACATGTCTTCATCCCATTGGTTGTGAGTTTGTAGTCCAATTTTATACTTTAACTCTTTTTCACCAAAGGCCAAAAAGTATCAAACTCCTCCGCCTTTCCATCTCCCCCCTACCACATGTCCTCCTCTAATTGGATGCGGGCCTTAGGGATTTTCTTCATTTCCACACATTTTCCAAAGTGCCCTAAGGCACAAAATGACCCACCCATCTGCCTTCACTCTGCCTGTGACATGTGTACCTCCTCTGGGGCCTACGGAGCTATGGGGGCAACTTGCACATTTTTCCAAAAACACAAAAACGTTAAGTTTTTAGAAATGACCTACGATCCTTGTCCAATTACAAATGGCCACGTATGCAAAAGTATATGAGCTAGAAATTGATGGGAAAAGGACACCCGTATGACCGTCAAAAAATGTAGAAATTGCCAGCGACCACCAAAATCAATTTTTTCTTCATGGGTGAAGAATTTTTCGATCAAAAGACAAATGGAAAGTGATTTTAGGCAATTTACGACCATGGAAAAGGATTTTGAAGGAAAATAAGTACAAATCAAATGATTTCAAGCTCCAAAGGCCAAGAAAAAATGAAAAAATGGTAGAGGTGTTTGAAACGGGAAAAATTAGGGCAAAACGCAAAGTAAACTTGGGGATTCCTTCAGAATGGTGCAAAATGGAGGAAATGCAAACAACACATAGCACTCAAACACAAAAACAAGTTGTTTTTTTCAAATTCAAAGTATATGAGAATCCCAAAACCGTTCTTCCTCGAAATGTGGCAAAAACAGCTTCTCCTTAGTGAAAAAGGGATGTTTCAAATTGGGCACCAACAAACCATACAACACACTTTTCTTGAGTTTCTACATATTCAGTTAAGCAAATAGGTGATTTGAGTAGAATTGTAGAGGATCTTAGGAAAGTCAAAAAGCTATAAAGAAGGCATTCTCTTCAAGTAGCAAGGAACCTATGATGCGTAATGACTGAATCTCTTTACAACTCGAGGAAATAAAAACATGTTTAAAAAATTTCTCGAGTAGTTGGAATGGGATCCTCGTGCTTCTTTTGTTTTTGTTGTTTTTTGTTTGTCCTACGGTTGTTGTTAGGTTGTTGTTTTATTGTTCTCTTTCTCCTTTATGGCTATCTATCTATTACTTTGTTTCTTAGTGTAATATTAGATAGGTATGCCTATATGATGGGGTTTCGCCCCACATATCAAAAAACCATGTTGCTAATTTTTGTTTCATCTGGTAGTTAGGCCTTTTTGCTGAGTTATGGCCCCCACCTATCAAAAATCCATGTTGTTACTCTTACTTAGTTGGCCATTGGGATTTTTTTACTCCGAGGTATGGTCCTCGCAAAACCTTTTTCCACTAATAAAGAAAATAAAACCACTCGATTTATCATTCTAGGATTTTATAACTAAATGTAAAGGAATAGAATAAAATTAATATTTGAATCCATCTTAATAATAATATTTTTATGAGTATATTTCATAAAATAATGTAAAAATTACAGAAATTAATAATTTATTATTATCAAGATAATCATTAAGGAAATAATAATAAAATCTCTTATAAGAAATACATTTTTTCAAAATAATATAATAATAAGAATTTATTAAACAATGAATTTACAGTCCTTTGATTACAAATAAGCCTTAAACTCTCCAAAAAATAATTCGAGTATTCGAGCCAAGGAAAAACTAGATCATAATCCATCACCACTATGGTGAATTATAGTAGTTCACAGCTTCATCGACCACAAGGTGGTCTAAGAAGACAAACAAATGACCATGTATAAAAATATATCAGATATCTACACCATTCGGTGATCTTAACTAGGAACGATTAGCAATTTACCAAAAAGTTGTCTAAGGACTAGAAGTTCAACGGATAGAATGGGTAAATTGTGCCCCTTACATGTCAACTAGAGAAACAAATCAGCCTCCATTGATAATAAAAGTACGTAGTTGAATCAACCATGGAATTTTATTAAGAATCGAATGAAACTAAACATGATGGATCGATCCAACCCCAAACCCACGACTGAGCAACAACTCGCCTTTCAATGGTCAAAATAGTAACACATCATATTAAAAGTTGTGATCAAGTTGAATGATTCCTTTTAAAGAAATAGTAAGGTAACCCGCAGACCACTACGAAACCCAAAAACACATAACCGCCATTGCATGATAAACTACAAACATATAGGCTAAATCTCAAAAGGAAGTTCCACAGGTTGATTGATACAACCACATCATAAGTACAAAAACCACCAATTGACATGGGTAAAAAAATGTTAAAACTAAGTTAGGTGTCCCCGCAAGTAGTGAACAAATGAAAAATGATTACCAATCATAATACACTACAAGTTAATGAGGTTGATCTTGAAAACAAATCCCTATAATTATTTTAAAAACTTGTACTAGGTTTAACAAATACCAACCCTAAATGGGTGTACAAACAACTAAGTAAAAATGATACCCAAGTTTACACAATGCCACAAAAACCTGCAAGTATCTGTATATGTACTGGGTAGACTACCAAGTTAAACAAAAATAAATATATCGTGGCTAAATAGACTTGTGGGCTGAATATACTCAACCTCATACAAGTTTAAAATTATATTTGCGTTCATACATGTATATTTATTCGACATATCCATTAAAAAAATCTATTTAAGGCTTTCCTTAAATAATAAAATTGATCCATACCCATGAAGGAGAGTGATAATACAAAAGAAAACATAGAATTTTTTACTTTTCCATTAAAATATTTTAATGCTAAAAATGATAAAGATGAGAAAGAGGTATTTCATGCCTGCAATATGCTTGAAGAAGGTTAAATCTTCTTTCTTATTTCCTCATAAATCCTCCAAGGCTTTCGCACAAAAACATATAGTTAAAGAACTCCAAATCAACCTAAGAACACAATGAAATCCATGATCATCAACTATTTAACTTTTTTAACTAATGAGATTTATTATTTCATATACAGAGTCCAACAAGACTCAAAAAAATAGACATTTGGAAAAAATTTAAGGTTCCCTCCTAAAAAAGCCTTGGAAAATATTTAGCGAATATGTGAAAATTATCTTTCACATGAATGGTGAATATCAAGACATCATGAGATCTCTATTAAATGCTATCGTAAAATATCGCTTTTGTATGTTACCAATTGGTAACATATAGTTATGATGTCGGTTGATATTTTGTTTTATGTTGTCATTTGACATCATAACTATATGTTGTCAATCGGTATCATAAAAGTGTTTTGAACTAGACGTAATTTTAATGTTATCATTAATGACAACATACTATATGTTGTCGGATGATAACATAAAAATTTACTACCCACTAACTATATTTAGGTGAATTATAGGAATTACTATTTTACATGAATGATGAATTAATGCCAAAATTAACTTGTACCTAGAAAATATTGTTGGGCTCTTCGGGATAAGAAGAACAAGAAGGAGGAAACTAAATATGTAAATTTGGTCACAGTGATGTTTGTCAAGATGCCTTAATTCTTTCTTTAGATAATATTGTTGAATCTTGGGTCTTAGATTTAGGGGCTTATTTCCATGCCACCACACATAGACATTACTTTACTAATTTCGTTCAAGGTGATTTTGGACATGTATATCTTTGTGATGATGAACCATGCAAAGCATAGTAGGAAAGGTTACCGTGTTCAAGCAAAATGCAAAATGGGAACACATGGATACTTAAGGATGTCGGGCATGTGCTTAAGTTGAGGTGGAACTTGATATTAGTGGAACAACTAGTAGTGATGGTTATACTATCGCTTTGTAGTGGATTCTTAGAAGGTTACCAACGGAGCTCATGTGGTTGTAAGAGGTAAGAAAAATGGTACTTTGTATTTAACTAGTGGTGTTGATTATTGCAATTTAGTTGTTACAAATGGAGATGTAACTTTGTGGCACCAAAGACTCAGTCATATGAGTCATAAGGGCATGCAGATTACAAAGGATAGGTTTCCCGATTAAAGGAATTAGATTTGGACTTCGTGAGGACTGTGTTTATGGGAAATGCGAAGGTGTGAAACTCCTCAAGGTTGGACCTACCAGAAGGAGGGTAAGTTGGAGTTAGTGTATACAGATGTATGGAGGCCAGCTAAAGTAAACTCTATTGGTGGTTCATGTTATTACATCACTTTCATTGATGATGCAACTAGAAAAGTTTGGGTATATTACATTAGAAAGAAATCTGATGTGTTTGAAACTTTCAAAAGATGGAAAGCCTTGGTTGAGAATGAAACAGGTCTCAAATTGAAATGTCTTAGGTTAGATAATGGAGGGAAATATTTCAAAGAATGATTTTTCTTGATTATTGTTCAAGAAATGGGATCCATAGGCAAAGAATACTCCAAATACTCCATACGAAAATGGAGTGTCGAGAGAATGAACAGGAAAATCGTGGAGCATGATAGGTGCATGAGGTTACATGTGGGGCTACCACTCATGTTTTGGGTGGAAATGGTAAGCACAGTATGTTTATCTGATTAACAGAGGACCCTTTATGGCCTTGGATGGAGGTATACCCGAGGAGGCTTGGTCTGCAGGAAAATTGATTACTCATTTCTTAGAGTATTTGGATGTGAGGTATTTGTTCACATTGATAAAGATGCTAGGACCAGGTTAGAGGCTAAGTCTAAGAAATGCACCTTTGTTGGCTATGGTGAAGATGATTTAGATTTCCATGTTTGGAGTCTTAAAGACAAGAAAATATTTCAGTCTAGAGATATTGTCTTAAATGAAAAAATCATGTATAAAGATCAGTTGTAGGAACAGAAAGAGGAATCAAAGAAAGAATACACAGTGTTAGAGGACATTGTAGACAGAAAGGTGTCCAAGGGGCCGGTTCAAGTACAACATGTTCCGACACAGCTAGTTCAGGTACCTACTCATCAGAACCCCAAACTCCTAAGGTGAGAAGGTCTTCTAGGGTAAGAAGGGAACCTAAATGATTTACTACATATTTGAATTATTTATTGCTCATTAAAAGTGGAGAGAAAGAATTCTTTGAGGAAGTAGTGCGGGTGGATTCTAGGAATAAGTGGGAGTAGGCCATGGATGAAGAGCATAGATATCTTATGGAAAACCAAACTTTGGATCTGGTAGAGCTACTCCGATGACAAGAGAGCATTGCGTAACAAGTGGGTGTATAGAATCAAAGAGGAAAATGGAGGCAGGAAATGATAAGGCCCAAATTGGTGGTCAAAGGATTTACACAAAGAAAGGTATAGACTTTGATGAAATTTTTCTCTAGTTATTAAAATGACTTCTATTAGGACTATTCTTGGTTTAGTTACAGAGAAGACCTACACTTAGAACATTTAGATGTGAATACATTCCTTTATGGTGAGTTGGAGGAGGAATTGTATATGTAGTAGCCACAAGGTTATGAGGTCAAAGGGAAGAAGAGGTTAGTGTGCAAATTGAAGAAGAGCTTGTATGGCCTGAAACAAGCTCCACGACAGTGGTACATGAAGTTTGACAGTTTTATGTAGGAGCAGGGTTACTCCAAGTGTCACTCAAACCATTGCATGTACATCAAGAAGTTTCTTGATGGTAGTTATATTATTTTATTCTTGTATGTAGATGATATGCTTGTTACAGGGAAGAACATGTAGGAAATAAAGGTACTCAAGAAGCAACTAGGTGACTCCTTTTCTATGAAGGATTTAGGGGCAGCAAAACAAATCCTTCGTATGAGATTAACTCAGAATAGGAAGGAGAGGAAGCTGGTATTATCTCAAGAAGAGTACATAAAGAATTTCTTGGAGAGGATTAGTATGCAAGATGCTAAACTCGATTGGTACTCCTTTGGTAGGTCACTTTAAATTATCAAAGGAGTAGATTCCCAAGACTCGAGGAGGATAGAATCTAGATGTCTAGGTACCATACTCATCACCGCAGTTCGTAGTTTGATGTATTCTATGGTATGCACTAGACCTAACGTTTCCATGCAAAGTGGGAGCAAGTGAGAAGGTTTATGAGTGATCCGTAGTAGAGAGCACTCGATAGGTAGTAAAGTGGATCCTTCACAATTTCGTAGGGACCATGGGAGAAACATTGTGTTTTAGTGGATCAGACACTACATTACGTGGATATTTAGATTTGGACATGGTAGGTGATTTAGGACAGCAAGAGGAGCACGATAGGTTATGTATTTACGGTTGGTGATACAATGGTGAGTTGGATTTCATGGTTACAAAAGGTTGTGGCTTTGTCAACCACAGAGAGGAAAACAAGGAGATGATTTGGCCATGAGTTGCTTGATAAGTTGGGTCATAAGTAGGAAGTTGGGATACTACATAGTGATAGTCGAGTGTTATTCATTTGGTAAAGAACTCGCCTTCCACTCTAGGACGAAGCACATTCAACTCGAGATATCATTTCATCAGAAAACTTTGGAAGAAGATAACTTAAAGCTAGAAAAGATTCATACCAGTCAAAATCCTATGGATATGATGACCAAGGTGGTCACAAGGAGAGTTTGAAGTTGTGTTCAACTTTGATTGACCTTCATTGTTGATAATGAAGGGTTAAGAACTTTTCTCAAAGGAAACAACCTCCAAGTGGGAGATTTTTGGGGTGTGGAGCTTGTTTTTGGTCTTTTTGAATTAGTGTTGAAGTGCTGGAGTTAAAATGGTTAAGTTTGGATACTTCAAGAGTATTTTGCGGTCATTTTTTGTGACGTTGTTGTGTCATTGTTGTGATGTTGATGTTAACATGCTGATAATTGGTTGTTAACGTGTGACACGCTTTTTCAGTTGTGCGGTTGAAAGATCATGACTTTCAAACTTCTAGTGTTGGATTTAGGACTTCTTAAGAGGATTTAAATCCTATAAATAGAGGTTTTATGGTATCTTAAAGATATCCCGAGTGTTTAAGAGGTCTTGAGTCTTAATGATCAAGAGGTGATCAAGAGTGATCAAGGTTATGTAATTGGGTGTCAATTGTGGTTTAGATGTGGCTTAACATCTTTGGAATTTTGTTGTGAGTTCATAACTAAGAGAAGATCTGTGAGAGTTGTTTTACTCTTGTTGATAATAAAATCTGAGGAAGTTTTTGGTGGACGTAGCCCACTTTGGGTGAACCATGTTAAATCTTGTATTGTCTTCTTTTATGCATTATTTATTTATGTCGTTATATTTCGTAAGTATAATTCTCGTAATATAGTTTCCGAATGCTTGGTTTGAGGAATTGTTTCCGCATATTTTTCTTTAATTCCTAACAATAAGAGACTTAGTCGGCTTTTGTACAAGCTATAGATATGAGGAGATAACCACTAAAGTCTAGAAGAAGTCAGTAGAGGCTTAGTGAGAGCCACAAATAAAGGGGGTAAAGATGTAAGGAAAAAGAAGGAAGTCATGCGAGTGAGAAAGGTGAAGCTATGGATATGAAAGAAAATCCATGGGAGAAAGGAAAGTATTGAGGAATCCACCTAAAAGAAGAAAATTTGCAAAGGATTAGAAATAGCCATGGAGAACTATTAAATCAGTAGATAAAAAAATAGCTATGAACATGGAACAAAGTCAGAGAGCACTAAAGAAGGAAATGGAAAAAGGAGAAAATCCATGTAATATTGAAAAATTAAGAAGCAAAGGAAAGTCCTGGATAAATTAAAACTCCACCATCATAGAATAAACATCACAGATTAAAGGACAAAATGACGATACAAAAGAGACTATCACCAAGTTAAAGAAAAGCCACAAAATGAACAACTATGAATTATCAGGGTTAAGGATAATAAAACTATTTTTTTAATATAGTTAAGTGGGGATTTTTTCTCTAAAATTGATAATGATTCGATCAACTAATTTTTTCCATTATGTATACAACTTGAGTTCCATGAAGAGAAAAGAAATCTCCTGCTCCAGCTATCTACATTTAGTTCTCTTTAACTTTGTGGAATTGTAGTTACAATGTTCTATGCAATTGTTTATTTCAAGGTAAAATTAAATATCAGATAAGAAAGTAGCTTTCTCATCTTAATCACATTGGAAATACTAAAAAGATGAGAAATCTAGTTCGGTATTGTCTCATAAATGGATCCCGAATTAATGTATAGAAAATGGAAAACCAAGAGGAATATAGAGAGAATAAATTAGAGGTTGTTGCATGCATTTAATAGACCATATTTTCAAGTGACAGAAAAAGTGCCCATGAAATGCCAAAGGAAGAAATGGATAATGGTCATTGTCTATAAAAAAATTATCAATGCTAATTCAAGTGTTTCTCAAGTGATAAAATGATGCATTCAAGTTGAATACAATACTAAAGAAAAGAGATATATTAGAGGAGAGAAAATAAATGGCATATTAAAGGTATATTAGATGACAAGAGGACCAAAGGATTCAAGAGCATCCTATGATGCTTGAAGAAGTATAGATAATCTACAATAATCCTTCTCAAGGGATTGATCCATGTAAATTGAATCTATATAAGTTTTCTCTCCATAAGTGTTAATTTTAATATTTGATTTGCTTTATGTAAATTGTCATTTAGATGATAGTAAAAATAGGTCTCTAGCTAGATATGATTTGTTCTCATACCGAGGATATAGAGAAGGAGGATTAAATTTTTCCTAGGATATGCTATAAGTCATGTTTAGTTGTTATAATAATGTGCAAGTTGTCTTCGAACAACCTTATCTAATTGTGAATGTAAGTTGAGTAAAATCCTTACAAATAGAGAGTTAAGGGATTATACTTAAGATTGAGAATAAGATAAATACGATGAATTTGCATGAGATATCCATGTAAGAAATAGAAATAAGGATATTAAGAAGATAATAATTTTATTTTTTCAGTAAGTATGTGTGTAAAAAGATAGGTAGAGGAGTCGGTTAGATGGTTGAGAATAAAACTTATGTAAAGTTACATAGATTTGGTTAGATGTTGAATGAAGAAAAGGTTACTTGTATGAGTTGGTTCTACATCTTGATACTCAGGATTTCATGAAGGTGCTTTGAATTATATAAATTCATATTTTAATGATTTTATAAGATAGTCAAGAATTCACTTCAAGTCTACATGTCTTTGTAATGTTCTCATTGTTCTGTAAGTGATAATGTGTGTGTAAAGTGGAATGAAGCTTTACGTGGCATGTAATAATAGAATTGAAAGGTGTGTGTAGTTAATTCAGAACTCATTAGCTAGGAAATATACCACAAGGATGATCAAACAATAAGATATTCCAAACTTATCCTTTTCAGACTCTAAGGAAACCTAGGACATGGTGCAATAGAGAAATCAAAATATTTTACAAAGTAAGATGATTTAAGGATTAAAATTTGGAACCTATGACCATTGATCATCGCTCTTACAAGTAAAAATTTTGGATTCATTTCATGATTGTGTTTATATCTTATTGTATGGCCAAAAATCAGTCTGGACTATGAAGAATGTAAAACCCAATTTTAGGAAAGCAACCATAACTTATTATGGAAGGGTCATTAAAAGATATCATTTGGAAAATAGGAAGATAATAATAGTATTAAAATGGGGTTTAAATATTTTGGCATAATTCATAGTAAAAATGAATTTGTGAAGCATTTTCCAATCGGATCGGTGAATGCACGTAAACTGCATTTTGACAAACTATCTGCTTAGATGTAAAAACATAATTCACATGTTTTAAAGAGTAAGGAACTGAAATTTTATATGCAAGGTCATGAGATATTTTTGAGGAAGATTTTGGAATGGTTTTTGTTGAAATTAAATATTATTTGGGATATTAATGATAGAATTTTATAGGTTTGATACGTAAATGTAGGCTTAGTATTGATTATTGGACATGATTTTCTTATGAAGGATAATCAAGCTAAGATGGTAAATCATTTGGTTTCAGATATGTGATCATTTTTTAGCATTATTACAAAGAATAAGACTTTGGGAAAGCATTTAAATATGTCTATCTAATCATTATTGTGCAAGTTACAAGGTTTTTTGCAGAGATGGCTGGCTAAAAGAGGCAAGACAAAAATGAAATTTAGAAGAGAAGGTAGTGCCAACTCTAACAAGAGGTACATTCCATAAAATATGAACTTGAAAGGATAATGAAACAAATGCAAGAGAGTGCAATTTTAAAATTACAAGGAT
Source organism: Taxus wallichiana var. yunnanensis (assembly GCA_018340775.1). Lineage (NCBI taxonomy): Eukaryota > Viridiplantae > Streptophyta > Pinopsida > Cupressales > Taxaceae > Taxus > Taxus wallichiana. Next base: position 641,164,529 of record CM031234.1, read on the forward strand.
GGAACCTTCACATGAGGAAGGTTTTTAAATGGCCAATAAGAGAACTTGTAGAGAGAAGAAGAAGAAGGAGAACAATTGAGTGGAATAAGAAGGAGAGAGAAGAAATTTTTCCAGGAGGAGAGAAACATGAATAGTTTCTTAAGGACCAACTAAGAATGGAGTTTCAAGAAATGAAACAAGTAAAAGAAGAGGTGCCAAAGGAGGAGGAATCCATGGAGACTAAGGAGTCTCAAATTTTACTTTTAACTATTTCTCTGAGTGGGTGTTTGTAGGTACACATGCCATAGAGGAAGAATGCCAAGAGGAGGCACTTAGACTTGAAAATGAAGGAGCACCAATTTTTCAATTTATGTACATTAGTATGGAGTAAGCTGCAAGAGGAAATACAAGTTTTAGAAGATGCCATATATGAAGAAAAGAAGATAAAAGTGGGCAGGTACAAAGAAAAATGTTTTGTACACTTTTGGAGATAAGGGTAGTCAACCTTATGAGATTTCAAGTAATTCAAAGAATTTTAGTGTCAGTATTAAAGATATTTACTTCATTTCTAAGGTGAAACAATCCTACTAAAAGGCAGAGAAATGAAAGAGAGATGGAATGGTTGAGAATGTAAGTTGATAGGACCATCAAGTCCTATGAATTCATTCTTAGAAATGACCAAGAAGTCATTACTTACCTCGTAACTATGAATACAAGGAATAATTGATGTTCATAATGAAGGAGATAGAGAACTACAAGAGGAAAACATAAAAACCATGGAATGAAGATAAATAAAGTGGCAAAAAGAAGATAAAAATTAAGAAGACATAAAGCAAGAGTATCCGTAAAAGACAAAATATACAAGAAAAGGTAATGAGAATGAACTAGAGGACATGAAAGAAGAAGAAGTATTTGAGTAGGAGATCCAATTTTCTCACAAGGGAAATCTGATGCATGAACATCTTCTGATGCTTGATGAAGCATAGATCATATGCAATAAACCTTCTCAAGGCATTGAGCTATGTAAATTAAATCTACACAAGTTTTCCCTCAATAAGGGTTAGTTTGAATATTTGAATTTGTATGTAAATCCTCATTTACATGAGAGTAAAAATAGGTGTCTAGCTAGATATGAGTTGTTCTCATACTTAGGCTACATAGAATGAGGATTAAATTTTTCCTAGGATATGCTAGAGGTCAGGTTTAGTTGTTATAATAATGTGCAAGTTGTCTTCAAACAAGCTTATCTAATTGTGAATCTAAGTTGAGTAAAAATATCAACAACTAGAGAGTTAAGGGATTATCCTTAAGATGGAGAATAAGAAAAATATGGATGAAGTTGCATGTGATATCCTTACAAGATTTTTAGAAACTAAATATAAATAAGGATATTAGGAAGATAGTAAAACAAAGGTTTTTAGTTAGTATGTGTGTACAAGACAAGAAGAGGAGTCGGGCTTAGATGGTTGAGAACAAGGCTTATGTAAAGTTACAGATATTTTTTTAGATGTGGAATGAATATAAGGTTAATTGTATGAGTTGGTTATACATCTTTATCCTCATGATTGCATGAAGGTACTTTCAATTATATAAATTCATATTTTAATGAAACTGTTATATAGTCAAGAATTCACTTCAAGTCTGCATGTCTTTGCATTATTTTTCATTGTTCTCTCAAGTGATGTGTGTGTAAAGTGGAATGGATATATAAGCATGGAATAACATAATTGAAAGGTGTTTTTAGTTAATTTATAACTCATTGGTAAGAAAATATACCACAAGGATGATTAAACAATAAGATATACTAAACTTATCCTTTTCAAACTCTGAGGAAACCTAGGACAAGGTCCAATAGAGAAATCACAACATCTCATGAAGTAAAAATATTGAAGGCTTGAAAATTTTAATTTAAGATCATTATTAGTACCTATTAAAAATAAACTAATTTGTATTCATTTCATGAAGGTGATTATATCTTATTTTATGGAAAAACATAGTTTGGATCAGTGAAGAATGTGCAAGCCCGATTTTAGGGGAACCATCCTAACTTTTTATGGAAGAGTCATTAAAAGATAAATTTTGGAAAGAATGAAGATAATAATAGTATCCAAAATTATTTTAAATATTTTGGCATAATTAAGAGTATAAATTCATTTTTAAGTGTTTTCCAACTAGATTTGAAAATGTGTGAAAATTGTTTGATAAAATGTCTTCCTAGATGTAGAAGCATAAGTCACACATTTTAAAGAATTAGGACATGAAGCTTTATATGCAATGTCATGAGATATTTTTCAATCAATGGATTTGAATGGTTTTTGTTTAAATTAAATATTATTAGAGATATTAATGACATGATTTTACATGTCCTATAGAGACATGTGGGCTTAATATTTATTATTGGACATGATTTCATTATGAAGGATAACTGGGATAAGAAGGTACATCAATCAATGTGGTGGATTTATTGAGAAAGAAAGTTTGAATCAGATGATCAAAAGAGAGTGACAGATAAATCTCTCATAGATACAAAAATGGGTCATAATCCATTGTTTAAGCAATCATTCTAGGAGATCAATGTATATGTAATTAAATTGTATTTGTGAGTGTGTGCTTAGATTATAGAGGGTGGTGATTCTTGTAAGTGGGTGCTTGCTAAAATATGTTGAGTGGGTGCTTCAGGATGAGTGGGTGGTCAACCAAAACCATTATAAGCTTTGGAATTTGTCTTCCTAATAAAGCCTTGGTTTCAAGTGGGTTTTTATCCTGAAAGGATTTCCCACTATAATTTTTGTTTTTTGTGTTATCTTTCTTGGCATTTATTTATTTAAATGATCATCATACATTGTTGCACTCAACTAAGGAATTTTTAATTAACATTATTGTAAAAAGATTTTAATCTACACCTATTCACCCCCCTCTTAGTGCTTGTGATCTCTAACACTATAGGACCCAATCTTCTTATACTTTAGTTTAATATGTGACCCCTTCCAAAATATCTATTTTCTTAGATAAACCATCATTATATTTCCTTATCAAAATGTGTTCACTCTCCTAGATTCTTGCTTGCATATTGAATTGGTTTATATATTTCATTACTATTTATCATCATCTCTCTCGAGTCCCTCGTAATTTTAGCATGTTCTATGCAAATGATTTTTCATCATCACTAGTTTTATCTTTTACCCAATAGGGAAAAAATATAACACTCCTTAGGGTTCTAACATTAGAAAATATGAAAAATTTAATTTCTTGTCAACTAATTTACCGAGATATTATAAGTAAATTCATCCTGAGGAAGGAAAAATCTCAATGCTTCATCGTTTCTCCAAATATGCATCATAGAATATTTCCAAAGATCTTATTTACTACTTCTTTATGTAATTTAATAGGGGTGATATGCACTAATAAACTGATTTGAGCCCCCATTCTCCTCCATAGAGTATTTTAAAAGTTACTCAAAAACTTTGTGTCTCAATATCTAATAAAATAAATCTATAACTCTAGGAGCATCATTAGTTTTCCTACAAGAAATGAAACTTTTTATTTTAGAAATTATATCTACCACATTAAAAATATAATCATTTCCTTTTTCTCTATTTAGAAGTCATAGAAAACAATCCATACTCAAATCAAACCATGGCCATGTAGGGACTGGTAATAGTATATACAACCCTATATTATGTGAATGGTCGTATACATTTGTTACACTCTACATATTGGTAGAATCCTAATTATGTCCCACTTTACCTTCATCCAATAATAATTCACCACCATAACAAGTAGTTTTCTTACTTATACCGTACTTTCATGCAAAACCCCTAGTGTATAATTTTGTCATAATGTGTTCTCTCATTTAAACAATAGGGATACACAACTGATTTTCCTTGAATAAATATGCATCTCGCATAAAATAATCACAAGAACAACTTTTACTATAGGGCCCTTATACTGTCCTCAAAACATCAACAAAATCTTGATCTTTCACAGATGTCATTAACTACCTCAAACTCTAATATTGCATTTTCCATTGTTATGAACAATGTTATACACCTACTCAAGGAATCAAAAATTGATTCTAATTACCTAATTTATTCTTAAATTAAAAATATATTCTCAAAAATATGAGACACACTTTTCATTCATACTTTTTACATTTTTCTATACATTCACATAGTTGAATGCTTTGTGGTTAATAAAGAGTAATGATGCCTTATCTAAATGTTAACATTTCCAATTTCTTAATACCTGAATTATAGTACAAAATTACACATCATAAGTAGATTATCTCCTCCTAATCGCATTCATTATTTCAATGAATAATTTTATAAGACATCTTTATTGACTCAATAAATTCCAAATCCCCATATGTGAGGAATCATAATCAACCTTAAATACATCGCTAAAATTTGACAATAATAAAACAAGTTCCTCTTACTCTTTCTTCCTTACAAATTTGAAACTATCTATTGTTACATCATTAAAACACCTTTTCCTTCATGCAATCCATTATCTATGCAACAATGCTACTTAAATTGTCGATGAACTTCCAATAAAAATTTATCAAGACATGAAAACTATGAACCTCTTTCACATTCCTTAGAATAGGCCATTCCAAAATTGCCTTCAATTTTTCCATATCCATCCTCCCCCATCCTCAAGAACTTGATATTCTTTGATTAAGTTTCATTTTTTAGAGGCATCCATGAATTTCAGAAAGGGATGTACATGATAAGAGTAGGTTAGTGTAAAAGAGGTAACCTCACAAATAAAAGGATAGGAATTATACACATCGATTGACATCGGGAATGTACAGGGGAAAAGAAAACAACCACAAGAACATGTATCATAGGATAAGGTCATGTAAATATAATGTAGAGTATTTGGAGATACATATAATCTAGAGTTCATGAATAGACTAAAACTTAAGTTCTAGATACTTACATAAAGATGATAGATTGTTGGATAATTTTAAGGAAGAGAAATATCCTATGTGAAAAATTAACATGGAACATATGACTAAGGAGGTGAAAGGATAATTTATTCGACTAACTAGATGTACTAGTTAACGGGAGCTGCGAAAGTCGAGAGCTATTATTAGATCTTGTATGACTAGTTAATAAAAAGTTCCCACCGTATAAATACACATAAAGGGTTCAAAATTAGGACGTAGTTAGAATAGGGGAATATAAGAGTGAGGTATGGATGAATTTTATTTAAATACTAGATGGATATAACTTATAACTTTGGATCGATTATATATGAGAATTATCTATGTTTTTTTTCATGGTTATAATGTATGTCAATGTACTAGAATACTAATCTAATTACAATAAATATTTTTCATATACATCTATCTAAATATGATGGTACTTTGAAACCTTTCACACTTCGCATGTTTTTTCCTTCATTTATTCTATGTGTGATATGTCACAATGACAAGGATGTAAATCATGTGCAACCGATATAGAAATGACATGCACATAAGGGAGGTAGACATCTAGACTCTAACTTTTTGGTTCCATTTTTTTAGTCTTAATTAAAATGCAAGGATGAGGTGAATAGGAAATGCATGATTTAACATAATCGAACATTGAATCCTAACTACACATCATTGAGAATTATTTTACAAAAAAACATCCAAGTTGTAAATATTTCTCCAAGAAAGTGGGTGGAGGACAATATTAATGACGCACTTTTGAAATATTTTTCTGTAATTTTCCGAAGCACCTAAATAAATGGTTATGTTGGAGCTCAAAATTACACCCATCCTAGATTAGGATGAACTAGGATTTTGAGGCAACATGGAACTGTTTCCAAGTTGTGGGACCTTGCACAATTGAGACAAAACTCGAGAAGACCTGCCTCTACTTATTTCTAGTACTAAAACTACTCGTATGAGGGAAATGTAACTAGCTATCACTACTCTAAGGTTCTAAGGGACAAACATTAGAAGGAGATATAAGAAAAGATAAAATTAAGATAAAGGAGGTGATAGCACTAGAAAGAGATGAACGAACACAATTATCTTTAAGAAAAAATGAAGAATAATATGCATGGAGAGGATATCCTCACATATCATAGTATGAAACACATTCACACACTAATTTTTCCTAGGACACACTTAGAAAAGGAACTCCGCAAGGGACATGACAAAGAAAGAAAAAATCATAAGGAAAGGAGATGTAATAGAAATGAGCCAAGGTAGTGAATAAATCCGTAAAACAATCTTCTATTGCTTCTAGGAAATACACAATTGATTACAATGGTGAATGAGGCTGATATCAACATGCAGAGATAGATTTTAAGCTCTATAACTTAAAATGTAAAGAAGAAGATATCTTAGCAAACTAAAGGGGTCCAACCTTTTACAACGAGCCTTGATCGATATTTATAGAAGAGGGAAAATCATATTAAAATTTTAAACCACCAACAAGAAGCAAGAACTACCGATAAATATTCTCGCAAAGCTATCAGATACACCTCCCTATGTCTATTTTACTTATGGAGGAAGAAAATAGGAAAATAAGATCAAATCTATGTTGTTGGGTCAACTAGACCCATGCCTTTATGGCTGGAAATCATTTCCATATTGCTCACCTACCAAATCCCATAAAATCTATATTTGAATGGCTTAACGTCTAACCCACGTTAGTAAATTTACAACAAGACCAAGAGTGAATGTGATCTCGAGCTCTATAAAAATATTATAATGAGCTCAAGGTTACAATGTAGACTAGACATGCAATGACACATGGTACGTGTTGATTTGTTTGAAGGATTGGAAAACTATTCATTTTTTATTCATATTGACCATGTCTCACATATTGCTTCATTACAGGATTCAACACCCTATTGACATGATTTAATAGTTTTCATGTCGCACACTCAAGTTTGACAAATTTCCCATGTGTTATAGTTGACTAACACAAAATAATTTACGAGATGCATATGGAAGGAGGTGCTGTGGAGGAGAAGAGGATGTTGTGTGAAGATGACATACACGAAAGAAAAGGATGCATTTTGTTTGGATACATGTATGCAAGCGGGTGTGACATCAAATGGTCGATGCACTATACCAAGAAATAATGGCATGTGTGGAGAAAGATAGGAGGAGGTACATAGAACACAAAGTGAAGGAAGGATATTTTAGAGAAGAATGTAGAAGCAGCATGAGAGGGACTTATCCAATCTTGGAAGGCAAGTTAGGGCATGCGGGATTGTAGAAACTTTGGGAAGGAAGGCGAACATGCAAGGGGAAGACACGAAAGGTTAAAATAGAAGGAGATATAGGAATGAAAATGAAGGGTGCATGACGTGTGGAGGAACTATAACCACAAAAAAATGTGCCAAGTAAATAACCAGAGTGTGCACAACCTACAATATTGACCTTCGATCCAGATCGGGATGTAAGTTGTCAAAACAACTAGGGGAGTTATTTGGGACAATAGTTTGGTGACTTTCAGGTCCATATACCTACTAGATGAAAGAGATCAGTACCATTATAAGTATCCATTAGGCATGGAGTCAATATGAAATCAGAAACGTGATCTTAAACTTGAAGAACTACCCTTGAAATCACCCGAATCCCTATCTAAAATTTGTACTAAGATATTTCCAAAAATCGCTTTAAAACCATTGAAGACCCTTTGAATCTAACCAATATCTTAAAAGAAACAAAACAATGTGCACAAGGAGCATGCAAGAAGAATGAACTAAGTACAAACATAACAATGTGTGTGTAATTAACTTGGATGAATGAAATTATTCTAATATTTACAATGATGCAAAAGTCTTACTAGAATTGTTTGAAATAAATCTTGCTATTGATCGATCGGCAACATACTTCCAACAAGGTAAGATAACTCAAAAGAGTTAGCCTTCTTGTAAGAACTGATAGTGTATGGGCCACTCCAAAGTTCATCAAACTTTGAATGACACGTGGGTTTAGCTCACAACATCCCATTTTAAGACTAGATCACAAAATTTCAAATCTTGAGGCCTAGAGTTTCTATCAAGCCACTTATTTTTTAGTTGTTGATGATGTTATAGCTTGAGTATGACAGAGTATCTCAATTCTTCAAGTTTAACAAGCTCTTCCATTCTAATTTTTCTCTTATCTATGGCCACGAATTTCAGCAGTTGGACAAGCTCCAATGAAGGTAAATCAAGAGACAGAAGAAGTCATACTTCCTTTCAATAAACCAACTTGTAAGGTGAAATACCTATCACCTTCTTCACCATGATTCTATCTACGCAGAGATCAAGTGATATTTTTTTGTAGATTTAAAAAAACCATTATTACCATGGGGTAATAATTAGAATAAATCTTCAAGTAGATTACACAAATAAGTACCCAATCATAAATTTTAGTGACAAGGATTTTACATTATCAGAAATATTGGTTTGTGGAATTCCAAATCTTGTTACAATTCCTTCAAGAAAGTCCGTAATGACTAATTGGTTTGATTCCTTTAGTGTGACAAATTTTATCCATTGGGTGAAGTAATCCGTAGTTGGCAATACCAACTTATGGTATGTTCTTAAAGGAGCATTTATCATGCCTATGAAGTTAAGACCCCATTTCACAAAAGGCCGATCCCATTCAATTATTTGGAAGGGAAGAATTTTGAACTTCTTCTTTCCCACAAAGAAATCACATTCTTTACATTTCATGACCCACTTTGCATGTGTCCAGAACAAAGCAGGCCAAAAGTATCATGACTTGATGATCTTCATCGCTTTTTTCTTTGGTAGATAAATGTCCACCGAGAGAATTCATTTTGAAATTATGATAATAAATTTTCAACTTATGCACCATCAATATTCATTTCAAGAGAATTCCATCAATTGCTGCATATGGAATAGATTGCAGCCTTGTATGTCTTTTTCTTTTCCCTGCTCGTATCAGGAGGATGTGTGCTAGAGGAAAGGAATGTGATCATGCCCTTCATCTTGGTGCACACATTAGGTCTTCATTCTACCTCAGGTTTAACATGCGGAGATATTCATATAGAAATAATGAAGTTTTGGGTTTCATTGCACGTCCTCAAAAGTTGTTTCTGTGAGCGTGTTGCCTTTAATAAAATTACTGACTTTGATACTCGATCATACTCAATGATTTTTTTCAACAATATTTCTCTTTTCTCACTTATTTTTCTCCCATGAAAAATTATCTCACACCTACGTATGAAACTAACACCTTAATATGATTTTTGGTGAGCATAATTTTGAAATTCTTTAGCACATGCGTGATGGTGAAGACCTATTTGTCTATGTGATCAGTATATCAAGTCATAATCCTTATGTTTATGACAAGAAAGTAACTAGATACTTCGGTCCTTGTTCATTTTCTTATGTCAAGAAAACAACAACGCTCACAATAGCTCGATAAACATGAAGGATGAAAACCTTTGACTAATATAGATTGATCTGTGTTGGCATGCAAGCAATCTCTTGCTTGATTTTGTTGAATCTTTGTTTTCCTTCTGCTATCCACTTGAAGGTTGTGTCCTTTTTTAGTATGACGGTGATGGGCATAACCACCTTGCGAGGTTAGCAATAAATCTCCTAAAAATATTAATTTTCCTAGGAATGACTGTAAGGATTTCTTAAGCGTCAAAAAGGAGTGAGAAAGGATAGCTGAAATGAGCTCACGATCTATAGTAATACCATCCTTCAAGACCATATGGCCTATAAATTTTCCTTGTGCAACAAATTTTTCTCTTCTTGGGGTTAAGAGATACCCCAAATTATCTCGCATCACTCAAATACTTTCTCCGTATGCATCATATGATATGCGCCTTATTTGAAAAATCAAGTTATGTCATCCAAGTAAGTTAGGATGAACTCATTGATATATCCATTGAAGTAAATGTCCATAGCCCTCTTAAATGTTGTTCCTAAATTTTACAAACCCAACAACATCTTTTTCTATGCATATGTTTTCCACTTGGTTGTAAATTTTATCCTCAATTGATCCTCTTCCTTGACCATGCTCTAATTGACACCTGAATACCCATCCAACATAGAAAATATCTATGTACCAGCCACATACTATACAACCTTCTCCATAGAAGGAAAAGAATAATGGTCCTTCAAATATGCCTTGTTTATATCTTTGAAATATATCACAGTATTCTCATTTCATAGTTTTTTTTTGTAGAGTGTAACAAGATTTTCCACCCAAGTAAATTACTTGATAGAAACATTATTTTATCCTCTATGATTTTAGACAACTCTTTTCTCATCGGGGATCTATCTTTTGATTTACTAGCCTCATCTTTTATCTAATAGTCTTAATGCTAGGATCAAGGTTAATGGAGTGTTGAGAAACACTTGTATCAACTCCTTTGATATATTCTCACTCCCTTGAGAAGATGTTGTTGTATTTTTGACAGAGGGAGACAAAGGCCCGATTTTTCACATACACAGAATACTTTCCAAGAAGTAAATATTTTCCACACGGAATAGTGAATAGTGTGTAGTCTTCTTCATTATGCGCATATTATTTTCTTCACCATTGAACTCATCATCAAGGATAAACCTTTTCTCTAAGGTTACCAAATTCTTCAGAAACTTATTTGTATTTAGCTAGATTAATTGGTCACCATATCTATTATGCAAGTCGATTTCCTCTTTGAGGAGAATTTAGCCTCATTCTTTAAGAAATAGACAATTTGTGCAACAACATCAAATAATTTACAACCGCTATCATTTTCTAGAATAGATAGCCCGACTCACCATCTTGATGTGTTTCACGCTTCCTTAGATAAAATCCTCATCATGTTAGAACTATGAACCAAGTGTGGCCATCTCATATACTTATTTGTTCACATTTCTTGGCACTACATGTAGATTTAGATAATCAAAACCCTCTAAGAGGTCCCAAACTCTATGTTTATAAGATTTGAGAATCTTATTATTTTCCACACACTTTTTGTGTCTTGATGGATAACAAACTCAAAGTGTCCCCAAAAATTAGTAGACCTTAACCTTTTTATTATCGTAAATAAAAAGGCCTTGCACCAACGCTTCATATTCTCCTACATTGTTGGAGCATGCAAATTGTAGTCTATAAGTGAAGAAATTCTCATTATTGGGATAAATGAGAAAAACACCTACACTTGCACCATTTCTACTTCTAGAGATATTAAAGTACAATTTCAACATACCCTAATTATCCTTTTTTTTTTAGCACATAGAAGTAAAAATTATTCTTCAAGGATGAAATAAGTACTGAGACAAGTTTAATAATAAGCTTCAAGAGCTTCAACATAAGGATCAAATTTGTGACAAATATCTTCCAACTCATCTAATAATAAATCGGTACATGAGGGGAAATAGGTCTTCCTCTTAAATCGAAACTAATTATTTTCCTTCTCGAATTATGTAATTGGTTTTTGAGAGGTGATGGCTCATGTTAGTGCTCAAAATAGTCTCTCTCATTTTTCCATTAAAAATATATCAAGTTATGGTCTCCACATTTTATCTTCCCATATTGTGCATGAATAGTCTCTCACCTTCCTTTTGTTGTTGTAGTTTTATCTTCCATATTGCCTCGGAGTCTTTTCCAAGATCAAGGATCATGTACAGATCTAAATTTGTTTCCTCATTTCTCTATTCATCTGAAAAGGTATATATTTGGGTGTAAAAACTCAAGTTGTCTCGTTTCTTTCCGTGTTCCAAATTCGGGATTTGTTGTCCTTGTCATTTTTTCCCTAAATACTTGAAGAAAAATGAATGGATGTAGCTCGGAGGAATGTATTTGAGCATTCTAACATTTCTAAATTCTCCTTCCTTAGAGAAAATTTCATCTCCGGCTCAAATGGTCATTTTTCTACATTTTACGGTTTGACAGAGTTTCTCCTGGTCAAATTTGCATCCTTACATCAACAAGAAACGTGGCCTCTTTTGTTTGGATGTGACTCGAAATGTACTTCAAAAATTTAATGAATCATCTCAACTTAAAAACCTATCTAAGTGGAAGAACAACTCTCATTTAAAGATTTTCTTTTTGTTTGGCCTTGAGTTGTATTGGGAGGACACGTGAGGTTAGTACCATGTTTCCCAAAATTAGAAATTTTTTTATGTAGCTAGTATAGTTTGGCGAATAGGGACATGTGGTGAGCCTGCGCTCATTCAGTGGTCTCCGCCTTATGCACCATTTTGAAATTGCACCATGAAGACACACGGAGGCTTCCACCGGGTCTTTCCATACTTACTCTTTTTAAAAAGGTTTTGAGGGGCCCGGGAAATGTGGAGGACCGCACATGTTTGAGGACCGAGCATTGAATTTTATTTTAAAGAAGTGTTAGGAGGACTCTTGAGGCCTCTTTCTCACTTTACATTTTTCTTGGACTTTTCAACGGCCAAAGGAGATTATCTCAGGGCCGAAAACATAATGCCTTCTCGTGAGCTTTAACCCTTCAAGTAAATTTTTCTAGACCAGACATGTGGTGAGACCGCGCTCATTCAAGGTATCAACTTTTGGGTACCATCTCAAGATGCGCCATTGTGATGCGTGGCATTTTGAAAAGTCAAAAGGTGGTGGAGCGACCATCGAAGGCAACTTGGATTTTTTCCTCTTATCATCAAAAGGATTAAAAATCAAAATTCCCATAGGCCTGATAGAGAATAGCCAAAATTTTGCCCCGATCAATGGCGGAGGTGCAAAATTTCGAGGGAAATTTGGAAAAAAATTCCTTTTGTGGAGAAAGGAGTTAAAAGCGTAAAATGAAGCGTGGTTCAGCTGAGACCCACATCATAAACTAAAAACAGAAGGGTGGAGCTGTGGGGGAAACTTGAAAAATTTTCCCTTTTCCAAAATAGGGGTGAAATAGTAGAATTTGACCACGCTCCTTTGGGACCCACCTTAGGACACGTGTCGATAATTTCACAAGGGCGGAGGTGTGGAAAAAAATGTGATAATTTTACTTTTTTCCAAAAATTTACAAAAGGAAACAGGGAACCCTCAAGCCCATTTTAAAATGGATCTCCCACGTGGATGCAGTACAAATTCAAAATAGAAATCAATGACAACTTGTGCATCTCAGTATCTAATTTTTCCACCATTTTCACTCCATAGTTCCTAGGGATGCATGTTCTTATGGTTTTTATCATTTCTTGAGTCTCCTACATGCCAACTAAAGAGGAACATTAACTGCACCTTGGTTTGGTGGGGAAGTTCAAATGTCTCTCACCATTAAATATGCAATCTGACTATCGGATTCAAACCGAGTTTTCTTTCCTTGTCACGTGAAAGACCTCGTTGATATCTTGGTTTGGCCGGGAAGATCTGGGATATCTTTTACCATTAAGATGAGATCTCGACCTTTGGCTTGATCTGCTCTTCCATTTTTCCTTCCCGGCATGCGAAAGAGCAATATTTGACAAATTAGGGGTGGAAGCGGTTAAGCAGTAAAGGGAAGAATGATCTACCAAAGGAAGGAGTTGAATGCAAGAGATGTTAAAGAGATCCACCCCGTGAGCAACTAAATTTTTTTATAGATATGATTATGGGAATCATGATCGGATCATGTAGAGAACTTCGTAAACTCAATTTTTGTATTTTTGGGGAAAAATATGTTGTAAAATGTTATAAATTGCACGAATTTATCGTACAAATGGTTAGAGTGTAAGGGTTCATAACTGATTTTCTAAGAGAAAAGCTTGATAGAGCCCATCTCTTTGAGGGACTATTTGAGAAACTTGTATATTTCTTGTGTTAAACTTGATTGTGTCAAGGTGGTTAGGAGTGTAGACCCATTGACAATCTCTAAGACTATTCTAAAACTTTCCCTTGCTAATAAGTTTAATCAAATTTGAGCTATTATGTGTTGACTCTAGGAAAATTTGTGTCTACTTCATTTCTGAATGTCTGTAAATGGTTTTTCTTGTTCCCGTTGTAATCTTGTATCAAAAACCCTCTGAATCACACAAATATCAATCTTTTTGATAGTTTATTGGCGCCTCTACAATTTCATTTTTAGAAGAGCTTTCATTTGGGAATGAAATAAATGATTTAAAATCACTTTTGTTTCATATGTTGACATAGATTGTTTTTAAGCATCTAGGTGTAGCTCAGGCATGATTGATCTTGGATTTTGATGTTTTATTGAGTCTTCTAACTCGATCCTTCATGCTATAATCTCATAGTTTGTGTGAAAAGTGCTGATTTGGGCCTCCATTGAAGCACACATTCTGGTTAAAGGAACATTTTAGCTATCTTGAAGCATTCTATTGTGTAAGCTCCCCATTTTGTAAAAACTCTCAAATATCTAGCAAATCAAGTTCATTATGCCTCACCTCCCACTAAAAAATTCATTTAAAAACAACCAATCCTACATGTACTACCCCTACTTGTCTTGTGTGTAAAATGCATAGTTTCTACCAAGAAACATGTAGAAATAATCAGGATTCCCAATGTCTTTAGTAACCTTTTCCTTGTTTTGAAAATATATCCATAATCTGAAGTGACAACTCATGAAAGTCGATATGTAGTGTTGATCATATTTTCCCAAGGTCTTCTACAAAATTTGTGCAAAAGAAGGATTTACTAGCATTCTTTAATAACAGAGGTTACTGTAATAGGTTCTCTTACCTTGGTTGAAAGGCACAACCTAAAATAGTTAGGATAAGATCACATCCTTTTAAGGTGTTACCCACTTTTCAAGGCAAGAGAGCTAAAAGCTCGGATAGACTGCTTCCCTGGCTACAAAATGCCATACATAATCATCTATCTACCTCTTAGTGTCCTGTCAAATCTGTGATGTTGCTTGGACTTTGAAGGATGTTAAATTTGGGTACCAACACGCTTTTGCACCGATACCGGGGAACTAATTTGAGTTGCTAAGAAAAATTTTCTGATCTCGTTTCCCAATTGTATCTATTTGTCCCATCAACACACTTATGGCACTCAAGCTTTCCGGGAAGTTTGTTCGATTTGATCCATGTGCATACATATTTGAGGTATTTGAGAGTATACACTATCAACCACGCTTCCTGTGTCATTACTATGGTGATATAGTACTTACAATTCATATTCAGACACACGATAAACATTTCTTATATGCTCTAAGCGTGAATCCATTATTTCAAGCATCATCCTATGTTCAGGGCCTGTAATAAGTGTTTAAATTTATAAGTGTTATGTGCAATACTTCCATTTTTATGGTTATTACACTAGCTTTCATTGAAAAATATTGGTGAAGAAAAGTCAAATCATCCCATTTTTAGTTTCTAGTATTGACATACATTTGATAGATCATATTTTTCTGCATTTTCCACAACTAAGGTGAAAATCCTTAGTGGCGAATCCCTATTGATCTGATTCTTGATGAGTACCATTGTATTAACCTCTATCAAGTGATTTTTGTTACTAATCTTTGCAAATCTAGAAGGAAGAAGATCTTTCTTTGCTAGATATCCTACTAGGACATTATTTCCAAAGCTAGGAAAAACAAAGTTAGAAGGAAGAAAATCCGGAGAGTTGTTGGAGATCAACAGTCAAGAAAAGAAGTCCCCATTAATGAAAGTGATAGGCCTATCATTGAAGATTTCCATTCAAGTGATTCTAAATTAGGTAGTATTTTTGTGGAATTGAATTCTCCAACCGAAGAGCGGCCTTCATTTGATTTTGAAAATTTTTCTTCTCATTCTACACGTCTTTTCAAAATCTGATAGGCTTTTCCAAGAAACAAGGCCTTTAGGGGATATCCATTTTGAAATTTATACTCATGTGTTTCAAATACCCTCTACCCCTTATCAATTTGTCTCCCCTCTAGGGTCACCTCCTCAAAACAACATGGCACAACCCCCACCTAGACCTCCTTTTTTTGTAAACACCTTTGGTCCTATAAATTTTATAGGGATGGTTGGTTATCCAAATGCACTTCCTCATGATGTAATAAATAGATTACCAAAGTTCCAAGGAAACAACGCTATAACTGGTGATCAACATTTAAGGATTTTTATCAATATGATGGAAGACTTTGAGATTGAACATGAGGATGTATATATCAAATTATTTATCCATACTTTGGAAGAGGATACATAAGGGACTGGTACAAAGCTTTTCTAGATAATTCCATTGATTCTTGGACAGAGATGAACAATTAACTTAGATTACATGATGGTGATAGAACTCACCCTAGTTTTCTTCTATCGAATTTGAAAACATCAAGAAGAATCCTAATGATTCATAAGACATGATTTCAACACAAGGTTTAACATGACCTTGAGGAGATTGCTTGTTAGCTTAAGGCCATGTCATGAATCATGTTTGATTAAATATTCGAGATACATTTCATAAAAAGGTTACTTACTACTTGAGGGATAAAAACCCTACTAATTTGAGGTAGGCCTTTACCATGGCTTTGCAAAATGAGAATAACATCAAGGTAATTGGAAAGCCTCCAAAAGGAAGGTGTAAAACTAATTAACCTCGAAAAGCCTCAAACAAGTAAGGATGCTGATTTGGATAAAGTTGTGAAAATTTTGACAAGGGTTTCATGTCAAAGAAATATCATACAAATTAGCCCAAGAAGAAAAAGGGATTGGGTAGAGTTCACAAGGTTAGCACAAGCAACAAGGCCAAGACAGTTTACAAATCATCATAGAAATGATCAGAGATTTGATGATAGAGGCAAGGGACCTATTGTATTTGGAAATAAACGGTCCCAAGCCGGGAAAACGAGAATGGTACCTGTGATCCTTTGGCTATCTGAGTTATTGTTGTGGAGGAGACATATGTCATTGATTGGTGTGACAGATGTTTCATGCCCCATGATCCATGTGAGGAAGATCAGAAGAAGAAGAAGAAGAATCTTATGATGATAATGATGATGATGTTTGCATGATGGGTTGCTCCATGAGCTCATAACAAGGTTAAACTTGGACTAAAGTGATAAATGCTAGAACTCTTTGCTGATTTTTGGTATTGCATCCACTGTGTACCTATTCTTCATTCCTCTCATACTTTAGAAGTAGATAATGGACAAGATTTTAAATTTCCCAATAATGAATTTAAATATTTAAGAACTTTAATGATAAAGAAGTATGATGATGAATACCATCGAGGAGGACAGAAGTTCTTGATGATGATTTGTTATGGCTCAAGAAAATAAATACAACACAAGAAGTAGGGTTATCAAAGGTACAGGGGCCTCGTGCCAAGCCAAAACTCCATTTCTTTCAAATATTCATAAAGAGGCTCCAAAGAAAGATGCATCTACCAAGGACTTACTTTGTCCAAAATAGAAAGTATACCCCTCCTCATGCCCAAGCTATGAAAAATCTTGTGCCATTTAATGTGTGTGTCAACCTTCCCCCAATGCTACCTTTGATAGAAGGTCTATTCCTTATGATATTTTCCAAGTCTTGAGTCGGATCAAGATCTCAGGTTCTAATTGTTGAGTTGCTTAGGATTCCTAAGCACAAAAGATATTTTGAGTATTTGGGGCTGAAAGAGGAGAAGACTCGCCCTAGGTAGAAATATAAACATTGTGGACACTCCACTAGTCATCAAGAGTTAGAGACACCATGAGTGTTGGAGGAACTAGGTGAGCCACCCGATGATAACCAGATCATACCAAGCCAAGAACACATATGCTAATCAAACACCATGATCAATAAGATGAAAGTAATTCACCATAATAACTTTACATAAAACCTTTGCAAAAAAATGAGCAGCAATATCATATATTATTATGGAACTCAATGAAATACAATGAGAATGGGCCTTGCTTATATAGGCAAGGAATAACAATCTAAGAACTAGTCAAGGTCATAGATCAAGCCATAAATCATGGAAAGAACTAGTCATCAAAGAACTAGTCAAGTCCATAGATTTATGAGAGAACTAGACATCAAGGATCTAGTCAATACCATAGATCTAGGAAAGAACTAGTCAATACCATAGATCAAGGAAAGAACTATACCTAACAACTAGATAATATCTCCTAATATCTAAATAAATAAAAAGAAATATCCACACACATAAGTGGGTGAGGATAAATACAATAAAGGTAAATAATATACCTAGGTGAACATGAGCTAAGGTAAATACCTACTCTAACACCCCCTCAAGTGAAGCTAGGGGCCAAAATAGAAGTGGCATGTCCACAGTATGAGTCCCAAAAACTAGGCTCGATGAGGTACTCATGTACAATATATCCATGAAGAAATCTCAACCAAAAGAAGGAAAGAATCGCTATAAGGAAAGAGAAAGAAGAAGAAGAAGGAAGATGTTCTCATGAACACCCCCAAGAACAACTTCCGAAACCCCAAGCATTCCACACAACTCAAGGTAGTGAGGTGATGCAAAAGGCTTCATAAAGATGTCTCGTAACTCTACTACTTGAGTCGAAAGTACTCCAAGAAAAGAACTCCATCCTAAATGTGCTGAAAATGAAGTGGATGTGTATCTCGATATGCTTGGTCCACTGGTGCTCAACTTGGTTGTGAGAAATGTGAATTACACTTTGGTTATCACACCAAAGTACAATCGGTGAATCCTATGGGAATCCAAACTCTATCAATAACTAGTGAAGCCAAAGAATCTATTGACTCACTATAACTGCTGCCCTTGTACTCTACCTCTGAAGATGAAAGTGCAATAGCCTGTTGCTTTTTACACCCAAGAAACTGGAGAAGAACCAAGATAAAAAAGATAGCCAGAAGTGGAACGCCTATCATCAATAGAACCTTCCCAATCTGAATCTGTATACCCAACCAACTGAGTAGAACCCCTAGTGTAGTGTAGGCCAAAGTGGGAAGTGCCATGCAAATAGCATAAAATCCTTTTAGTAGCCTACCGTAATGACTACTATGAGGAGAATGTGCAAACCGAGATACAAGCCCTACTACAAATGAAATATCAGGGTGAGTATGGGTCAAGTACATGAGACTCCCAACCAACTTCCTATACAATGTAGGATCACAAAGTGGTGTGGTACATGTGGATGTAAGAGTAACCCCAGATTGAAAAGGAGATGGACTTGGCTTGCAATCAGCCATATCAAAGTGCCTAAGAAGATCATGGGTGTACTTTTGTTGACTCAAATGAATCCTTGAATCTGTCTGAGAAATCTACAAACCAAGGAAATAATGCAATAGCCCAAGATCTGTCATGTCAAACTATGTAGAAAGAGCCCTCTAAATACTCTAAATGTGGGAAGAAGAGCTACCAGTAAGTAACAAATCATCAACATACAAGACAAGTATCACAATATCCTCACCAACATGCTGGAGATACACTGTATGATCGAGTGGCAATGAACAAAACTAATAGATAGAAGAAAATAATCCATCTTCTCATACCAAGCCCGAGGGGCTTGTTTGAGACCGTAGAGAGACCTTCGAGCCTACAAACAAGAGAAGAATCCTAAACAAATCCAGCTAAATTGCTCTCCATGTATATTTCCTCTTGTAGATCTCCATGTAAGAAGGCACTCTTCACATCCATCTTGTATACGGGCACCCCGTGATGCAAAAAAGCAAGTACAAGGCATACAAAAATCCATCTTGGCAATGGGTGCAAAAGTCTCAGAGTAATCAATACCTTCAACTTGTGAAAAACCCTTTACAACAAGATGAGCCTTATACTTGTCAATGGACCCATCAGCTATGTATTTGGTTCGGTATACCCACTTACACCTAACCATATTTCTTCCTTTAGGAAGAGATACCAAATCCCAAGTATGATTCTTCATCAAAGAAGAATACTCAGCTATCATCACATCATCCCACTCCTGTATCCCATGAGCCTTTGAAAAATACTGTGATCCTCGAAACTACCCGACACAAAAAGTCCAAACCCGTAGAATAGAATGTGCATGATGATGCCTAGTGGGTGGAAGATCCTCTATGAAAGGTGTTGCCTCATAAAACTATAAATACGAGCCCACTTAGGCATAGTGACAACATCAATGGGAATAGGATCCTCAATGGCATCTATAACCTCCTCATCAATCTCCTCAAAGAAAGGATCCTCAAGATGAGATGAAGAAGAAGAAGGAATGGAAGAAGATGAAGAATCATGAGGAGTGAAACACTCATCAAACTAAACATGTGTTCAAAAATAACATCATGTGTATCAGATCTAAAATATGATAAGCTCTCATGTCCTCACAATACCCTACAAAGATCAAGGGTTTACTCTTCTTATCCAAATCTTTCCTTTTCTTCTTTGGCACAAAGGCCCAAGCATGGCTCCCAAAGACTCAAAAAAATGAGACATCTGGCTTAGTGTTGGACCAAGCTTCCTCTGGAGTCAAATGCTCAAGTGCTCTATGTGGTGTGTGATTCTAAATATAGTTAGCACAATTAACTACTTCTGCCCAATAGATAGGAGGTATATCTCTAGAATGCATCATACAGTTAGCCATTTCCTTCAAAGTTCTATTCTTCCTTTCTGCTAATCCATTCTATTGTGGAGTATGAGGAACAAAATGTTGGTGAATAATGCCTTGAGTTTCCAAAAATTTAGAAAACTCATTGCTGAAGTACTCCCCCCCATTATCAGTGTGAAGGTTCTTTATGCTACTAGAAGATTGTTTCTCGACCAAAGCCTTGAAGACTTTGAAGTGTGAAAAACATCACTTTTGTACTTGAGAAAATAAACCCAAGTACGCCTCGAGAAATTATCAATAAATGTAAGTGCATACTTAGCTCCATTGAAAGATGGGGTAGGAAAAACCATCAAGTCACTATGCACAAGCTCAAGTGGTGAAGAAGCTCTCTTAGAAAATTCTTAGGAAAAGGATCTTGGTGTTGTTTCCCTAATGCACAACCATGAAAACTCCCTCAAGACAAGAAACTCTAGGAAGACCATCTACCATACCATGAGTGCTCAACTCCTTCAAATATCTATAATTGAGATGTCCAAATCTTTCATGCCAAAGCTTACTCTCTAAATCTGAATGAGAAACCAATCTTGTCCCTATAGAAGAAGTGTCATCAAAACCCTCAAAGTGATATAGTCTTGAACTATGATCAACAATACCCTGAGCAACAAGTGAATAAGGCTCCAACAAAGTTCTTACTTCTACCCCATGTGGTGTAAAAGTCACTTTTTCCTTGACCAAAATGACAAATTTGATATACAAAAAGAAAATTTGTAGTGATGTTAGGAACATATAGTGCATCTTGGATATTTCCACCATCAAGTTGTATATCACCTTTTCCCTCAATAGAAAGAAAGGAAGAATCTCCAACCTCAATTTTGGAAGTAGAACTCAAACCTAGAGAAATAAAAGACTCCTTGGAAGAAGTCATGTGATGAGAAGCACCAAAATCTATAACCCAATTGTCTGCAAGTGGTGACTGAGATCTTCCAACAACATTAAGTGCTTTTCCATGCTGATTAGAAGGAGGTGGAGTGGAGATAGAAATTTTTGTTTCTTGACTACATCCTCTAAGGCTTGCATTCACTTATAACACCTATTTTCTTCATGATTACTACCCCCACAAAAAGAGCATGAACGGCTAGACTTATTCTTATATTTAGAAGACTCCTTGAGTTGTTTTCTTTGGGTTTAGGAGCATTTTGAGATGGAGAAGGTGTGGATTTGGTTTTACTATTTGGTTTTCCTTGCCCTTAGGATTAGATGCAACTAATGCCTTTTGAGAGGTGGAAGACTCAAGGTGAGATAATTTGGATTCTTCCTCTAGTAAGTCTTTCAAAAAATGTTTCTAAGTTAGGAATTTTGAATGTGTCACCTAAGGCATCCATGCTAGAGAAAAAATGGTAGAAGAAAAATTTGAATGGTCCTCTCAACTTGGATAGAATCAAGTAAACACACTCTTCATCTTTCTTATCTCTTCCACTCCCCTTCAACTATGTTAAAAAATTCCTGAACTTGGTAAGATATTCTATAATTGTTGGAAAATCTTCAGGATTAAGAGAGGTGATCTCAATTTCAAGTCAATGCTAGTCTCATATGATCCACCTTACTAAATAAATCCTCCAATTTCTCCCATATTTTGAAAGGAGAGTCACACTTTTCCAAATGAAATAAAAGACTGTCACTTACATAAGTTCCTATCAAACCCATACACTCATCAATGTTTGCACATGAGCTACTGTAAATTTCTCATATTCTCTAGTGAACACCAACCATTGTTGCTCTAAAAGTTAAAGCCCATAATCCTTTCTAATCTTAATTATTGTTTCCATTCTTGGTTTCCATGTGTGGTAATTATGTGAATATTAATGGCTCAACATGATCTAATGTAGAAGTATCAGATCAAATAAATATGCCATCTTAAAAAATCACCAAAAGAAATGGAAGAACAAATAATGAAATCAAGACCCCAAGCAATGCAACAAGAGCCCCCATTTTTGGCACTTTATAATGAGTGTGTGTTATAAGGAAGGACTTTATAATTATAGTGCGATTCTCAAAATAAATATTTCCAATGGAAAGAGCATAAAAAACTAACACTTTTACAAAACACACACTCAAAAGCCTTACTATCAAAAGATACAAGTTTTCAATATTATGCTCTACTATTTATTTTAGTTTCCACTAAAATTTCCAGAATAAAATGCCAATTCACCACAAATTTCGATCAAAGTTTTGGTGAAGTTATGCTCATTTGAATATTTTTGAATCGAATCCATACAAAAATTTGGTGAAAATGCAATTTTCACAAAATGGATCCATGGGCCCAAGATTGAAATTGTTCCTTTAGTGCAAAAGATGCAAAATAAAAATCTCCCCACATTCCTAGTGTCAAATTCACATTTGATATAGGTCTGACGTGGCTTTATTAATGGAGTCACCGTTCACTTTATCACTTTACACCTTTTATGGAAACAAGGCTCAAAAAATCAAAGTTCTCCACTGACTCACTTTCCCACTTTGAATTTTTAATGTGGTCTCAACATTTAACTTTATCCCTTAGCATGAATGGGGCCGCGGTTCACTTTATCACTTTATGCCTTTTATGGAAACAAGGCTCAAAATCTCAAAGTTCTATAGAGAGGATTTGTTTTGCCTGAGATTCCCTTTTGATGTGGGCTTGAAAAACCATTGGTTCTATCCCTTGGCATAAGCGGGAAAATCCACTCCTGGATTCACCTTGAAAGAGAACCAAAGAGACATGGAGGGATTATTCATGGATTTTCTCTTCTTCTTTGTGTTTTTGCTAAGTCCCTTTTGTTTGAATGATGAGGGCCATATGTCTTACCCTTTAGACATGTGAATAGAGCATCAATGAATTTGGGACCTAACTCCAGATTTACGCAAAGTTGGAAAACATGCTGACACATGGAGGATTTTGTAACTTTCTATACTTAGCTCAATTATACGGCCATATCTATCTCATTTTCGGAATAAGAAAGACATCCGGAAAGTCGACACTCATTTGGGGGACCATGTATTTCAAGATGCTTCGACTTTTTAGTTTGAAGGTGTGTAAAGAGCAATGGATGTTTCTTTTGCTAGATACATTAATGATTTTATTGTTGTTTACCAAGATGATGTGAATCCGTGTTCTCTAGAAAGTGAGGTGATCATTACGCACTTGGAAAAGATGTTGATAAGATGTAGAGAGTATGGCATTTCACTAAATCTAAAGAAGTGCCACTTTGGAGTGTAGAAGGCAAAGTTGCTTGGTCACATTGTGTCATAAGAGGGAGTAATGATTGATCCAGAAAGGGTAGAAGCCATCAAAAAGGTCCCAATTCCAAGAACTGAGAAAGGAATTCGATCCTTCTTTGGGTAGATAAACTTCATTAGAAGGTTCATATCAAACTTTGTTAAGTTAACCATTCCAATTGCTTCCATGTTAAAGAAGGACCAGGTTATTAAACGGGAGGAGCATGCCATTCAAGATTTTAGTGGGATCAAGGAGGAATTAAAGCATGCCCATGTTTCAACTAGCTCCATATAATTTTACTTTATAAGCCTTTCCAACTATTTTCCTTTGCTTTAGAAAATGCTATTGCATATGTCTGTTGCGAGAGGAATGACGAAGGGGCTGGGAGTCCAATTGCCTTTTTCAGGAATGCATTACAAGGGGCTGAGCTGAAATACACTATTATGGAGAAACAAGCATTTTCCTTGGTAAAGCAACAAAGGTTTTCGGACCTTATTTCGAGTTCCAAAATTTTTGCTTATGTTCCCCACACCATAGTCAAAGACATCTCATCAGAGATGGAGGTCTCAAGCAAAAGATGCAGATGGGTGAACAAGTTGCAAGAATATGACATGGATATCCAAACCACAAAGTTGGTGAGAGGTTTGGGTTTAGCTAAGTTTATGGCTGAGAGAAACTTGCAAAATATTGAGGTGAATGAGGTAGAATAATTAAGGGTAGATGTCTTTGAAAAATTGATGAGTTCTAAGTGGTACAAGGATGTGATTTTTATCTCAGACATTTATAATACCTTGAGTATTTGAGTAAGAAAAGAAAAGGGCCCTTAAGTTGGCTTCCCGAAAATATGCCATTACTTTATTATGGGTTATCTTGGAAGAACCCTAAGGGGGTCCTCTTAAGGTTCATTACTAAAGATGAAGCCCCAATATAATTGTTGATCTCCATGGAGGAGTTTGTGGGGGTAATTTTGCTGGAAAAGTCACAGCACACAAGATCCTGAGGGCTGGTTATTGGTGGAAAAATCTCTTCAAGGATGCAACTCTTTTGGTTAGAAGGTGTGAGAGTTACCAGCACTTCTCTAGAAGACTGAAAGCTTTAGGCTCCCTTCCTTTACATCATGTATCAATTGAAGCTCCATTCAAGCAATGGGGAATGAATTTCATTGGTGAGATTTTAGACCCTTCAAGTGTTGGCCATAAGTGGATTCTTATAGCCACTGATTACTTCACCAAGTGGGTGGAGGCCATCCCCACCAAGAGAGCAACACATCAAATTTTCATGGACTTCATGCTGAACCATATCATTTGCGCAAGTTTGGGGTGCCAAAAAAATTGTTTCAAAATTCCATGAGCTTTCGTGAGCTAAACTCTTGGTGGCATGTGTAAGAGAAGAGGATCATAAATTTGACATATGCCTCTAATTATAATCCCCAAGGAAATGGACAAGTTGAGTCTAGTAATAAAAATTTGTTGAATATTATCAAAGAACCTTGGAGCTGAAAAGAGAAAATGGGGTGAGAAGTTGAAATTTGTTGTTTGTCTTGGGCTGACCAAATTACTTTAAAGAACAACCCACCGAAAGAGTACATTTGAGTTGGTGTATATGGAACTCAGACCCCTACGCCCCTACATATGCAATTATCCTCATATCAGTTCATTCAACAACCAATGAAGATCAAGAAGTAAGTCCATATGATGCCCACTAACCAAATTGTTGAACTTGATGAAGAAAGGAGGGAATCCCACCAAAGGCATGTAAAGTTTAGAGAAAAGTTGAAGAATTTGTTTGACAAGAAGGTCACCCCAAGAGCTTTCAATGTTGGAGATCTTGTACTATTATGGGATAACAAGCATGAAGATAAGGGAAAACATGAAAAATTTGATGCATTATGGATGGGCCCTTATTCCATTGATATTAGGATTGGTGAACATACCTTCTTCTTGAAGGACTTGGATGGGGAATTTCTTGAATTACCTATTAATGGTAGGCATTTGAAGCATTTCTTGGATTGATTCCCTAAATCAAGGTGAAACATATATCTTATGAATAAGATATGTATAGTTTGTTTTTTGTTTCCTACCTTTTTATGTTTTTGCTCATTCGGTCCTTGTGACCTATTTTTGTTGTTTCTTTATTCTTTTTGGGAGATGGTTCTAGTTTCTCTCTCTATAAGATGACTCCTTTCCCAATGGATATTTTAGGAATTTGTTCTACCTTTGTTCTTGTGGCACTCATAGGAGTGCCCATCCCCGAGTCGAGCTAATGTTGGTGCTCAAAATAGTCTCACCCCATTTTTCCATTAAAATCTATCAATTTATGGCCTCTTCATTTTATCTTCCTGTGTTGTTCTCCGAAAAGTCTCCCCTTCCTTTTGTTGTTGTAATCAACTTTTCTTGGATCTCGAGGATCACGTATAGGATCCAAATTGTTTCCTTCTTTCTCTATTTATCTGAAAATAATTTATGTCTCCTATTTTTGTTCATCAAAAACTAGGCTATCTAGTTCTTTTCCATTTTCCACATTCGATATTTTTTCCTTGTTGTTTTTGCCCTAAATACTTGAAGAAAAATGAATGGATGTAGCTTAGAGGAATGTATTTGAGCCTTGTAACATTTCTAAATTCTTCTTCCTTGAGAAAATTTCATCTCCGAGCTCAAATGGTCATTTTTCTACATTTTATGGTTTGACAGGAATTTCTCCTAGTCAAATTTACATCCTTGCATCAATAGGAAACATGGCCTCTTTTGGTTGGACACGGATTGACAAGGTACTTCAAAATTTTTATGAATCACCTTAACTTAAAAACCTATCTATGTGGAAGAACGACACTCATTTGAATATTTACTTTTTGGTTTGGCCTTGGAGTTAGCCGGGACGACACGTGGAGGTTTCTGCTGCTTTTCCCGGACTTAGACAAATTTTTATGCAGCTAATACAGTTTGGCGGGACAAGGACACGTGGTGAGCCTACGCTCATTTAGGGTCTCCGCTTTGGGCACCATTTTGAAATTGCACCATGAAGACATGTGGAGGCTTCCACCAGGTCTTCGCATACTTAATCTTTTTTCAAAATATTTTGAGAGGCTTGGGACACGTGGAGCAACCGCACATGTTTGAGGACCGGCCCTTGAGTTTTATTTTAAAGAAGCACTAGGAGGACACTTGGAGGCCTCCGCTCACTTTGATTTTTACTTGGACTTTTCAACGGCCAAAGGAGATTGGCCTCGAGCCTAACACATGGTGCCTTCCACTGATCTTTAAGCCTTCAAACAAATTTTTTTAGGCTAGGACACGTGGTGAGCCCGCGCTCATTCAAGGTCTTAACTTTTGGGGACCATCTCAAGATGCGTCATTGTGACACGTGTGGCAGTTTGAAAAGTCAAAAGGTGGGGAGCGGACCATCAAAGGAAAACTTGGATTTTTTCCTCTTAAGGATTAAATATCAAAATGGCCTGACAAAAAGGGAGGTCAAAATTGGCTTTAAAAAGTCATCAAAATGGGACCATCGAGGCAATTTGGATTTTTTCCTCTTGTCATAAAAAGGATTAAAACATCAAAATGGTCCATAAACCTTAGAGAATAGTCCCCGAATGGTGGAGGTGCGGATTTTGGGGGAAATTTGGAAATTTTCCCTTTTGTGAAGAAAGGATTTAAAAGTGTAAAATGAAGCATGGGTCCACTGGGACCCACATCAGAGACTAGAAGCGGAAGAGCAGAGCTGAGGGGAAAACTTGGAATATTTTCCCTTTTTTCAAAAAATAGGTGAAATATCAAAATTTGGCCACGGTTCCTTTGGGACCCACCTTAGGACAATGTGTCGGCTCATTTCTCAAAGACGGAGGTGCGAGAAAAATGTGAAAATTTTACATTTTTCCAAAAAAGTTGCAAAAGGAAAAAAGGAACGATGCCTAGGCCCATTTTAAGGTGGATCTCCCACGTGGATGGTCCAAATTCAAAATAGAAATCAATGGCAGCTATGTGCATATGTATCTAATTTTTCTACCATTTTCACTCTAGAGCTCCCATGGGGATGCGTATTCTTATGGTTTTTTTATCATTTCTTGGAGTCTCCTACACGCCAAATGAAGAGGAACATTAATCTAGTATCCTAGTTTTATGGGGAAGGTCTATAAATGTCTCTCACCATTAAATATGCAATTTGACTTGTCGGATTCTGACCCGATTTTTATTTCCTTGGCACGCGAAAGACCTGTTGACATCTTTGTTTGGTGAGGAAAATCCGGGGATGTATTTTACCATTAAGATGAGATCTGATCTTTGGGCTCAATTTGATCTTCCATTTTTCCTTCCAGGCACGCAAAGAACTAGATTTGAAAGATTAGGGGTGAAAGTGGTTGGTGAGTAGAAAGAGTGATCTACTAGAAGAAGGTGTTGAATGCAGGAGATGTTCAAGAGATCTACCCCCGAGAACTTGAAAACAATTTATAGATCTCGATTCTGGAATCCGCATGATCAAGATCATGGTGAGCACTGGTGCACTCAATGTTTGGATTTTTGGGGGAAAAATATGTTGTAAAATGTTATAAATTACACAAATTTATCGTGTAAATGGTTGGAGTGTAAGGGGTCAGAACTGATTTTCTAAGAGAAAAGCTTGATAGAGCCCATCTCCCTAGGGAATTTGAGAAACTTATATATCTCTTTTGTGTTAAATTTGATCATGTCAAGGTGGTTGCATGAGTGTATAGCCATTGACAAGCTCTGAGATTGTTCTAGAAACTTTCCCCTGCTGATAAGTTTAATCAAATTTGAGTTATTCCATGTTGACTCTAGGAAAAATTGTGTTTGCTTCATTTCTGAATGTCCGCAAATGGTTTTTCTTATTCCCATTGCAATCTTGTATCAAAATCCCTCTCAATCACACAGATCTCAATCCTTGTGATAGTTTAGTGGCATGTAATTTCATTTTTAGAAGAGCTTTCATCTAGGAATGAAATAAATGATTTAAAATCACTTTTCTTTCATCTGTTGACATAGATTGTTTATAAGCCTCTGGGTGTACCTCAGGCATGATTGATCTTAGATTTTGATGTTTTATTGAGTCTTATAACTCAAGCCTTTGTGCTAGAATCTCATAGTTTGTGTGAAAAAGTGTTGATTTAGGCCTCCATTGAAGCACACATTCTGGTTAAAGGAACATTTTAGCTATCTTGAAGCATTCTATTGTGTAAGCTCCCATTTTGTAAAAAATTTCAAAGATCTGGCAAATCAAGTTCATTCTACCTCACCTCCCACCAAAAATTCATTTAAAAACAACCAATCCTACCTGTACTACCCCTGTTTGTCCTATGTGTGTGCAAATGCATAATTTCTACCACCAAAACATGTAAAAACAATCAGGATTCCCAATGTCTTTAGTAACCTTTTCCTTATTTTGAAAATATCTCCATAATCTGGAAGTGACAACTCGTGAGAGTTAGATTTGGTGTGTTGATCATATTTTCCCAAGGTCTTCTCTATAAAATTTGTGTAAAAGAAGGATTTACCAACATTCTTCAATAACAGAGGTTACAAAATAGGTTCTCTTACCTTGGTTAAAAGGCACAACCTAAAATAGTTAGGATAAGATCACATCCTTTCAAGGTGCTACCCACTCCTTCCAACGAGTGCTAAAAGGTCGATAGACCGCTTCCCCGGCTACAAAATGACATACATAATCATCTATATTCCTCTGAGTGTCCTGTCAAATCTATGGTGCTACTTAAACTTTGAAGGAGATTAAATTTGGGTACCAACAGTCATATGACTAAACATGATATGAAAAGATGGGCTCAAATTGAATGGTTAACCTGGTACCATACCTTGTTCTTGGTAATATATGAAACCAATCGGAAGACAAGTATCCATCCACTTTGGAAAATAATTATGTTAATAGCCAAAGGAAAACAAAGGAGCTAGGTCAATGATCGACATATCATAAGTTATTGTAAACTTTTGCAAGCATGTAGGATTAACTAAAGATTGTTGATGACTCCTAAATTAGTGATAGTTGAACCATCAAGTTGTAAGAATCCTTTAGAGATAGGGGTGTACTTAAGACCTAAGAAATCAATGGTTTTATTTGGCATTACAAAAGTACTAGCCACTCGAATCAGCCATACACCTTTTGCATGAGATATTTCGACCTATCAAAGACATGTACAATGGTGGGGGTTTTGACAACCTTTCTTACTTACTTCTCGTTTTCTTAACAGGTGTTGACAACATCATGAGGTCTTTAGATGACTAAGTCGTAGAGTGAAAGTTAGTGTCATAGTTCATGCAATAGGTTACGCTGATATGGAAAGGAAAGGGCCTCCCACATCATGAAATTTACATTTTTCTTCTTTATCTAGTCCCAAATGTTTAATGGGAGGCCTATTGATTCGTGAATTTAAGGCACAACATTATTTTTTCTTCATTATTTGAGTGTGAAAATAGAATATTTACGCTAAGAAGCTGATTGGCCTAATAAAAGAGGGACATGTGCCACTTCGACTGGGAGCATTACATGGAACCTTACACATAAACTTATGTGCCGAGTAGTTGGTCTTC
>CM031234.1:641194762-641517262 GCA_018340775.1 Taxus wallichiana var. yunnanensis
ATATGAGTAATATATTCCAACAAACCAAGTAAGGCTCAAGATCAAATGTCTATAGTTGTGGATAATACAAATGAGGTGTGAACTTAGAAGCGGTGCACTAGGCTTGTATTTATAGATTTCCATTTGGGAAAGTTTAGAATCCTAGTGCATGTTTAACAAAAGGTGGACCCAACAAATAGAATTTTACAAGTCAATGATATTTTTATTATATTAGGAGCTAATTAATATTTTAGGATAAATTAAGGATCCTAAGTAGGCTTATGAAGCTTTACGAGAGCGTCTGGAAGGGGTTTGCATGAATTTTGGAAGTTCTAGAAGTGTGATTCCGGTAAGAAGGTTTATTGCTTAAATGTAATAAGTAGAGTATTAATTAACATATAATTAGATAATTAAGAGGATTATCACTAATAAAAATTTCATTAATTGGAATCTTGGGTGAATTAGAAGCATAGTTAGATAAAAAGTTTCGTTATTTAAACAAGGTGAGAGGAAGTGTAGATAGTTAGTGTCGTTTAAGTATTAAACAATGTAAGTAGATTTTAGGTGTCTACATTTTCCAAGTTTTGGGGTGGCATAAGCAACGTAATTTAAAAGGTAGAAGAAAAGTACATGCATGTCAATTTATAAGGGGTAGAAGAATAATTAGTAGAATGAAGGGTGTACCATCGAGCGTCGATGGGGTGATGAAAGAGGTCAATTAATGATCCAAAAATATGAAGGAACTAGATAGAAGAAATGTGAAGGAGGAGGAGGGGATAGAAGGTGATCCCTATTTCCCCAAGTGAGTTGTAAGAATAGTGTAGGATAGATGAGAATAATAGTAGAGGAAATTGAAGATGAAGATAATATAAATAACTTGCATCCAAATAATGTAAACAAATTTATTTCATCTTATTTCTATTGATCTACATCATTGGTCCTCTATTATATATAGACATACAAGAAAAGTGTAAGATGACAAGAAAATCCATAATAGTAACATTTTTCATTGTTAAAAATTCTTAACTCAATGAAACATACATAATGGAACGCAATACAAGAAAGTAAACAAGATAACCTAACAAGGAAAAAAGTACACATACACATACTCAAACAAAAAACGTTCAAGACAATTGCACCAATGTTTTTGTTATCAAGATTCAATTTTGACCTATGAAAATTAACAAGGGTTAAGAATGGCACCCTAGGAAAGGATACATTCCAGGTGAATAAACAAAGGACGATACAAGTCCTACGAAAAAATAAATTGTGCACTATAAAAATACCCAAAGCAATGTGTTTGTGCAAGGAAGGAGGAGATAGAAAGCAAACTAGCCTTTGTTGATGGATGGAAGATAAAAAATGATCCACATGTCTCGAAGATGAAAAATTGAAAACCAAAGAGAGATTTTTATAGGATTATTTTTGATGTTTGAGTATCTGAAGCATGTGATACATGCTTCAACCGTGTGCATGCTCGTTACCTATTTTTAAATTTATGTTATGTTTCAAATTTTAGGATATTTGTGAAAGTTTAATATTATTTTTGATGGAAATGTATTTTAATGTTGGGTTTTTCAAAATTTATACGAATGTTTTTGTGATTTTTAAACATTTTAAAATGTTTTTGGTATTTTGAAATTTTTCTAAAACTATGTATATGAAGGGAAAGGAACGTGGATGCCCCCAATGATAAATGGGATGTACAAGGGGAAAATTCCACTCGTATGTTCAAGATAGTGAAGATGTGAAGATCACCCCAATTTTAGATGGGAATATAAAAGGTGAAATCGTAACATATAGAAAAGTTGGATCAAGGCCAATATGGATAGGTCTAACATGATGATGAAATCAAACCAATGAAGTACTAGGAAGGAGCAGCGATGCCCCAAGTGTAAGTCGACAAAGAAGCACATGGTAGAAAGGAAGTAAAAGATTGTTTTTGTGAAAGGGGACAAGGTTCCTCCAAACATGGAAAAAAGGAAATATTATATACAGGATGTTTTGAATGAAGAAGAATAATAGTGTGAATTCCATATAAGTACATGGAAAACGTAGCTGGAAGCCTCATGATTAAGAAATGATTAGCCAAAGTCACAAATCATGAGATAAGATATAGACTAAAGTAACAATCTAAACAAGGTCCAAAATGTGAAACTTGGTAACATACTAATCCTATTTTCTCATAGATATCCAATGTGTGCAAGTGAAACATTATTACCTCTTGGAGGGAATATTTGAGAGATAACAGGTGAAGATAGGTTAGCCAATGTGTAGGAATGATTTATTTTCAAAGTTGGTCCATGAATGGAGGGTAGAAGGAGAGTCATACATTGCTCCACTTCTAGCCGTGGCATCTATATCCCTGATAAAGATGTATTTTATTCTACTCCAAACATTTATCTACCACTAGCTAGAGT
Organism: Taxus wallichiana var. yunnanensis; assembly: GCA_018340775.1. Classification (NCBI taxonomy): domain Eukaryota; kingdom Viridiplantae; phylum Streptophyta; class Pinopsida; order Cupressales; family Taxaceae; genus Taxus; species Taxus wallichiana. The sequence goes on from CM031234.1 coordinate 641,197,162, forward strand.
CTATAGCCCGATAGAGATATTGGAAACACCTCAAGAGAGATTTATATATCAATTTTCTCTTTACTCTTAATTTTGATTTTGATTTTGATTCTTTTACTTTACTGAAAACTTATTTGAGCTCTCTCGAGTTGTTTTGACAAGGGTTTAAGAATAAATTATGGCTTGATGGAAGGAGGTGGAAGTGATTGCGATGACGACATTGGCTAGTGTCAAGAAATATATCTAAAAATTCTTCACAACAATTTTATTATATGTAGATTGTGATAGTATATCTAAGACATCATTCATTATTTAATTTACCAATGTGATAAAATATCAAGGTGAAACAAATATCATAGAGATAAATGTCACAAAAATGCGTGTGAATAGACTAACAAAAATATCATCGAAGCAATGAAAATGGTGAACAAATTTTAAAGGGATGGTAAGAAATGTAAGAAAGAACATCCATGTGTATACAATACTTGATTGTAATTTTTGATCTTTATATCTTTGATTTTATAATGTACTATTTTAATGTTTTCTTATTTTTTTATATTTTTATTCTTATATGATTTTTAAGATTTTTGATAGTTTTGGGAAGTTAGGACCAACAATGATGTTCACAATGTCTTTGATAAGAGAGACTAGGAAATTTTGTTTATCAAGAGTGATATTGTCTCCAATCTTAATGAATGTATTGAGATCATACTTAATAAATGATTGTGACTTATCTTGAAACTTGGATTTTTATGCATTAGCTTGAGTTCCTTATCCAGAGGTTTATGCACTTTGTGCCATACTTGATGCTTACATTAGCTTTTATTCTTGAATGACATTTGATTCTAAACCTTATGATTGTCTATAATGTTGGGATATTTGGAGCTCTTGGAATTTTTGATCTCGAGCTCGATGAAGAAACTGTTTAGGTTTCCTATAATTTAATGTGTGACTTGTCTCATCCCGAGAAGTAGGACAAGAAAGTGTATGTTTAAGATTGATGATAAGAATGGTAAAGATGATGGTGGGATTACCACTATTGTTTATATAAGGATGATATGATGAAAGAGGAGGATATAGTCAATAATTGAAGAGGATGGACTTCTAGGAAGTGAGCCACGGGTAGAAGATTGAAAGATACTTGGATATGGCCACAATATGGAAGAACAAGGGTTACATGAAGGTGAACAAAAATTAGAAAAAAAAAGAGGAGTTACGAGGGTGTGGATCAAGTATAGAAGATAATGGGCTTCAAGAGGTGTTTTGTAGATAGAAAATGATGGACTACTCAAAGGTGTCCCATAAACAGAGGATGGTAGACTCTCTTTGGGATGTGGTCCAAAAATAGAAGATAATGGGTTAACAAGAGATGAACCAAGTATATAATATGATGGGCTACAATGAGGTGATCCAAGAATATAAGATGATGGTATATTTAGCAAAAACCCCACATAGAAGATGAAGGGCTACCGGAGGTTTCCCACATACAAAAAGAAGATGATGATCTACTAGGATGTGACCCACACATAGAAGAAGATGATGATTGAACAAGACCTATGGTGTAATTTTGATTCATGAACATTGATATGTAATGAATGATTGGGCAATCAGAATATGGGCCATGGATATATGCTATACTTAGCCAATTCATTATGCAATGAAGAATGTGATTATGGAGGTGTAACAGGAGGATCAATTTTGATGATCCTAGGATCATCCTTTATTTTCTAATAACAGAATCAAATTCTTCCCCATAATACAACAAAGTGCATCAAGGTATACATAAAAACCTTTCTCATGATCCTCTAGATTAATTTTATCATGTAACCCTATAAATTTTCAGATCACTTCATCATTCTAAAAGAAATAAATTGGTATAGGTTGTTGTCATTCAAACATGGTAAGTTGATTGGAAGAAAGAGGCATGATAAGTGTAGAATATTTAGAATATGTTTAATGATCTAGATGAGAATAAGTTTTGACCTTATTTTGTCCAGAATGAATTGGAAAGTGTGTTGAGAAGATACCTTAGAACATCATTTCTCTGGAATGGTTGGATGTGGAAGTGAATATAGATCTTTTGAATAAGTATGAATATATAATAAGGTATGATAAAAATGAATTAGGGGCCAAAGAGGGATAGGATTTTGATTGATAGAAGAAGATGACTTAGATTTAAATTTAGATGTCCCTTGAGTGGAAAAAGTTTTTGATTTGGAAGAAGATGTGGATTCATAAGTGGTTGGTATTATTTTTTCTAGAGGATGACATTGATGATGATGAATAAGAGGATTGTGTATTCAACAGTTTGATGATTATAACATAGAGTCAACTTGGAAGATTGATTAGTAGTACTTTGAGTCACCTGAATCTTCAAAGGAATAATACCTTGTTAAAGTGACTTATAATAGAGGTCCTACAAAGAAAGGTAGGACCACAACTCGGATTCGAATTAGAGAAATTTGAATACTAGTTTGGATCAAAATCATTAGAAAGAATGTTTGGATTAGACTCACCAAAATCTATCCATTGATAATGAGATCAAGGTGGGGAAATTGGTAACCGAACATGTTTTCTAGTGTGAAGAACATGTTATCACCAAATCACCGCACCATCCGAATGGTGAAGTGATGAATAGGGAATTCGGTGTGATTGGGTAACATTGGATCACCTCTCAAGTTATGGGACTTGGTCTCGAGGTAAACCTGTGGAGAAGTTTAGCTTCCTCTTCCTAAACTGAACACAACACTACTTCTAATGTAATAAAATAGATTACTAGAACTATGCTAACATTTTAATGGGGTTAAGGGAGAGATATTTGCAAGAAATAAAACCTCTACTAGATTTGGTGATGCACCAAGAAAGGATGTTGCTAGAAAAGTTTTCAATTTTTCAAAGAAACAAAGATGAATATAATAAGGATAAAAAGGACCATATCTCAACCACATACAAAGCTTCACTCTCAAATAAGAATTTTTTTCAAAAACCTATAGTGGAAACTTGAAGGTGCACAATATACCTACATACATGAGAAATACACTAAGAAGTAGCTAGAAAGATTAAAGGATCAATAATTAGTCACAAAACACAATTTTATTACTTTAATCATGTGCACAATGCATCATTACATGAGGAAGAGGAAAAGTTTTCCATTCCAATGTTGGAAAAGAGGTTTCAAAGTCACCACAATCTATAATAAACTAGCTTACAAAAGAGAGAGGGAATACTGAAATATGTCTAACCCCTTGGAATGAATTTCTCCTCTACATTTATAGAAAAATACCTGTGAGAGAAGAGAGAAGAAATTCCTAAATTATTGGGCATGAATAATGGAACATGATGACCTCCATTAATCACATAAATAATTGCACCACTAAAAACATTACATCATGTCTAACAAATTAAAAATTGAACTTATCCTCTATTAATTAAAAATAATATTTTTAATAAAATATTTTAATAATAAAAATATATCAATAAAAATACAATTTGTCTTTTGGTGGGGTCTTGGTTTGTGATTTGAAAAATGGTTTTCCATCCATCTCACTAAGTTGGCTGGTGAGATACTCTTACATTGGACCAAAAATTTCTTTATGTGGCGGATACCCAAGTTCTTTCCTAAGTTTTTAGTTTTGAATGCCTCTTGTTAAAATTATCTACACATCACATTGATTATTCGAGTTAACTTTGTGTCATTATGTTGGTTAAGCCATGCATTACCTTGCTTGTAGCTTATAAGCTCCTCAGCCTACATACCCAACTCACCTACCACCCCTCTTGGAATTGATAGTCCTTCATGAGCCCAAAAACCATGATATTCAATCATCTCACGATACTCAATCTCAACTTGGCATGCGTTGTCACTTACTTGACTCGTCTCTGTATTGAGTGGGTTATCTTCAATTTCGTGGACTATAATTTTTTTGGCCATGCACCACCACCACTTGGCTTCGATGTCTCCTTTCATTCATACACTGTGAGCTCAATCACTTCAAATTTAATGCACACACCTATATGGCTACCAATATCATCTTGGAAACCACTTTCTTGTGGAAACTTAGCTCATTTTCTTAATTCCTCTTCACAAGCTCATTATTTATTTAGCTAACTCACCCCTCATGTTTTTCTAAATCAACATGCTCGAAAATCTGAAGCATTCATTCTTCACGTAGACTTTGTTAAGCATGCGACATATGTCAATATTTCTTGCCAAGTGAGCTACACACTGGTTCTACCTCACTTCCTTATGAAGGTCTTTATACTAACTTGGCCTTGGAAAGATATTTTTTGTGAGTTCACTCTGCTCCTCCACTTTTTGTGCTCACACATAGTTAAATAAATTGACGAAAGGTTTTTTTCATGCACAACCTCCTCGTCTTTGGGCTTAAATGAATCTATAAGTCAATGCGATCCCTATCAACTTAGCGACCAACTCGGTCCAATACTCATATGTTTTTTTTCTACGCTGATCCCACTAACATCTTCTCTAAAATTGGTAATGACATACCCCCACAACTCGACATGATCCTTGAACATCATTCTATTTCAACAAACTAGCTAGATGCTTCGGCATCCAACTCAACTCCTTAATTACACATCTCTTTCGTGGAATTTCTCCTTTTCTCATATCATTATTATTCCCATTTTCCATGCTCACCTAAATCTCCCACGTTCGAAATGTGAGTCTCAAAACCCCGACATGGAAATTTTACCTTGGTTTGACATCACCAAAACCCCATGTAGCTTGACACTCCATGATCCCAATGTAATTTCTCCACAAAATAGTTTCAAGGGTCCCGAAATCGACCTATCTAACATGAGTGTTACTGTAATTGTCCTTTCTATGTCCGAGGCCCCCATGTTTAAGTCTAAAAAATCAATTGTCACTTCCTTAACTTGGTGCATTGAGTTGAGATGCTTGATTATTCACTTTGGCCAAAGATATACCACAAGCTCATTCCACTAGCTCAAGTCTCCCGTGTAATCAACACTCAGCCCATTTATGAGTTCAAACTCTAGCTCAATTCATTGATCTTTTCTTTGACTCATCTAACACAACTTTAGCCCACCCCGTGAAAGCACCTCCACTAATCATCCACTCAATAAACCAAGATATTTCCATTAATTTCTCATGTTCAACTTCGAGTTTGATACTTAACTTGATTCAATGTTTAGGATCCCGCAAACACACTTCAAAGACCTCCGCTTTACTCAACATTGAGCCCATCTAGCCACTAAATTGGTTCGTGAAATCCTACTCGTAATGGGATGACCTCAAAAAACCTACATATTTTTCATAAGTTATTTCCTCGAGCCACCATGCTTGACCATCCATCTTTGAGCTCTAACCTTAAATTAAATCGGTGTTCACTCTCCATCCAGGTCTAAGATCTCTCTTAACCCACCACTACTTCATCATTCATCTCCCAGATTGAACCATCACAATGGCTTACCCGAGCTTTTCTACTCAACTCATCTTTGCATGATGAGACAACAAAGCCCACTAAGAAACTCAAAGAGTTTTCAAGCCTCCTCATATTCCCATGAGCTCGATATCCTTCACTTTGACTTATTCCTAACTTGGTCTTAACTCATCGTCTCACAAATGAATTTGCATGGTCTTACCTCGATCAAGTGAGTTAAGTCTCACCAAGCTCTCATTCGTATTCAACCGTGAGCTAGGACATTGATCTCCCATCATTCAGAGATCTCATGAATTATAACTCACCGTGACTAGCCTCAACTTAAATTCTATTCTTCTTTATATACACGAGTTACAACCGATCTCAATCCCTTTTACATTATGCCATCTTTTCGAGTTGATGAGTGAGCCATCCCAGATCTCAATGCCATTTAGACCATTCAAAGAGGCTTTTTTCATAAATTTTAATTTATTAGACCCTTTTTGAAACTCGAATATCATGGAAGTATAATATACCTTCTTAAAATGATTTATCAAATTTAAATTTTTTTCTGTTGTGACCAATAGTGGGCATATCATGAACACTTATTGAAATTTGAATCTATCTCTCTAAAAAACTTCCACCTCCAACACATGTCCAAGGAAAATGATGAAACACAACACACACAACAACAAGGAAAGAAAAACAACACAAAAAACAATGTGCAAAGCACTTGGAGGAAAACACCTAACTAAACTGTACACGGGGTGAAAATTTATCAAAAGCAATTTTTGAGAAGTATCACATTCACATGAATGGGAAGCTCTTCTTCATTGATCCTAGATAGATGAAATGAATTTTCCTCCTTACAACTTATGATAATGTATGGCCCACTCCAAATAGCATAAAACATTGCATACATTCCTAGTTTGGCTATGTCAACATCCCATTTGAGAACTATATATCCCTCTTCAAAATGCTTGTTGGATGCTTTCTTGTTGAAATATTTCTAAACTTGAGCCTAATGTTGGTCCAAAGTTTTCATATCCTTTTTCACACTTCTTCTAACTCCATGAGATCATCAAATCATTGTCATAGGATCACTCTCTATAACCTCAAGTTGATGATTTAACTCCAAAGAAGGCAATTCTAAGGATAGAGGAAGTTTTCTTCTCTTCCATATATGATCATGAAAGGAGAATTATTGATGGATATTTTAGACATGATTCGATATGCCCATAAGGAAGTCTTAAGCTATGTGTGCCAAGTCCTCATGTTAGTTTCCATTGTGCATTTGATCATTTTTATGAGGTTCTTGTTGCTAGACTCAGCCAACCCATTTCCTTGCAGATAGTAATTAGATGAAGTCTTGAGGTAAACTCCATTCTTAACACCCATGCACTTAGCTGCAAATCAATAAAATCCATTGCATTATCTTAAATGAATATAAACGGTACACTAAACCTTGTTATTATGCCTTAGAGGAAATTAAGAACAACCTTTTCATTTCCCTCCTTCAATACTACCACCTTTTTCCATCGAGTGAAATAATCTGTTGCAGTAAGGACCCATTTATGTCCATCATTAGATAGAGGTTTGATCATTTTGATGAAATCTTAACCCCCATTGAAGAAAGGGTTGATCCACTTTGATTGGATGGAGTGGAAGGGTTGTTAGCTTCTAATTTCCATTGAAAAATGCACATTCCTTTCAATTATTTACCCAAAGATGGGCATCCTTGAAAAATATTAACCAAACCTTATGATCTTTGTGGAATTTGTTCGTGCCGAGTAATGTCCTCTGACAGACCATTTTGAAATTCTTCCAAAATATTATTTACATGTTTTGGACTTATGTACCAAACAAGAAGAACATTCAAATTCCTTTGAAAGATAACATCCTCTACTAGAATATAACGAATAAAATGAGGGCGAAAGGTCCATCTTTGAGTCCTATCCATGTCAATGGGATGTGTTCCTGAGAGAAGGAATAACTTCATCTTTGATAAATAGTCAACTTGATCATCTATTTCATTGTTATTTAAAAGTTTCATGTCTTCATCACCTTTTGATTCCAAATTTACATCAATTTGGTGTTGCAAACCTTTACATTTGACCATATTAGTAACCTTGATGTGTACACCATACTCCATCACCTTGGTGATCCACCCAGCATGCTTCTTGTTCATCTCTTTGTTTAGCAAAATGTCCTTGACACTTGGATGAGACACCAAGTGATTTTTTTAATGGAAAATATGTACAGAATGTTTTCAATGCTCGAATGGTAGATATTGATCAAAGAATACATGTCAAAGATCACACAAGGAGTCCACATGGGATAAGAAGACCCTAAACCAATAGGGCGGAAGGACAAGAAGGACCGGTGGGTGGAAGGCAAGTTCAGCTTTCAGGACTTAGCTGATTTTGAGCATGAAGACCTATTTTTAGAAGGTGGCGTGCGGAACACACCAACGATGCAGGGATGTGCGCGCCATGCATTGTCTATATTTGGAGAAGCGGATCAAAGCATTTTGCATGGAGATGAGCTAAGAATAGAATTGACACTTCAGTTAACTACAAGAGGACTATAAATAACACACTTGCATGTGTGGCTATGCTTGTAAACAGGTGTGTGGCTATCAATAGGATGTGGCCTATTTCTGGAATAGATAAGTAGTGAAGGGAAAGTCCCCACCCTATATATATGATGTTAGGTACATAGTAGAAGTATGTATGAATGTGTGAGGATGTATGTGTAATAGAGAATATACAAAGTGTGAAGTGTGCGTATATGCATATGACTGAATTATTGTATCAGATCCATACACACATTGGTATAGATTGACAATACTATAAGGAGCTTTTGTATTTATTAATAAATGGAAGATATTGGTTGAATCTAAGTGTCATTCTGTGTGTAGTTGAGTAGTGCATGTTATTAATTCAATCATGATTACTTGTTTAAGCTTGTTCTTTTATAGATATAAGGGTAGCATGCATTTTATAATGATGGATTAGTTATGAATATATATATTTCTGCCTTCATCATGCTAACATCCTGCTACATGAATCCTAAAGAGGACTTGGTACCTTTGTTTGCTTGAAATGAGTACTCATTCAAGACTTAGTGATGTGCAGCGTGACTAGGGGTTATCTAGTAAATTCTAGGCTTCATCATTGGTTCAATTGCGGGACCTCTTTTCATTTGTTTTTAGGATGGTTTGTAATGAAGATGTATCGGTTAACTCTATCAAGTATTGAGGATAGATACATGATATGGAGGAATAATATGCATGGCGGTTCAAGTAGTGGATCTGAGTTTAGCACACACACTTAAGTAGAACATAATCTATATGATAACTTATATGAAAGATTTTTCACTATCTTTCTAGCGAACTATATGAGTGGCTTACTACTTATGCATCCCAGTGGAATTGGAGGTATTGTGCACTTTTCTGACATAGGAAGAATTTAAGAATCTTTATGATGTTGATCTGATCTGGACTCACGTTGTGGATATGTGGTTTCATGGTGTTCTAGATGATTATATTTTGGAATATTAAATTTTTATTTACTCTTTCCCAAAGATAGTTGAATTCCAGTTTTTACGGTATCCAAGAGAAACATATTTGTAAGGTATTCCACTAGTGATCAAGATATTGATGGTAAATTTTATCCTAGAGAGTAAACCGATGGCTAACTAAATTTCACCATGCACGAGGCTAGGAACATGTTTGGTTTAAGATGGAAGACCTCGTGGTAAAAAGGAAGAGAGAGGGAAGGAAGCTTAAGTATAATGATGCACATGAGAGGGAGATAAGGAAACAGCATTCCATTGTAGAAAGTATGGCATGGAGAAGAGAGATGGCTCATAAAGGATTTACAACTCACATAAGAGATGTGGAGCTATAACATCAGCCAATCCCCCATCCCGGAAAGCATGATAGAGATCCTCCCTTGGCCTCACACAAAAGTGCACTAGTAGAGACTACCTGGACTATGGGAACGCATCTTAATCCACCTAGTGACCTAGACCTTGCGCTTGGTTTTTTAGTATCTACTACAACAAGTAACCGAAAAACTAACTTGGGAAGTAGGAGAGAAGGAGAAAATCGGGATCGAGTACATCAATGGCAGGGATATACGGCTTCAATTTCATTTAGAGGAACATTATTAGGAGCATCATTTACATAGAATGTGAGCACATAGAATGATGGATTCACCTCTAGAAGTGGAACTACTTCACACACTATAGGGGTTCACTATAGTACTCACCTGTCGAGCACGAGGATTACATCTATAGGTCCTATTCCAACTACAAGAGGGGGACCAGGGCTATAGGTGGTTCTAGTTCAGTGGATCTAGTGGTTTTAGAGGTAGAAGGAACCTAGGAGGGTCTGATCGGGTGGTCAAGGTGCCAGTAGTAACCACATAATATCTATATGGAGATGTTTCTTCACCTCCTAGAATATATAGTTATAGAGGATGTTTTTGAACATGTGCATATGTGTGAAATCTTGTGGCATGCTAAAGGGATCACGATATACTAAGCTAAAGGAAAGTCAATTTCCCACTACATTATAGGGGTGCACACACACTAGTATAGAAAGTTTGACCCTAATCGAGACTTGTGTGGATTATGTAGCATTGAGGGATGCTTTCTTAATAGAGTTCCATATCCTTGAGTTTGAGTAGAAGAGTATAAGTGCACTCAAAGATATCAATCAAGGCACTTATTGAGAGTATACGTGAGTATGATGATCATTTTAACACACTTCTTTCTAAGTTATCTTATGATATTCACACTAGCCATCATGCACAAAGTGGTTCGTTGGAGGATTGATTACACCTTTTAGAATGGCACTATCACACAAGACATACACTGATATGTACGAAGCACTGGAAGTAGCTTTACATGCTAAGGAAGTTAGCGTATTGACAATGGTGTTTGTTAGACCCACGAAATATTGGCCAAGTTTGAAGGTGCATAGGCAAACGAAGGATCCCAATTATGAAAAATTATGTGCAAGAGAAGAGTTTAAGGAATCACATAGCATGTGTGGTGTGTGAAGGAGGTTTGGGACTTAGTCAATTTGAGCACCCAGGGAAGAACACATGAAAATCATGACCGGTTACACATGGATAAGTTGCTAGCCTAGTGATAAGTTGGCCTGATAGGGGCATGCCTTGGATGGAATATTCTAGAAGAACATCATGAGATAAAGTGGAAATCTTAGGCCTATAAATGCATGCTCACATGATGGACCACATTTGACACTTGCAACGAGATCCGAGGGTGCTAGAGTGGGATTTGGTAGTGGAGGAAAGAGATAAATACAAGTGCCTATGGAGTAAAAGATATGGCAAGTTTGAGATATAGTATGGGAAGAGCTCTAGAGAATTGTTGTGAGGACTCTGTTAGTGGATAATTGATTCAAGAGAAAATGTACTAGGCATGGAGTTGTAAATTTTCTTTTGGTAGCTTAGTTACATAAGTCCAAATAATTGCATGATTGCGGTTTGCTTCCATGTGATGCCTTGTAATGGTTCAATGAATGTAATGATGTTACCTGATATAATATAAATGTGAATATCAATGGTTCTAATGCATAATTCTCTCTTATGAGTTTTCTTTACTTTCATGACATGTATGAATGTTTGAATAATTCTTTCTGTCATAATACATGTTCTAGATTTTGTTAAAGCACTCGGTCTAAAGTGACTGCAAGGATCAAGAGGCCATTCTGAGCCCTATGGTTATTTTATGTCTTAAATCCCTACACTAATCATAGATGATGTTTCCCACTAAACTCACATAAAAGAGAGACTCGGTAATTGCATGTGCCTTAGGTGAGTGCTCAACTTTTACTTGGGTGATAGGCCAACACACATGGGGTCACTTCCTTTTGTGATAGGAGTAAAAATGACTACATCTTGGTTCTTCTAGGACCCTCTTTTCAAGTTGTTGTGGGATATGGCATACATCATGATTTGGGTAATAAGTAATGATAGAGTGGTTAACATTGGAAAATTTTAAATCGTGGTTCAAGAGCACGAAGGATGAACTTGCTCAAAGATTCAACACTTGACCTAAGTTCAATGCACGTAGATGGGTAGAAGAGAACCCTCTACCATGATCTGTATGAGACCTTCTTTTGTTGCTTCCTATTATAACTATATGAATGGATTTCAGCCTATGTTTCTAGATCGGAGTTAGCATTATGGACCACATGTGTGGACCAAAGAAGACTACCAAAGGCTACAAGACATAGATTTGATGTGGACTCGTGTTGTAGATCATTAGTGGAGAGGAGTACTTGACTAGTTACACTTTGGAGTATGTAATTTCTACGTACTCTTGTCCTGGAGGTTACTGAGTATGAATTTCTACAAGAACCTAGAGGAACGTTTCTAGGTTCTATTCCTCTAGTTATGAAGATATTGATGGTTACCATGAGTTTAGGGGTGTTCCCAATGGCCGAATAAACCTTTCTGAGTCTTTGGGTAAAGAAGGTTGGGTGGAGGAAGATGGTAGATATCACGACATAGAAGGAGAGGGAAGAGAGATGGCTCAAGTATAGTGAAGCGTGTGAAAGGGAGATTGCTAGATGACGTGAGGCTACTAGTGTGATGGATCTATAGAGACAGACATTGTGGGAAGGAGTTAAGGTTCACGCAGAGGATGTGGAACCTGAGTAGTCTGTGCTACCCCATCTTGGCAAGTGCGTGAGGGAGACCCCTTCAGATTTTGGTGAGAGTTCATCACATAGAGAAAGGAGAGTCATTGGTGCATATCTAAACCCACCCAAAGGATCGAGCCACTGCACTTGGTTTTCCCAAACTAGGAAGAAGTGTTATCAAACCAGCTTAACATCGAGTGGAAGAGACAGATCTCTGCACTTAGAGATACAATTTTTAGTTCCTTCTTCTATGGCTGCACATATTCTAGTATTTAGAGGAGTCTTTGGACAAGGAGCAAGTGTACAAGCTTTTGGTCTCGCATCGAGAGAGTGGCGCGGGAAACATTAGTGGTAGCAGAGCGCTATCACGGGCATCAAATCGACATATAGTTTAGTGGAATCGTAGGGGTGCTTAGCACACTCCTACAGCCCTTTTAGATGTAGTGGTTCTAGCGGATCTGGTGGCTCTAGAGGTACAAGACCTAGTAGACCAGTGGAGGAGGGAACACCGGAGCGAACCAAGGCTCGACTTAGGAGCACAAGGACTCGAGCCACCACCTCGGGTATTTTTGAAATGTTTATACATTTTATATATTACAGGGGGCATTAAGGATGTTGTGGAACATGTTCATAGGTGTGAAATGCTATGGTGTGTGAAGCGTATCATAACCCCCGAGAATGGAAGGCTAGTCGTTTTACAACCACGTTGCAAGGGCGTGCACATAGCTGGTATAGGAAGTATGACCCTCATCAAATGGTGGTGGAATACACTACTTTAAAGAATTCATTCTTGGTAGAATTCCACATTCTTGAGTTTGAGTAGAAGATCATCAACACTTTGAAGGAGATTCAACAAGGAATGGTAGAGAGTGTGCGAGAGTATGATGTGCACTTTAAAAATATCTTGTCTAAATTATCATATGATATTCATCCTTCTTAGCATGCATAGTGGTTTTTTGGAGGATTGATCACCCCTTTTAGAAGGGCCTTATCTCATAAAAATTTTATAGACCCACGTAAAGCATTGGAAGTTTCCTTATGCACCGAAGCTATTGGTAGTATAGATACTAGTGTTAGCCCGTTCTTGGAGGCTCAGATTACTGCTATGGCAAAGTAGTTGGAAAAATTGTCTACAAAATCAGCCCATGAGACTCACAGTGGTTTGTGGTGCACAAACCGTGAGAAAGAGGGGCACATTAAGGATAATTTCCCCTCGAGGAAAGTACATGTTATAGTGGTAGATTGTGAAGATTTTCATGCGACCATTATGCAATTAGATGTCCCTTGTTGCAAAATGCAATCAGGAAGAATGTATCTTGTTATTGTAAAATTTACACCTCTACAACCCATGATACTAAGGATTGTAGGCTCATTGATCATATCCATGAGGCCATTGATCATGGGGTGTACCAAACCAAAGATTTATAGTGGTTCTAAAGGTGATGATTGTCATTATGAGGAGCGCATGCAGAGATGGAGGTGCTCGAGGAAGGGTTTTCGAGGAGTATTTCATGGTCGAAGTAACCGTGGGGGAGGAAGGAGTGAGTTCCTACATGAAACATGTTTCAACTATGGATCTAGAACATTACAAAAATAGTGCTTAGACTGTTATAGTGCTTGTGGTGCGAGAAGAAGCATAAGTATGAGGAGTTCCCGAATTAATTAAGCATATGAATCAGTAGCACCGGAAGGACAAGGGCATTGCAATGGTCAACATCAAGAAGGTAGACATACAGTGGATGCCTTGGGTAACACAGGATGTAGGTTTGGAACCTATCTTGGTAACAAGGGTAGAAGCCACACATGTAAGAGAGGTACCAAGATAGAAAACCCTAGTTTCAAGGGAGGAGTTCATTCATGGGAAGTATCCAGATCCCATGCATCAAAAGGAGATATATCAGGACACCATGGATGTTATTCAAAGCTTACAAGGGGAGATTCGATGTCAAAGGAGCAATCCAGAGGGAGGAACAAGGAAGAAGGTTCGAGGCAAAAAGGATGACCTATATGAGGTCAAAGAGGTATGTAAAATGTGAAGGCAGGAGAATATCATTCCCTTGCTAGGATCCTAGTTGAGAGAGAAGGTACCACACACTAGAGAAGAGCATGAGAGACAGTCTTGCATGTGAACCTTCCCCCTCATAGCCTCGACTATGACAAGGAGATTACATTGAATGTAGTTGTAGATGGATGGCTCCTTAGCAATATCCTCATTGACACAGTGTGGAGGTTAATGTTTTGACTTTGGATGCATGGCATTAGATGGGAAGACCTACATTACAGCCATCTTCAAATGTGTTGTATATGGAAAACAAGACTAAGGCAATGCCCATCGGTGTCTTGAAGGATGCAGCTATTACTATCCAAGGAGCCAAGTTTACTAGGGACTTGAAGTCTTGGTACTCGCCAAGGCAGATACAATTTCCCAACACTACTTGGGTGCCCTTGGTGTTACAAGAACAATGCGGACCTTTAGTTCAATAAAGGGTACATCAACTTCAAGAACAAGGAGGAATGGGTCATTATACCCCTAGCTGATGGGAATTTGACACCATATATTGAACCATTGGGAGAGGAATTTATGAATAGGATTTATGTACGCTCAATCAGAGACCCTGAGATAATACACCCTACTAACGTGGTTATCCACTTTGAAGATGCTCATCAATAAGTGATACCACCAAATGACATGTGATAATTGGATGCATGGAACTTACAAATTAGTTTGATAGCGAGTTGAGAGGGTCGGTGACCAAGGTGATAAAGGCACGCATGCGGTTCAACTCCTTGGAGGAAAAAAAAATGCCCAAATATTTAGTGGGAGCCTTGTTGGAGATCTTTTTGCAGGAGATGGAAGCTAAATGAAAGGATGGGAAGGAATGGAGGGAGATGTTAAGTTATGTCTTTCACAAAGACAAACAGCTCGGTGGTGGGCCACACATCAAGAGAGCCTTTTAGAATGGTGTGAGCTAAGAATTTGTCTCTCTATCAGATTTTCTAGGAGTAATGTACCCACCATCATCAAAGACTACCATAGGAAAGAGCCTTCCTCTTTACATATGCAAGAGTGTGAATAGGTCGTGCGAGAAGGCATGGAAGCTTTACCACCATCCCTCACGGTGCACAAGTTGTATTCTACACTAAATGGTTGTGTGCGTGCATGGTAAATTCATTCGAGAGACATGCTGCAGCAGACAAGGAATTGGCAAGAGCTTGTGGCTGAACTTATTCAAACCTTTGAATATTGGAGTACCAAGTCATCAGTTGATAAGGCCTTACAGGGTATCAAGTGCCTTACCATAGAGGATAGTGCGGGGATGGAAGATAGGTCATTGGAATTACTAGGTGAACTAGGATTGGAGACACGTTTTGAAGAAGAAGAGGAAGCAGAAGAGTTACAGCTTGAGCGCACGTGTTTGGAAAAGGAGAAGGGAAAGTTGGTATATGTGATTGATGGAGAGGAATCGAAAGCTTAGATGTTAGCCATTCTGTAGGGACGCGTGAGGTAGTGGATAGTGTAGATACTCATGTGCGCACCTACCATGAGCCTTTAAAAATGAAGAAAGTTAACATCGGTTTAGAAGAAGAACCTAAGGAAGCTGTTATTAGAGATTACTTGGATGGAAAAGGAGGTATCGAAGATCATTGATCTGTTGCATGAATTTGAAGATTTATTCCCGCATGGGTACCATGAGCTCAAAGGTGTTCACCATTCCTTAGGAGAGATGAAGATAAAACTAAAGGATGGTGCGTGCCTGGTTAGAAAAATGCCCTACCAGATGAATCCCAACTTACACATTAAGGTCAAGGAGGAGATAGACAAAATTATAGATTATGGGATCATTGAGGCGGTGGAAGAATCAACATGGATAATTCGATGGTAATCAACATCAAGAAAGATGGGTGGATTAGGATTTGTGTGGATTATATGGAATAAAATTTAGTTTGTGTCATTGATCCATTTCCAACTCCCTTCACTAAAGAAATTTTGGAGGGAGTCGTTGGGCACGACATCTATTCCTTTACTGGATGGATTTTAGGTTACCACTAAGTCCTGGATTGCAAAGGAAGACCAGGAGAAGACAACTTTCACCACCAAGTGGGGAGTTTTGCATATATGGTCATGCCCTTTGGATTGAAGAATGCGCCGATTGTCTTTTCACGCATAGTGGTGCAAGCATTCCAGGTCTTCATCCATAAGTTTCTTTAGGTCTATTTGGATGATTGGATAGTATATGGTCTGGTTAAAGACCATTGTGACAATTTGAGGTTAATGTTTGAGAGGTGTTGGTAGTTGAGGGTATCCCTAAAAATTAAGAAATGTGTGTTTGCTACACCCTTTGGGACTTTATTGGGGCATATCATATGTAAGGACGGCTTGTTGGTAGATCCCGCTAAGGTTGTAGTTATTGTGGGGTTAAGGGAGCCACTCAAGGCTAGAGTGTAGTGCCTAGATTCCTTTGGCATATGGGCTATTACAAAAAATTCATTAAGGGATATGACAAGATCATCGCACCTTTAGAGGAGCTACTTAGACATAAAAGTTCCTTCCATTGGGAGAGGCGTAGTAGAGGGCATTTGATACATTAAAATATAGGCTTATCACCGTGCCTATTTTACATTTTCCCTCTTTGGAACAAGCCCTTCCATGTCCATGTAGATGCCTTAGGGACCGCCATTAGAGTAGTGCTTGCATAGCCAGGTGAAGGGATTATTGATCACCCTCTATGTTTTACAAGTAGGAAGCTGACACCAGTAGATAAAAACTATACCACAACCGAGCGTGAGGCATTGTCAATTATCTACATGCTCTTGAAGTTTGGACAAGATGATCTCTTACTGCAACACTCTTTATGTTTTATACCAACCACATGGTATTAAATTATTTAGTGAACAAGCCTATTCTACAAGGATGCATATGTCGATGGGTGTTGTTGTTTCAAGAGTTTGAATTCACCATTGTAGTAAAAACCGAAAAAAAGTAATTGTGGGCTTGATCATATGTGAAGAATTAATTCTAGGGAAAATGTGCAGTAGTATTGAGGAGACAATACCGAGACTCGTAAATGTTTAGGTTGTGGCATGCACCCTCAAATTTGGAAGAGATTACAATATTTTAAAAGGAAGGTGTGGTGCTAGAAGGAATGAAGACATTAGAAAATAAGTACTTTGCCATACGTCTTTGCGACCTACATGTTAATCAATGGAGACTTATACAAGTTGGGACGTGATAATGTTTTATGTCGACGTGTCTTAGAGCATGAGTGCTTGGCCATCATGGAGGAAGCACATGGAGGAAGTGTGGGTGGGCATTATGTAGGTGATGCCATCGTGCGCAAGATATTAATGGTAGGTTTGTGGTGGGAAACCTTATACAAAGATTATAGAGACTATTGTAAAGCGTGTGACCATTTTCAGTGCATTAGCAAACCAGGAAGGAGAGATGAAATGCCTTTGCACCCTATCCCTAGTGCGGAGCCTTTTGAAAAGTGGGTGATAGACTTTGTGGGACCTATTACACCAACAACATGTAGGACTGGGTCAAAATATGTCATCACTTGCACAAATTACCATATAAGGTGGGTAGAGGCAGCCCCAACTAAAGATTGCATAGCAGCAATAGTGGCAACGTTCTTATGGGAAAACATTATCACGAGGTATGGATGCCCCGTTGAGTTTGACCAGTGATAGGGGTACACATTTCCTAAATGAGACTGTGAGGATCCTGTTATCAGACTTTATGGTGGCTCATCACAAGACTACACCCTATCACCCACAAGAAAATGGAACCGTGGAAGCATTCAACAAGATACTAAGTCATACCTTGACAAAAATTTGTGATGTCGAAAGATAATATTGGGATGACAAAGCATCGGCATGTATTATGGGCTTACAAGAAAATGTATAAAAGGATGAACAAAGCCACACCATTTCAATTGGTTTTGGTGTGGAAGCTATTTTTCTGTTGAATTTATGTTTCCTTCTTTACAAATAGCACGCGTAGGAGGGTTAGGTAATGCACAAGTCTTTGGAAGAAAGGATTGATGAGTTAATAAAAGCTGGATGAGAGATAATCACGAGCCCGATGGAGCCAAACAATGGAGAAAGAAAAGCAAAAATCCCGGCATGATCGCCACATTAGAAACAAGAAGTTTTAGGTTGGGTAGATGGTGTTACTATATGATTCCAAGTTTTTACACCATTCGGGAAGTTGAAAGTCCATTGGTTGGGTTCTTACGCAATATCGTACATCCTTGATTCAGTGCATGCGCCAGCTTATAAGTGTTGGATGGGATGAAGTTTCTGGAGACTTCAATGGGAGTAGGCTAAAACCTTACTATAAATAAGTCTTACGGATGTTTGTAAATAAGGTAGTTTTCTCCAGTTAGTTTAGAAGTTTCCTTTATGCTTTCCCTTTCTTGTATTTCCCTTTCACGTTGTTGTTTTGTTTTGCACCTTGGGCACCTATAACCTTATTGCTATTTTTGAGAATTTGTGAGTGTACAGAGGACCGTGCATCATTTTAAGTGTGGGGTGGAGAAATGAGAAGGAGCACGTGATTAAGGTACTAAGGAAGTTGTGTTAAAAATCCTTGTTGAATGGCCCGGTTGAAAGAGGTATACAAAGAAAGATGGAAGAATGGTTGGTGCCAGGATAAAGCTACTTATAGATCCCACGTACTAAGGAGAAAGTACATTTAAGCAACACGAGGTAGGTGAGAGCAAGAATCAAGACAAAAGAAGTGCCTTCAGTGTGGGTTATGCACATGCAAGAGTCTCTTGTCATGTTGGATTGGTTGCACGCCAGAAGGTTGGAGGAATTTTCACACAAGGTTGGGCACGTGAGTAAAGGCACTGAAGACAAGCCTTGTTTGAAAAATCTGCATTAAATGAACAAAGTATGGTGGTAGGTGAAGTAGCATTTAATGTTCAAAAAGAGAAAAACTATAAGTAAAGGGTCGAGGCTCTTCCATTTTCACTTTGCGAAATAGAGAAAGGAGTGAGTTTTATGAACTAGGGTTTCTAGATTTGATCGTGCGAAGAAATACCTATGAGATCAAAGTGTGAGCAGCCAGTTTGAGTTTACAAACCAGAAGGAAGGGGTTACATGGGTGTGGAAAAGGTTGTAAGGAGGCGTTGTCTTGTGGAGTTAATTTAATCCCAGTTAGGGTTTGGAAAACTAGGGCATGGGTTCGAAAGAGTGATATCACGGATTTGAGATCGAGGTTGGAAGAAGTGGAAGAATAGAGTAACAAGGAGGGAGTAAAGTAATAAAAATACCTCGACCATGGCACCTAAGAAAGGAAAGGGCAAGGGCAAGGCAAAACAACAAGAACCCGAAGTAAACACAAATAAAGAATGGTATGAAGAGATACAATAACCAGATGGGGTGATGATGGGGAAGGAGTGGGAATCCCACCTGAGAAATGTGCCTGTAAGTGCT
The DNA here is from genome assembly GCA_018340775.1 of Taxus wallichiana var. yunnanensis. NCBI lineage: Eukaryota > Viridiplantae > Streptophyta > Pinopsida > Cupressales > Taxaceae > Taxus > Taxus wallichiana. The sequence continues at coordinate 641,216,665 of CM031234.1, forward strand.
TATAATCACAGAACAAGCACAATAGAGAAGGAAATGACAATGTAATTAGTGCGCCCCATAAGCAAATGAACACCATAGGGCTTTCTAATAGACAATGATGACGTTAAGGTGAAAATAGAGAAGGAAGGGTTGTTGCAACTCTATGAGTTTCCCTATTTTGGAAAACCAGAGTGCCTATACCAATGGTTAATGTCACGGGTATGCAAAGATTACTTCCACTTTGTAGGGCACAAGATGCGCATTACTCCCTAGCTTATCTCACAATTTACAGGCCTCATATGTGAGGGAGATAGCTTGGAAGATGACCTAAGTGACAAGGAGGCTATTTAGGAGACCATCACCAAATATGCCTGCAAGAAGGGGTCGAGGTATTACGACATTTCAGACATCAAGGACCCTATGATGAAAATGGCCGCGCATCTAGTGACTAAGTTGAATGGCTAGGAGAGGTGGACCTAGGTCAATAAGCCTTGGCTGCATGTTTACAGAAAAATTACAGAAGGCACTATATACAACTTGTCTACTTACATTGCGGAGGAAATTGTCAGTTGCGCGAAGGATGGGGACAAGAATCCTCTTTAGCAACATCCTCCTAACCATTGTATTTTCGGAGATCGGAGTGCCTGATGCACTAGAAAAGTTTGTATGGGAGTACCCCACTTGAAGAGGTTCAAGAAGTATGCCTGTGATACAATGATAGCACCCCACAAGGTACGGCTGGAGAAATGGTATACGCACCTAAGGAATGCATTCGGGCTAGAGTGGAGAATCCCTAAACAACTCCCAGCACCCACCAAGGGGAATCGGAGTTTGTTTTCTGTCAACATTTTTGCTTTGTCGAGTTCAAGCTTATAGATGAATCATGTAGCCCTTGGTGTAAGATTCCCTTCGTGTTTAGTGCTCAATACTTCCAAGCGGGAGTGAATAGATTTAAGGAATCTTGGGGCATTTTAGTTGCAGATTACAGAGATTGAGTTCATTAAGTTGAGTTGATTATAGATGAAGGTGATTAGTCAGAATTTGAAACTAGGAATGTTGTCCCCAAACAAAGAGCTAGTTACATAAATGGCAATCTCTCATTTATCTTCATCAAGCTTCATGAAGGATCATATGACAACTTGATGAGGATAAATGTATTGCAGTTTATGCAATCAGCTAATCATTTCAAAACTACATTCACAGTTACAGATTTCAAATAATCAACTTCACTTTATTATGTTGTGCTCATCAGATTTATTGCTTTGTATTCATTGAAGTTGTTTGTGATTCATGAAATTACATCCATCTATGTTGTCACAAAAATGTTACAAGTGACTCCTTTCCTACTACTTCCATCAAGAAAGTACCGCCAACCAAATAATGACAATAATGTCTGAATGGAGATAGTAGGAAAGAGTCAAAATGAAGAGCATATGCTTAATGCAGTAAAACAACATACAAGGAGGCACATCTCATTCAATGGTTGCTTACTAGAGTTATAGGTATTTATTTTAAGTTTATCTCTTATATTAATTCATTTGATTGAGATATTGAGTTGCTTACATCATTGTACAATCAAAGAAAAAGCTGAATGCAGAAAGAGATAGTCAACTCATTATTTCAATTTAATGCTTTATTCATAAGAGATTACAAGTTTTCCCACACAAGCCATGGGATGTGACTAAGAGTAACAACATCATATACATGGAAAAGAGAATATTGCATGTGCTAAAGAATAAGAGTAGAGGAGTAAAAGTGAACCCATCATTGCCTTTTCTATCTTCATTCCCACTCCGCATCATCTACATTTCCAGTTTCATCTCATCTTCATCTTCCACTTTCCATCTCCATCTTCTTTTCTCGTCACCTGCAAGATAAAGAGCAGTACCTGTCAATTTTGAGCTCTAGGTACATTTTTATTCCTATACATCTATTCTAAAGCAAATACATATTCTAAGTTCAATGCATCTAATGGTACTTGAAAGAAAGAAATACAGGCACATGACACAGGATAGATCAGGGATACAGATAGGCATGGTAGCAGAAGAGAGCAGAGTGCATAAAGAGAAATCAGTGGCAGAAAGCAATAAAAAGGCAAAGGATTGAAATAGAAAAGTAGAATCTGAAATAGATTACAAAAGAAACAGATGTGGAGATGACATGAAAAAGAAGTTGAAAATAGTTCACAAAAGAAGAATGAAGAAGAAATCAAAATCACATGGATATAAGAGAGGCCAAAAAGCCTATATTTTTCTAACTTATTTATGAGTTTTGCAGGAACAAGTTGCAACATGAGAATGAAAAAGATCAGTTTAACTAGTTAAGAAAAAGAAGCTACTACTTTTACTTTCAAGAGAATGGAAAACAAACATCATTTCAAGATGGTTTACAGAAAGAAAGAAGCATCAAGATGAGTCAAGAAAACAAAGCTTTTACAAATCAAGTTGAAAATCTGAAAAGGAGAGAGGAAAACAGTCATTTTTGGAAAAAAATTTGCCGAGTCTCCCCTTGTAAAAGTGACTTTCAATTTAAAACAGAATTGAAATACATGCTTTATAGGCTACTACATGCTTTATAAGCTATTTGAGCTTCGAAAGAAATGATAACAGTCAACAAAAGTATATGTTTCATCATTACAAAGTTGATATTATGATCAAATGGAACATACAGATATTTCAGAAGTTCATCAAGTTGTAGCTATTCAAAGTTCATTTTATTTCCAAATTCAAGTGTGAATTAAGCCAACTACTTCACAATTTTCCAAAGTTGCAATGGATCAAGCAAAGCAAGCATGAACAAAACTCAATCAAGTGAACAAACAACTCATAAAAGGCAACAAAGATATGTTCATATTTTTTCCAAAAAATAGACAAGTTGCACTAGAAAAATATGGAGAGAGAAAGATTTTGAAAAAAAAAATTTGCCAGAGTCTCCCCTTGCAAAATGGAGTTTTCAGATAGAACAGAATTGAAAATTAATACTTTATCAATAAAACTGAAATACAGTGATTACTTTACTATTTCTGGAAAGGAAAGATCATTACAGAAATAAACATAAATGATTTTCTCTCAAAGTGAACAAACAGGAGTGCTAATGTGATTATGTTATGCTTTAAAGTTTAGGAAACATGCTGCATTCATGCTTGCAATACAAAAAGATTGATCAAGTTACAGTTTTCCAATGTTCCATCTATTTCAGTATGCTCATGCTTGACAACAGATATAAACAATGAAGTAAAAGTGATAGAGTTTCCAACTTCACAAAGGCCTCTCCAATGAACATCTACAAAAATGAACAACAAGCATCCAAAGGCCAAACTTGAAAGGATACAGTGAATATCAAATTACAAATTTTTTCAAAAGGTCGAGCCATCAAAAAAGACGGTCATGTTCAAAGGCCGAATGGCATAGCCATTCCAAAGACAGTCATATGCATGGTCAAATAGCCATAAGTTTACAAAAATATAGTCTAAATGGGGGAAGCCATATTTTATTAGTAAAAAAATCGAGTAAGTTTCAAGAGCTTTCTTTTCATGATTTAACAGTTGCAGAAAAACAACATAAGTACTCACCATTTCATACAAAAATAATGAGGCCGAGTAAAAACAATGATAGTCATCTCCTTGTAGGCTCTGTGTTTGAGCTCACCAAAGCCGAATGATGGTAGAAGTAAAACAAAAAAACCAAAGCCAAAGCTTCATTAAAACGAAGCTATAAAAGAAGCAAGTCCATGTACAAAGGAAAATAGGTACAGGGAAAAAATACGAAGCTACAACAAAAAAATGAAACGTATACCTTCATATTTCTTCAAAAAAATGCAGGCCAAGCAAACCAACAATGGCGTCCAAAGGCCAAAATGGAAATGTGTGAGTTTGAAGATATAAAAACCGCCATGTTTCTATAGATTTGGAGAAAGCGAAAAATTTCCCTGGCTTCACCATGGTCATCAAAGAATGCAAATGAGCTTACAGGAACCATTCTGCCCCCATAAACTCCACCAAACTCTAGACCTAACCTGAGTTAGATGATCGAATGGGTGTAATCAAATGAAGATTAATCAGATGGCACAGAGGGAGTCAAACATCAAACCATAGTCTAGGTAAACCCCTTAGATCCAATGGCTCGAGATTGATGTCAGATCCAAGGGACCCCATCGAAACTAAATTCAAGGAAAATGTACAATAGAGCATCCAATGGCCAAAATGAAATCAGAGAGATCAACGATCAAAATTTGTTGCCACCCAAAGTGATAAGAACTTCATAAATGCCTTTGAAATCAAGGGATAAGATTAAACAATGCATAGGATGATCAAGGGTCTAGAACCATATGCCATGGATCGAGATAAATGCCATTGAATATGCCATGCCAATCAACATTAATACCTTCACAGGGTCAGATCAACGACCAAGGACTGAACAAAATCAACAATCAAGAATGTGCAAGTGTTGGCCATGCACGGTCACATCACCACAGTCCCAACCCCTCAAACAATCCTGACGTCAAAGTCAAAGGAGCAATGCAAGGCTGCCAAGTGGCAAGCAAACCCTTTCTCTATTCAAATAATTCAAATTCTAAAACACGTGTATATGGTAGCCCCCCTTTTATTAAGGTGGTGGTAAATATAATATAAATTTTTAACCATAGTTTTGGTGGCATTCGAAATATGCCAAGGTGAAAAATTCATATGCATGGGGTCCAAAAATGGAGGTTAAACCAATTTTTTATGCATGCCTAAGGATAAAATGGATCAGCCAATGAGAGAATAGGGATGTTTTAAAGCAAAATTGCCAAAATAGACCTTTCCATGCAACAAGGAAAAGGACAAAACAGATGTCTACATCAGAGAATAAAGCAACATGTTGCATGTGAAAGACTTGCATTACAAGCAATGTTTGTAATTTTTTTATTAGTTTTCCTTTAAAATAAGAGTCAACTTCAGTTTGACTATGTATTTGAGTGATGCTCATGGCCTTGAAGCCTCTTTTGTAATAGATCATTATTATCCGTAATAAAAATAAAAAGGATAATAATTGATCTAATGGGTGAGTTCACTCTTAGTCTTATTTTTAGGAAACACTTTTGCTATATATTGTAGTGTGATTGCAAGCACAAAGGGACCAAAGGTTGACAAGTGAAAGTTCATCATACTTTTGTAAGCTTTTGGGAGGACCCAAATTCTGTAGTGAGCACCTATTTGATGCAATAAAGTTAGTTTTATCCTCCATTGTGCGTGTGATTCAAAGTGTTGCTTTTCTTTAGTGACTTGTGTAAGTGAAATTTATCTTTCCTTTGCTTGTTTCCCAATGCAATTAACCTCTGATTTGCACTATAAGTTTTTTGCTACCGTCTGATTAAGTGTGTGTTTGTTGTAGTCCTATTTTGAAAGTGGTTTCTAACCCTCTCACTTTAGTTATTACAGTCATTTACACCTTCTTCAGAATCACTTGGGCATTAATTATAGAGGTGCTTTGAAGTGACAAGGACAACTTTATCAATCATTAGTGTGTGTATGCAGAATAGAAGGGTCCAACAAATATCGGTGCATCACCTTAGTTAGCTTGTTTTTTCAGTATTGTTTTTGCAAGTTTTTCTCCTCTTTTCTCATACAGAAGGTAGGATAGTGGTTTATCGAGGGAACCAACCCACTCTAGAGGCTCTCTTCCACAAGCAGGTCTCACAACCGAAGAGTTCCCATTGTATCAATGGAGTGAGGAACAACTGCTTTAGTCTTATTGCATGTTCCTCATAGGGTGCACTCTTAGATTGATAACATTTTTGGCATGCCCGGTGGGACCACGTTTCCACAAGTAGATTTATCACCTAATTAGAAGTCAGATTTTAAAGGGAAAGTAAATTTTATGCCTAAAGTCACTACCAGATCAGCATTGAGAGGTATTCCTTTTGAATTTCATCAATTACCTCTTAATTCACCTAGGAGAGGAAGAAGGGCAAGATCCGTTCCATATTCAAGAGTTATCCCCTCTATTCATACACCTATCCATAATCCTACTACCCAACCCCCTATCATTCCTATGGCTTTAGTAAGACAACTACCTTTTTTGTTTTTTTGATGCTGGTAGTCCTCTATTGATAGCAGCCTATCACGATATACCTACAACAGCCCTTAAAAGCTTACCCTATTTCTCAGGAGAAGACCAAACTACCCCAGCTGAACATATTAGAGATGTAGGGAATATTGTTTTAGTCCATCATATTGTTCATGAGGATGTTGCATTAAGACTACTTGTTGCTTCCCTTAGAGGTAAAGCCCTCCAGTGGTACAAAAACTTAGTTGTTGGAACTATTGCTACTTGGGATCAACTAGGATCAGCCCTCTATTCCCAATTTGAAGATAAATCTGATCACTTGTCCTTAGTTGAATAGTTGACAACCATTAAAAGGGCCCCTATGGAATTAATGACTGATTTTAATATCAGATTTCAGCATACGTGGGATAGAATTCTAGCAAATGTTAAACCCTCCCCTCAACATGCATTTTTGTATTATCTTAAGTCTTTAAATTCTGACATTGTTGTCATGATTCAGTCTATGGGGGGAGGTACATTACCAACAGCTTACAACATAGCCATTAGTGTAGAAAATAGTCTTATTCAAGTAGGAAAGTTGGCTCCTAGACCCCCCATGCCCTTATTTCTAGTTTTTCCTAATGTTCCACCCTTGCAGTCACCTAGTTTGACACCTATTCCAATGATTGTTTCACAACCTAACGTTGCTCAAAATTATGCTAATGATATTGTTGAGCTTAAAACAATGATGCAGAACTTTGGTAATGAGATTGTTCAGATCAAAAGATAATAATATCAAAGCAATAGGCCATCTTACCAACCATCACAACCTTCATATCAGCCACAATATCAGCCTTACAACAACTATAGGCCACCTGTTCAAAATTTTAGGCCTTCATATCAGAATCAGGGTGTTATGATAGTAGTTAGACCATTTGTTAACCCTGACCCCAATGTTCCATCTACTTCAAGGGCCTTAGTACCAGTTCAACCCCAAAACAATATGGCTCAGGATCCTAATTTGATTCCAAGTGCTGCAGTTGCTCCCTTAGAATTAGCAGCACCAAACTTTGTTATGCCACAATTATCTCAAGTAGAGGCAGAACAACAAGGGCAGCAGTTTGGGTATCCACTACAAGGGGAGGATCCAAACATGGTACAAATTCAGCATGAGGCAACAATGGTGAATTGGGAAGCAGCTGATCGAGTTCAGTTAAGACTCAGATAGAACAACCACCTATATCAGATGATCTAGTGGCTGTTGTACTAATGAGGTCAAAGAAAAGGGAAATTGATGATGTGCAGGAGGTAAGAGAAGTTGTTAATGTTCCCAAATCAGTCCCTATCATTACAAATAATTTTGTTTCATCTTTCCCATCAAAAGAAAATAGTTTTAATGTTACTGATAAAATCTGATCAAATTTTAGTTCAGAAGGTACAACCCAAATTAGGGGCAGCCCCATTTAATATTGTTGATCATATGAAAAAGTCACATGTTACTATGACTATGTGGGATTCACTAACCATTCCAGGACAAAAGGATATGTTGGTTAAAGAGCTTTCAGACCTGCAGACATCACCCAAAGGTTCAGATTTGGAGCAAAACAAGGTGAATGTTGTTTTTACCAAATCAGAATCTCGATTAAACAAATTCAATCAGATCAACATGTTCAAAATCAGACAACAAGGTAATACAGTTGGAAAAATGGTTTAGAGTCAGGTACAAGTAGTCAAGCCTCCTCCATTTTATCTTTCATTGATTATTGGTGACTCTTTAGTGCATAATTGTATGGTGGACAACGGTGCAAGAACACTGTCATGCCCAAAAAGATTGCTGAAAAGTTGGGTTTGTCATATGAGCCAAGTGTTAAAGGAGTGTTACAATTAGATGGCTCATCCACCAAAACTATTGGACTAATCAGGGACTTAAAAGTCACTTTGCATGCATGCCTGGTGTTACTATTTTATAGGATGTTATGGTTGTTGATTTGCCACCATACTTTGCTATGTGTCTTTCTAGAGACTTTACATCTAAGATTGGAGGTTATCTTTCAGCTGATTGGTCTTACCTCATCTTTAGAACAAGGTATGGAACCAAAGTTACTATTAATTCAGAACCTCTTTCTAATTTTCATGTTGAGCCACATATGCCAAGCATGGCAAATGCAAATTGTGCTATCTTAGATGATGAGCTTGAAGAAATAGATAGCCAAAATCTCCATGAACTAGAAGGTGTACCAGATTTGTTTAAGGATGAACTAACAAGTGAAATGTATGAGTTAGATCCTTACAGAGAAATAGAAAAAATAGCCTTGGAGTGTATTGCATTCATGAGCAAAATAAGCAAATTCCAGCAATACAGAAGGAGAATCAACAAGATGATGGAATTTGGAAATTACATTTCGATGGTTCAAAAAACCAGCATGGTTCAGGAGCTGGTTTAATGCTGATTTCACCCTCACAACAAAGGTATTTTTCTACAATCAAGTTTCAGTTTGCTTGCTCTAATAATGTTGCAGAATATGAGGCACTTGTTCATGGTTTGGAGTGGGCTAGAAAGAGAAATATTGATAAATTACAGGTATTTGGGGACAAAGTGAGCTTGTCACACAACAGGTAAGAGGGCTAAGTGCATGTAAAAATTTGCATATGAAATCATACAGACAATGTAATGGATATCATAGATGATTTTAGTGCTTTTAATATTCAAAGTGTCCCTAGGACCAAAAATCAGCATGTTGATAGACTTGCAGCTATAGGCTCATAGTTTGATGTTATTGCTGATATTACTGACAACAAATTACAGCCTTATATTAGAGTTGTAATAAGGCCTTCTGTACCAGATAATAATACACATTGGTAGGTTTTCAATGATGATGCACATATAGTCAGATTTCTAGGATGAAGCTGAGTTTTCAGCCCAGAATCAACAAAATGCAAAATAGATATAGAGATCAGATCATGCAGTTGAAAACCAACAAGATTCCTAAAGGCCTTGTTACATTGGAATCAATTTTTGGGGAAAATGATGTTGTCAAACAAAATAGATCAGTGTTGTCATCAATTCAAGATCATTATGAGTCAGTATAGATTATTGAAGGCAAGAGCCTTAACCTTGGCAAGGTACGTACTCAATTTGAAGAACAATCATTCATTGATTTATCTAAAGAGTTTGCTGATATTTTTTCTGGGAATATAAAGATTTGAAAGGGTTTGATCCCTCATTAGCCCAACATACTATTGAATTAGAACCTAACTCAAAGCCAGTTAGGAAAAAGCAAAGGCCCATCAATCCTAAGCTTGAGCCTTTGATGAGAAGAGAATTAGATAAGTTAATTGAATCAGCCATCATATTTCCTATCAAGCACTCAACTTGGGTAGCTAATCTTGTACCAGTTAGGAAAAAGAATGGAGAAATAAGGTTGTGTGTAGATTTCCATGATTTAAATCAGGCTTCCCTTAAAGACCATTATCCACTTCCATCTATGGAGCAGATTTTGCAGCTTGTTGTAGGTTCAGAAAGGTACTCTCTTCTTGATGGATACAGTGGTTATAATCAGATCCTAGTCAAAGAAGAGGATCAGTTCAAAACAACATTTACTACTAAGTGGGGCACCTTTGCATACAGAAGATGCCTTTTGGTTTATCCAATGCAGGTGCTACATTTCAGAGAGCAATGGATATGGCCTTTCAAGGTATTATCAATAAGTTTGTGTTGGTTTATTTGGATGACATAACAGTTTTTTCTAAGAATGCAGAAAAGCACTTGATGCATCTCAGATCAGTCTTTGAGAGGTGCAGAGAATATGGGGTTTCACTTAACCCAAAAAAGTGTGTGTTCTCAATCAATGAGGGTAAGCTACTTGGCCATGTCATTTCAAAACAAGGTATGCAGATTGACCCTGAAAGAGTAAGTTCTATTATTACTCTCCCTCTACCTAAGCATAAGAAAGCACTTCAAAGTTTTTTGGGAAAATCAATTTCATAAGAAGATATATTTCAGATTTTGCTACTTTAGCTAAGCCTTTGACAGCCATGCTAAAGAAAGATCAAAATTTCACTTGGGTTAGTGAAGGAGTTTCAAGCTTTGCAGCAATAAAAATGCCATAGCTTCAGCTCCAACACTTATAAACCCTATTTTTTCAAAGGATTTCATGTTATATGCCTATGCTAGTATTGACACCATTTCAGGTATCTTGACACAACAGAACAACGAAGGCTTAGAATAACCAATAGCATTTTTTAGCCAAGGCCTGATGGAGTATGAAACAAGGTATTCATTTGTAGAAAAGCATGTGCTTGCAATTGTTAGAGCATTAAAAAAGTTCAGGCATATGTTGTCTAATAACAAGATCCATTTAATGGTTTCCCATCCAAGCATCAAACAATTCTTATTGAACAAGGATATCAGTGGGAAGAGAGCTGGCTGGATCACCAAGGTAATGGAATATGATGTTGATATTAAGATTACCAAGTTAATAAGAGGAAAAGGGATTTGTGAGCATTTGGCTCATGCTTTTCAAGAAAGAAAAGATGTTGTTCTGATGTTGCAGCTTGAACCAAATGAGACTCAGGAAAATCAGCCCTCAGATTGGCTCTCACAACATGATCAGATACATTCGATATGGCACCTACCCACCAGGTTTGGATAACACTAAACATAGGTATTTCAGATTATAGTCTATCCCCTATGTGCTGGTTCAAGATGTTTTATTCAGAAAAGATGTTAGTGGTGTCTTATTGAGATGTGTTCAACCAAATCAGATTGAAAAGATACTTACTTGAATTCCACGATGGAGAAAGTGGTGGTCATTTTTCAGCAAGAACAACCACCCTCAAAATCATGAGAGGTGATATTATTGGCCAGACTTATTTAAAGATTTCCATGCATGGGTTAAGAAGTGTAAGAAATGTGCATTTTTCACAGGTAAAGAGAAGTTAGCAGCACTACCACTTCAGCCCATTTTAGTGGACCAACCATTTATGCAGTGGGGTTTAGACTTTATTGGTATGATCAATCCACCTTCCAGCTCAGGGCATAAGTGGATTCTTATAGCTACAGATTATTTTACACGATGGACTGAGGCAGTAGCTTTGAAGGAGGCAAATGAAACCAATGTTCTGGATTTTTATGAAGGTTTGTTGACCAGGTTTGGAGCCCCTTCTACTATTATTTTAGATAATGCAAAAAGATTTTATTGGAAGTAAGATCAGCTCTTGGGCTGTCTCGAATGGAGTTTATTTAAGTACTTCTTCCAATTATTATCCACAAGGCAATGGCCTTGCTGAGTCCACAAATAAGAATCTTCTCAGAATTATCAGAAGGACAATTGATTCAAATCAGAGGACCTAGCATTTGAAGCTGAAATCAGCTCTTTGGGCTGACCGGATAACCTACAAGAGGTCTATTTCAAACACCCCATACATGTTGGTCTATGGCTTGGAAGCCAAAATGCCTATTTCATTGGAGCTGCCAGCATTGGAGCTTATGCATCAGATTGATGTTCTAGAAGAAGAACCATTGCAAGTTAGATATGCACAACTCATGGAGGTACAAGAGGTAAGAAATAAATCATTAGAATCCATACATTTGAATCAGTCACTAGATCAAAAGAACATTTGATAAGAAGACTAAGCTGAGGGTCTTCAATGAAGGAGATTTAGTGCTAAAATGGGATGCAGACCGAGCTAAGCCTAGTGCTCATACTAAGTTTGATTCCTTATGGAGTGGCCCTTATGTGATCACAAGTTGTAAGGCTCATAACTCATTCTAGTTGGCCAAGATGGATGGTTCAGAGCTTCCTATCCCTATCAACGGGATCCATTTGAAGCATTGTTTCTAACAGATAAGTTGACCTTGTACCATAGTTTCATGCTTTCCTCTAAGTGCTTATGCACATGTTTTAGTTCAGTTTTCACTTCCATAGGTGGATTTTCTAGTTTGGAAAGCCTAGGTTAGATAGTTTCCCTTCCTCCAAGTGTAGAAATGCATAGTTGTTCATGGTTTATTTTTCAGCATTGGAGGGATTTCAGCTTTAGAAGCATCAATCAGAGTGAGAATTTCAGGGGCAGTGTCCATTTTGGTTCAGTTGAGTCACAGAGAGTTTGGGTTCTCGTTGTTTAGTAGGCAACTAGTGCAGTCGAGTCACCAAAGATGTTGACCATTTTTGGTCATCATAAGTATGGGGATTTAAAATTTTTATTGGTTAAACATTGGGGCATTTCAGTTGCAGATTATAGAGATTGAGTTCATTAAGTTGAGTTGATTACAGATGAAGGTGATTAGTCAGAATTTGAAACTAGGAATGTTGTCCCCAAACAAAGAGCTGGTTACATAAATGACAAAAATCTCTCATTTATCTTCATCAAGCTTCATGAAGGATCATATGACAACTTGATGAGGATAAACGTATTGCAGTTTATGCAATCAACTAATCATTTCAAAACTACATTCATAGTTGCAGATTTCAAATAATCAACTTCACTTTATTATGTTGTGCTCATCATATTTATTTCTTTGTATTCATTGAAGTTATTTGTGATTCATGAAATTGCATCCATCTATGCTTGTCATAAAAATGTTACAAGTGACTCCTTTCCTGCTACTTCCATCAAGAAAGTACCGCCAACCAAATAGTGACAATAATGTCTAAATGGAGATAGTAGGAAAGAGTCAAAATGAAGAGCATATGCTTAATGCAGTAAAACAACATACAAAGAGGCACATCTCATTCAATGGTTGCTTACTAGAGTTACAGGTATTTCTTTTAAGTTTATCTCTTATATTAATTCATTTGATTGAGATATTGAGTTGCTTACATCATTGTACAATCAAAGAAAAAATGAATGCAGAAAGAGATAGTCAACTCATTATTTCAATTTAATGCTTTATTCATAAGAGATTACAAGTTTTCCCACACAAGCCATGGGATGTGACTGAGTAACAACATCATATACATGGAAAAGAGAATATTGCATGTGCTAAAGAATAAGAGTAGAGGAGTAAAAGTGAACCCATCATTGCCTTTTCTATCTTCATTCCCACTCCACATCATCTACATCTCTAGTTTCATCTCCTCTTCATCTTTTCACTTTCCATCTCCATCTTCTTTTCTCATCACCTGCAAGATAAAAGAGCAATACTAGTCAATTTTGAGCTCTGGGTACATTTTTATTCCTATACACTATTCTAAAGAAAATACATATTCTAAGTTCAATGCATCTAATGGTACTTGAAAGAAAGAAATACGGGCACATGACACAGACAAATCGAGGATACAGATAGGTATGGCAGTATGAGAGAGAGAGAGTGCATAAAGAGAAATCGTGTAAAAAAAGAATAAAAAGGCAAAGGATTGAAATAGAAAAGTAGAATCTGAAATAGATTACAAAAGAAATAGATGTGGAGATGACATGAAAAAGAAGTTGAAAACAGTTCACAAAAGAAGAATGAAGAAGAAATCAAAATCACATGGATATAAGAGAGGCCAAAAAGCCTATATTTTCTAACTTATTTATGAGTTTTGCAGGAACAGGTTGCAACATGAGAATGAAAAAGATCAGTTTAACTGGTTAAGAAAGAAGTAGCTACTGTTTTACTTTCAAGAGAATGGAAAACAAACATCATTTCAAGATGGTTTACAGAAAGAAAGAAGCATCAAGATGAGTCAAGAAAACAAAGCTTTTACAAATCAAGTTGAAAATCTGAAAAGGAGAGAGGAAAATAGTCATTTTGGAAAATTTTTCCAGAGTCTCCCCTTGTAAAAGTGACTTTCAATTTAAAACAGAATTGAAATACATGCTTTATAGGCTACTACATGCTTTATAAGCTATTTGAGCTTCAAAAGAAATGATAACAGTCAACAAAAAGTATATGTTTCATCATTACAAAGTTGATATTATGATCAAATGGAACATACAAATATTTCAGAAGTTCATCAAGTTGTAGCTATTCAAAGTTCATTTTATTTCCAAATTCAAGTGTGAATTAAGCCAACTACTTCACAATTTTCCAAAGTTGCAATGGATCAAGCAAAGCAAATCATGAACAAAACTTAGTCAAGTGAATGAACAACTCATAAAAGGTAACAGAGAGATATGTCATATTTTTTCCAAAAATGGACAAGTTGCAGAAAAATCTGAGAGAAAAATTTTTTTTTAAATTTTGGAGTCTCCCCTTGCAAAATGGAGTTTTCAGATAGAACATAAATTGAAAATTAATACTTTATCAATAAAACTGAAATACAGTGATTACTTTACTATTTTTTGGAAAGGAAAGATCATTAGAAATAAACATAAAATGATTTTCTCTCAAAGTTAACAAATAGGAGTGCCAATGTGATTATGTTATGCTTGTACAAGTTTAGGAAACATGTTGCATTCATGCTTGCAATACAAAAAGATTGATCAAGTTACAATTTTCCAATGTTCCATCTATTTCAGTATGCTCATGCTTGACAATAGATATAAACAATGAAGTAAAAGTGACAGAGTTTCCAACTTCACAAAGGCCTCTCGAATGAATATCTACAAAAATGAACAATGAGCATCTAAAAATAAATGGCTCAAAGGATACAATTGTTGCTATCAAATTACAACCAAAGTTCAAAAAGTTTTAAGCCAAGATGAAATCAAAAAGATGGTCATGTTCAAAAATAGGTTATTAAATGACAATAGCCATTCTCAAAGATTCAAACAAGAGATGCATGGTATAGCCATAAGTTTAAAAAATATAGTCTAAATGGGGCCAAGCCATATTTTATTCACATAAAATGTTGAGTAAGTTCAAAGCTTTCTTTTCATGATTTAAACTTACAAATGAATCGAAAACAAACAGAAGAACTCACCGTCATACGAAATGATGAGGCCTAAAGAAGGAAAAACAATGGCAAAAAGGCTCGTGTTCAAGCTCACCAAAATAAAATGACGGTAGAAGTAAAATGACATCACAAAACCAAAGCTTCATTAAAACAAAGCTATAAAAAAGTTGAAATGTCCATGTACAAAGGAAAATAGGTACAGGGAAAAAATATGAAGCTTTAATGAACAAAAAAATGAAACTATACCTTCATATTTCTTCAAAAATGCAGGCCGAGAAAACCAACAATGGCATCCAAAGGCCAAAATGAAATGTGTAGGTCAAAGACATAAAAACCACCATGTATTCTATAGAAAATGTAGAGAGCTGGAGAAAATTCATCCTCAGGCTTCACCATGGTCATCAAAAATGCAAATGAGCTTACAGAAGTAATATTTTTGCCCCATAAACTCCACCAAACTCTATACCTAACCCGAGTTAGGATCAAATGGCTGTAATCAATGAAGGTAATCGAATGGCATAGAGGGAAGTCAAACATCAAACCATAGTCCAGTAAACCCCTCGATCCAAATCCAATGGCTCAGATTGATGGCGAGAGATCCAAGGACCCCATCAAAACTTAATTCAATGAAAATGTACATTAGAGAATCCAATGGCCAAAATGAAATCAGAAGAGATCAACGATCAAAATTCAAGTTGACCCCAAAGTGATAAGAACTTCATAAATGCCTTTAAAATCAAGGGATAAGATTAAACAATGCATAGAACATGATCAATCAAGGGTCTAGATCCATATGCCATGGATCGAGATAAATATTGAATATGCCAACATCACAAATACCTTCACAGGGTCGATCATCAACGACCAAGGACCAAACAAAATCAACAATCAAGAATGCCAAGTGTCGACCGATGCACAATGGCATCACACACAGGTCCCAACCCCTCAAACAATCCTAACGTCAAAGTCAAAGGAGCAAGGTGGCTGCCAAGTGGCAAGCAAACCCTTTCTCTATTCAAATAATTCAAAGTCTGAAACACGTGTATATGGTAGCCCCCCTTTTATTAAGGTGGTGGTAAATATAATATAAATTTTTAACCATAGTTTTGGTGGCATTGGAAATATGCCAAGGTGACAAATTCATATGCATGGGGTCCCAAAAATGAAGGTTAAACCTATTTTTAATGCATGCCTAAGGATAAAATGGATCAACCAATGAGAGAACAGGGATGCTTTTAAGCAAAATTGCCAAAATAGACCTTTCCATGCACCAAGAAGGGACAAAACAGATGTCCACATCAGAGAATAAAGCAACATGTTGCATGTGAAAGACTTGCATTACAAGCAATATTTGTAATTCTTTTTATTAGTTTTCCTTTAAAATAAGAGTCAACTTCAGTTTGACTATGTATTTGAGTGATGCTCATGGCCTTGAAGCCTCTTTTGTAATAGATCATTATTATCCATAATAAAAATAACAAAAGGATAATAATTGATCTAATGGGTGAGTTCACTCTTAGTCTTATTTTTAGGAAACACTTTTGCTATATATTGTAGTGTGATTGCAAGCACAAAGGACCGAGAGTTGACAAGGAAAGTTCATCATACTTTTTGTAAGCTTTTGGGAGGACCCAAAATTCTGCAGTGAGCACCTATTTGATGCAATAAAGTTAGTTTTATCCTCCATTGTGCATGTAATTCAAAGTGTTGCTTTGCTTTAGTAACTTGTGTAAGTGAAATTTATCTTTCCTTTGCTTGTTTTCCAATGCAATTAACCTCTGATTTGCACTATAAGTTTTTTCCGGTCTGATTAAGTGTGTGTTTGCTGTAGTCCTATTTTGAAAGTGGTTTCTAACCCTCTCACTTTAGTTATTACAGCCATTTACACCTTCTTCAGAATCACTTAGGCATTAATTATAGAAGTTCTTTGAAGTGACAAGAACAACTTTATCAATCATTAGTGTGTGTATGTAGAATAGAGGGATCCAACAAATATCGGTGCATCACCTTAGTTTTTTTTGTTTTTTTTCCTCTTTTCTCATACGAAGGTAGGTTAGTGATTTATCGAGGGAACCAGCCCACTCTAGAGGCTCTCTTCTGCAAGCCCAGTGTCTCCTGACAACCGAAAGAGTTCCCATTGTATTAATGTACTTAGGAACAACTGCTTTAGTCTTATTGCATGTTAAGACAATGAGCATGCCAACCACAAGTGCTAAGCCAAGCAACTAGATACGAAGAAATAAGTCCCAAGTGAAGGAGAAGAAGCCGAGAGTAGAGGCACCTAGGCAACCCCTCACTAAGGAATAATCACCTGAGGGAGAAGATAAGGCCAAATACCTAGTTCAAGAGCCACCTCTTAGTAAAAAGTAGAGGATAGATGAGGAAGCTGACTCACGGTGACCAACGGCTTGGAAAAGTACATGGGCAGAAGAGGGGATGAGAGTGAAGAAGATGACGTTGAAGAAGATGAGCACGAAAATGACCAAGAGCCATGGGTTTTTAGCATTTATGAATTGAAATAAGAGAGTGGAGATAAGAAGAAGGAGTTTGTATTCACATGGCGCAAGGGCACACAAGATGAGAAGACATCGGAAACAGGAGGGGAGGAATGAAGAGGTTGGGTGGGAAAAGAAGGGAGCAATAAGTTTAATGAAGGATCGATCATCCGAGGTGGCGAAAGAGAAGAACAACAAAAATGCTCAAAGTCTTGTAGACTAAGAGTTGGAGTACAACGCAGACATAGTGCTATAGGAAGGGAAGGAGGAGAATACTAAAAAAAGAGCATGACAAAACTAGGAGGAGGTCCCGCTCTAATCGTAATTTTCCCAAAGGCACACGTTTGGGCGGGGGAGAACTCTTGATACGAAGTAGAGGAAAGTAATGGGTGACATTGATGACATAAAGAAGGTGCTACGCATGCGTTTCCAAAGCATTGTACCCACAAAAATACTTCTAGGCATGGGGTTTTTGAAAAGGATGGTGTGTACCCTAAAACAAAGAAGATGCTCTCTTGGGCATTTGAGTCCCACATTGATGAGCTAGACTTTGAATTCTACTAGGGGGTGCTTATAACATTGTCAAAATCTAAGGAGGTCAATCCCTTAGTGAATGCTCAAGAGATCTCAGATGAGAAAGTCTGCAATGTACTCAACAAGGTCGTGATCGAGATCGAGGCTAAACTCTTCGCGTGAAATGATAGGATAAGATTCTTGGAGGAAAAACTAGGGAAGAAGGAAGAGGAGCTGGCAGAGAATACCCAAAGCCTAAAGCAGGAAGAACTGATTAGCACACAACTAACACATGACTTAAAGGAAGAGAAGATAAAGGTTTAGGAAGTGTATAAGAAAATTGAGTTTATCAAGGATGTCATCCTTTTGAAGAACTAAAACTTAGCATCTCCCGCATAGAACTACTCATCCCTTCTAGAGTGTATAGAAGATGTAACGCGCATCCTCACTATGTAGAGATGACCTTTGGCCCTAGAATATGTAGAAGAAGTGGCCACACACTTGGAGAAGGAGGACAAATTGAAGGTGGTAGCACTCATTGCTGAGTACAACCAAGTACTCATAGAGGTTAAGTTCACTACCCAATCTACGAAGGCCGTGTATGATACATGCACGAAAAAGATAATGTGGCAAGCTCCTTGATCGCCACACTCAAAGAAGAGTTAAAATATTTCCAAGAAAAGGACAAGGGAATAGGGTGGAAAGGGACAGGGTTCTATCCAAGTAGAAAGAAAGTCGGATGTAATTGAAGCCTTAAGGAGTTTGATCGGGCCCACTTAAAGGAACTATACCCTCAATTTATGAAGAGGATGGATAAGCTTGAGGACTTGGCCAAAGAAATGGAATAGATTGTGGAAACTTTGGGCACCTAGGGAATTGGCTTGAGTTTTGACAAAGTAAGTACCCTTGTGGGCGACCTCTGTTAGAAGGCACAGGTGAGGTCGAAGTGTGGAATAAGCTAGAGGTAGACTTACGGAAGGATTTTCCAAACTTGTTGACTTAATGCTCCCCCCATTCTTCATTTTTTCCCCAATTATTTCATTCCCTTATTATTTTATAAAGTGTAAGATTATACATTGGTTCCCTAAGGCAAAGCATGCACCTTGTTTGAGTAATTTTTTCCAAGGATAGAGAATAGGCATAGTTTGGGGTGATGTTGGACCCCTAAAATATTGGCCAAGTGTGAAGGCACATAGGCGCGCAGGATCCCAGTTATGGAAAAGCATGCAAGATAAAGGTTTAAGGAAGCACATAGCACATGTAGTGTGTGAAGGAGGTTCGTGACTAAGTCAATTTGAGCACCCGGGGTATAACACATGAAAAGTATGACCGGTTTCACGTGGATAAGGTGCCACTTGACAACAGTTGGCCCCGATAGGGGCATGCCTTGGATGGAATCTTCTAGAAGAACATCATGAAATAAAGTGGAAAGATTAGGCCTATAGAAACATGTTCACATGAAGGACCACGTTTGACACTTGACATCAGATCGAGGGTGTTGGAGGGCGAGTTGGCAATAGAGGAAAAATATAAATACAAGTTCCTATGGAGTAAATGATATGGAAAGTTTGAGATATAGTATGGACAGAGCTCTGTAGAATTTCTATGAGGACTTTATTAGTGGATAATTGATTCAAGAGAGAATGTACTAGGCATGGAGTTGTAAATTTTCTTTTGGTAGCTTAGTTACATAAGTCTAGTGAATTACATGACTGCGGTTTGCTTCCCTGTGACACCCTGTAATGGTTCAATGAATGTAATGAGGTTACTTGATATAATATATACATGAATATCAATGGTTCTAATGCATATTTCTCTCTTATGAGTTCTCTTTCCTTTCATGCCATGTATGAATGCTTGTATAATTCTTTTTGTCATAATACATGTTCTGGATTTTGTTAAAGCACTTGGTCTAAAGTGACTGTAAGGATCTAGAGGCCGTTCTGAGCCCTATGGTTCTTATATGTCTTAAACCCCTACACTAATCATAGATGATGTTTCCCACTAAAATCACATAAAAAAGAGACTCGGTACCCACGCGTGCATCGGGTAACACTCATTTTTCACTGGGTGATAGGCCGACATGCATGGGTCCCTTCATTTTGTGATAGGAGTAAAAATGACTACAATGTTAGTCCATTTCTAGAGGCACATATTGTGGCTATGGCAAAGCAGATTAGAGAAGCTATCGGCGAAATTCAGCCCATGAAACACACTCAAGAATTTGGTGTACGGTTTGTGAAGTGGAAGGTCACACCAATGATAGCTTCCCTCATAGATATGTATGCTCATTAATATTGGACTATGAGATTATCATTTGAATCATGATGTTATTCATTGTCCTTTGTTATAGCGTGCGATAAGGAATAATGTATCTTTATTTTGGAAGATTTACAGGTCCACGACCCATGATCACTTTAGAGGATTTTCAGTTGATTGGTTAGATCTAGGATGCTATAGACATTAGGTATGATAGACAAGTATAACAAATAATTCTAAGGGTTAGAATGAGCACCAGGATCAGAATCATAATCAAACACACTGATAGGAATGAGGGCATTTGAAGGAGGTTTTGGAAGGGGACATGGATATCGTGATGGATATGGAGGAAGAGGCCGTGGTGGAGGAAGAGGTGAGCTCCATCATGGAACATATTATATGTGTGGATCTCCTAACCACTATAGGTCTGAATGTTCTCATAATATTGCATGTTTCTTTTGCGGAAAGAACTATAGCTATGAGGAGTGCCCGAATTTATATAGCATCGAGTAAGTACCATAAGAAAGAAAACAAAGGCATCGAGATGGTTAGAGTCCAATTCGTGGTAAAAGATCAGTAGATGCCCAAGATAGTAACAGGACCTAAGGCATTGACAAGTGAAGATTACTACACACACCGGCGGCATGTGTAAGAGAGGAATTGCACCAAAAGCCTATGATCACCAAGGAGGAGGTTCGGATGTAAGGTACCTAGATCCTATTCATGAGAAGGAAGTTTACTAGGATACCATGGAAGTGCTAAGGAATCTTCAGGGTGAGATATAGTACCTAAAGGAGCAGAAGAAAGCATTGGAGATAGTCCAAAATGATATCAATGATCCGTGAGAGGTTTGCAAGATGTTGCGCCAGGAGAACATTATTCCACTATTAGGAAATTGGTTAAGAAGGAACACTCCACGTGAAGTCTTGAGACCAGACGAAAAATATTTTATGCAAATCTTCCCCATGATAGCATTGTCTATGAAAAATAAATTACTCTAAATGATGTTGTGGATGGGTGGCTATTAAGCGACATATTAATTGAGATAGGTGCGGGAGTAAATGTGATTATAATAGATGCATGGATACAAGTGGAGAGGCCACCATTACAGCCATCATCTAATGTGTTATTTATGGAAAACTGGACTAAGGCCAATCCCATAAGAGTTTTGAAAGATGCATCTATAAATATACAAGGGGCCAAGTTCACTTGGGATTTTCAAGTATTAGCATTTGCGAAAGAAGAAAATTTTCTAGCCTTTCTTGGGCGACCTTGGTGTTATGTGAATAATGTTGTCTTGAGGTTTAATAAGGGGTATAGCAGCTTTGAAAACAAGGAGGAAATTGTGATACCTTTGAAAAATGGGAAGTCTACACCATATGTTGAGACTTTGAGGAGCACATAAATAGAGTCTATGCATGTACTATTCAGAACCCGAGGTCAATGAACCATCAAAGAAGGCATCCTACAAAGGTGGGAGGATTCTCATTCTATTAGTGATACTACGAGTATTTCTTATGACAATCGGGCCCATTGTACATATGAATTAGTAGGACATGAGATAAAAGTGTGGTTGCATGCCAAAATGGACTTTGTTCAATTTGATGGATAGGTATGCAAATACCTTGGTATATAGGGATAGAACATCTACCTTCCTTTTTGGCCATGGAAACACAAAGTGCATAAATTAAATGAAAAGGAGAGATACATTAGTATATACAATGCATGGGAAAGAAATGTGTTTTTGGTAGTCCACAGAGATAATCTTATAAACATGGAGCAGATTGGTTAGTTTGGTACTAGGTTTATACGGAACATCTTATGCACCTAGGAAAGGATGTTAAGATGTATATGTATTGATGGAGATCTTGACATGTGGCACACATCCCGTTATCTTATTATATCATTAATTTATGATTTATTATGCTTAGGAGGTTGGCCTCTGTATTGGTCATAGGTTAGAAAGGTATATATAGGGGTTAGAAGGTTGTAGTTAATCATCATATTGAGTATTGGAGTGTTATTGTATGGTTTGGAGGTTGCCCCCTCGAAGTGGAAAAGCTATTATATGAGCATATTGTCATCATTTATCTATATTTTGGTGTTCTCTCATGTTATTTTGCTGTATATGTCCTCATTTATACAATTAATATCCTTACAAGTGGTATCGAGCAACGATTTCGGTCAAAATTAGGGTAAAACCCTAATTTTTGTTTCGAGTATATCTTGAAGAGGGTATCGAATTTTTGCCCATTTTTTTCATTATATTTTGGAAACACTCTAAGTCAAAATATTAAAAAAATTTCAGCTCTATTGGATTTTTTTCGGATGTTATTGGTGTTTTAGGTTTTTTCATAAATTCACTTTTCAGAAGCAAATTGTTGTATTTTTTAGCAAAATTTATATTTTCGAAAGCTCTTGAAATTTTAGTTAGGTTTTGTTCTTTGTGTTTTTATCCATCTACCAAAATATTTTTAGAATTTCAAAACCCTAATCATGATCACGGGATAACAAATTTTTATGGAAATGGTGAGATGGATGCTAAAGAATGGTGGATAAAATTTAAGAATATATATTTCTCATATTTCATGACAAGGAATAGGTTTTCACATTATCTTGGTGGTCCTACATGGATTTGGTTTTCTGAGTTAAAAAATGATAGGAAGGATTGGTCTTGGGAGGAAATGGAACAACTTTTTATGGATAGATGGGACCACAAAGAGGAAGAAGAGTCAAAGGAAGATGATGGGGAAGAATATATTGAAGAATCAAGAGAGAAATAAGATGAAGAGGAAGGTGAATAATATTCAAGGGAAGATGATGGTGTAGCATATATTGAAGAATCAAATGCAGAAGAAGTTGAAGAAGACTATGAAGAAGATGAACAAAAACAAGCTATTGATGCGAAGAACATATTATAGCTCCCAATAAGGAAGATACCATTTTTCAGTTTCATGGATGAATTCGGAGGAATAAGATAATTGTTTCCATAAACCCTAACAACATGTATAACTTCATCAACAAAGATATGGCTCAACATCTACAAATTCAAGAGAGTAATATCAAAGAAGTTCAAGTGAACCGTAAGAAAATTCAAGTTTTTGAAGATTTAAAACTTACTATGGACAAATATACTTTAAATTCATATTTTTAGCCTTATATATGGATGGTTTGGATATTGTTCTTAGGTATCCTTGGTTAGAGACATTGGGGACAATTAATATTAATATGAAAAATAATTTTATGAAGATTTGGTAGAAAAAGAAGAATGTCACTTTATAGGATATCGGACTTAATGGAAATCAAAGAAAAGTCAATATATACCATGAGGATGATTTAGAATATGGAGAAGAAGGGAATAAGGATGATTCAAAAGAGGAACATGAAGAAAAATAAGGAAATGGTGATTCATCTACTCAAGAGAAAAATAAAATATCAAATGAAAAGGTGGAAGAAGAAAAAAACTTGAAACAAGTTGTTAAGGTTGAGGATACTACAAGTACAGCATATGGAAATCCATGTCAACACGAGAGAAAAAAATCATGGAGATATCCTAGGGCCCATCATATTTCTAGCCAATATAAATATACGGTAATTGGAGGAATAATCACTTCATTTAAATATAGGGGATCAATGGAGCAATAATTATGAAGCATGGAATCCTTATTATGGTTATACATGGAATCCTTATTATGGTTATGCATTGAATCCTTATGTTGGTTATGCATGGAATCCAAGGACGATAAACTACGGTCACGAATGGAATTAGAGTAGCGCAACAGAATATGGATATTAGTTCAGATATGTATCATCTACCAGGATCACATATGGATGGATGATCAATCATGGCAAAAAGTGTGTAAAAATTTACAACACACTCATTACATGGTTTCTTCTATTTCTTTAGGGATGAAACATGTCAACGAGGAAGGAATGCTTTGCACCTAAGGAAAGGATGTCAACATGTATATGTATTGATGGAGATGCCGATATGTGGCACACATCCCTTATCTTATTATATCATTCATTTATGATTTATTATGCTTAGGCGGTTTCCCTCGGTATTAGTCACGGGTTAGAATGTTATATATAGGTGTTAGAAGGTTGTAGTTAATCATAATATTGAGTATTGGAGTGTTATTGTATGGTTTGGAGGTTACCCCCTCGAAGTGGTATTGGAGGTTGCCCCCAAGTGGAAAATCTATTATATGAGCATATTTTCATCATTTATATATATTTTGGTGTTCTCTCATGTTATTCTTTGTATGTGTTCGATTTATACAACTAATAACCTTACAAGTGGTATCGAGCAACGATTTCAGCCAAAATTAGGGTAAACCCTAGATTTTTGTTTCGAGTATATCTTGAAGAGGGTATTGAATTTTTCCCAATTTTTCATCATAATTTGGAAACACACTAAGTAATAATATAAAAAAATTCAGCTATATTGGATCTTTTTGCGGATGTTATTGGTGTTTTAGGTTTTTTCATAAATTCACTTTTTAGGAAGCAAATTGTGTTATTTTTATCAAAATTTATATTTTCAGAAAGCTCTTGAAATTTCAGTTAGGGTTTGTTCTTTGTGTTTTTATCCATCTGCTGAAATATTTTCAAAATTCCTAAACCCTAATCATGATCACGGGGATAACAAATTTTTATGGAAATGGTGAGATGGATGCTAAAGAATGGTGGATAAAATTTAAGAATATATATTTCTCATATTTCATGACAAGGAATAGGTTTTCACATTATCTTGGTGGTCCTACATGGATTTGGTTTTCTGAGTTAAAAAATGACAGGAAGGATTGGTCTTGGGAGGAAATGGAACAACTTTTTATGGATAGATGGGACCACAAAGAGGAAGAAGAGTCAAAGGAAGATGATGGGGAAGAATATATTGAAGAATCGGAGAGAATAAGATGAAGAGGAAGGTGAATAAGATTCAAGGGAAGATGATGGTGTAACATATATTGAAGAATGAAATGTAGAAGAAGTTGAAGAAGACTATGAAGAAGATGAACAAAAACAAGATATTGATGCGAAGAAGATATTATAGCTCCCAATAAGGAAGATACCATTTTTCAGTTTCATGGATGCATTCAAAGGAATAAGATAATTATTTCCATAAACCCTAACAACATGTATAACTTCATCAACAAGGATATGGCTCAACATCTACACATTCAAGAGAGTAATATGAAACATGTTCAAGTGAACCGTAAGAAAATTCAAGTTTTTGAAGATTTAAAACTTACTATGGACAAATATACTTTAAATTCATATTTTTAGCCTTATATATGGATGGTTTGGATATTGTTCTTGGGTATCCTTGGTTAGAGACATTGGGGACAATTAATATTAATATGAAAAATAATTTTATGAAGATTTGGTAGAAAAAGAAGAAGGTCACTTTACGGGATATCGTATTACTTAATGGAAATCAAAGAAAAGTCAATATATACCATAAGGATGATTTAGAATATGGAGAAGAAGGGAATAAGGATGATTCAAAAGAGGAACATGAAGAAAAAGAAGGAAATGGTGATTCATCTACTCAAGAGAAAAAAAAAATATCAAATAAAAATGTGAAAGAAGAAAAAAACTTGAAAACAAGTTGTTAAGGTTGAGGATACTACAACCGCAGCATATGGAAATCCACATCAACACGAGAGAGAAAAATCATGGAGATAGCCCAAGGCCCATCATATTTCCAACCAATATAGATATACAGGTAATTGGAGGAATAATCACTTTATTTATACAGGGGATCAATGGAGCAACAATTATGAAGCATGGAATCCTTATTATGGTTATCCTTATTATGGTTATACATGGAATCCTTATTATGGTTATGCATTGAATCCTTATGTTGGTTATGCATGGAATCCAAGGATGATAAACTATGGTCACGAATGGAATCAGAGTAGCGCAACAGAATATGGATATTAGTTCAGATATGTATCATCTACTAGGATCACATATGGATGGATGATCGATCATGGTACAAATTATGAAAAATTTACAACACACTCATTACATGGTTTCTTCTTATGTTTCGGGATGAAACATGTCAAGGAGGGAAGGAATGCTATGCACCTAGGAAAGGATGTAAAGATGTATATGTATTGATGGAGATGCCAACATGTAGCATACATCCCTTTATCTTATTATATCATTCATTTATGATTTATTATGCTTAGGAGGTTCGCCTCGGTATTGGTCATAGGTTAGAATGGTATATATAGGGGTTACAAGGTTGTAGTTAATCATCATATTGAGTATTGGAGTGTTATTTTATGGTTTGGAGGTTACCCCATCGAAGTGGTATTGGAGGTTGCCCCTCGAAGTGGAAAAGCTATTATATGAGCATATTTTCATCATTTATATATATTTTGGTGTTCTCTCATGTTATTCTCGTTGTATTTGTTCTAATTTATAAAAGTAATATCCTCACAAGTGGTATCGAGCAAAGATTTCAGCTAAAATTAGGGTAAAACCCTAAATGTTTGTTTCGAGTATATCTTGAAGAGGGTATCAAATTTTTCCCAATTTTCTAATCATAATTTGGAAACACTCTAAGTTAGAATATCGGAAAATTTCAACTCTATTGGATCTATTTTGTGGATGTTATTGGTGTTTTAGGTTTTTTTCATAAATTCACTTTTTAGGAAGCAAATTGTTGTTTTTTTTAGCAAAATGTATATTTTCAAAATCTCTTGAAATTACAGTTAGGGTATGTTCTTTGTGGTTTTATCCATCTACCGAAATATTTTCAAAATTTCTAAACCCTAATCATGATCACGGGATAACAAATTTTTATGGAAATGGTGAGATGGATGCTAAAGAATGGTGGATAAAATTTAAGAATATATATTTCTCATATTTCATGACAAGGAATAGGTTTTCACATTATCTTGGTGGTCCTACATGGATTTGGTTTTCTGAGTTAAAAATTGATAGGAAGGATTGGTCTTGGGAGGAAATGGATCAACTTTTTATGGATAGATGGGACAACAAAGAGGAAGAAGAGTCAAAGGAAGATGATGGGGAAGAATATATTAAAGAATCAAGAGAGAAAGAAGATGTAGATGAAGGTGAATAAGATTCAAGGAAGATGATGGTGTAGCATATATTGAAGAATGAAATGTAGAAGAAGTTGAAGAAGACTATGAAGAAGAGGAACAAAAACAAGATATTGATGCGAGATGAAGATATTATAGCTCCCAAGAAGGAAGATACCATATTTTATTTTCATGGATGCATTCAAAGGAATAAGATAATTATTTCCATAAACCCTAACAACATGTCTAACTTCATTAACAAGGATATGGCTCAACATCTACATATTCAAGAAAGTTATATCAAAGAAGCTCAAGTGAATGGTAAGAAAATTCAAGTTTTGAAGATTTAAAACTTACTATGGAAAAATATAGTTCACATTAAGATTTTTTTCCACATATATCGATGGTTTGGATATTGTTCTTGGGTATCCTTGGCTAGAGACATTGGGGACAATTAATATTAATATGAAAAATAAGTTTATGAAGATTTGGTACAAAAAGAAGAAGGTCACTTTACAGGATATCAGGCTTAATGGAAATAAAAAAAAGTCAATATAGACCATGAGGATGATTTAGAATATGCAGAAGAAGGGAATAAGGATGATTCAAAAGAGGAACATTAAGAAAAAGCGAGGAAATGATGATTCATCAAATGCAAAGGTGGAAGAAGAAAAGAAAGTTCGAAACAAGTTGATAAGGTTGAGGATACTACAATTGCGGCATATGGAAATCCATGTCAACAAGAAAAAAATCATGGAGATATCCCGGGGCACATCATATTTCCAACCAATATAGATATACAGTAATTGGAGGAATAATCACTTTATTTATATAGGGATCAATGGAGCAACAATTATGAAGCATGGAATCCTTATTATGGTTATCCTTATTATGGTTATACATGGAATCCTTATTATGGTTATGCATTGAATCCTTATGTTGGTTATGCATGGAATCCAAGGATGATAAACTATGGTCACGAATGGAATCAGAGTAGTGCAACGAGAATATGGATATTAGTTTAGATATGTATCATCTACCAGGATCACATATGGATGGATGATCGATCATGGCGCAAAGTGTGTAAAAATTTACAACACACTCATTACATGGTTTCTTCTTATGTTTCGGGATGAAACATGTCAAGGAGGGAAGGAATGCTATGCACCTAGGGAAAGGATGTTATGATGTATATATATTGATGGAGATGCCAACATGTGGCACACATCCCCTTATCTTATTATATCATTCATTTATGATTTTTATGCTTAGGAGGTTGGCCTCAATATTGGTCATAGGTTAGAATGGTATATATAGGGGTTATAAGGTTGTAGTTAATCATCATATTGAGTATTGGAGTGTTATTGTATGGTTTACAGGTTTACCCCTTGAAGTGGTATTGGAGGTTCCTCCTCGAAGTGGAAAAGCTATTATATGACCATATTGTCATCATATATATATATATATATATATATATATATATATATATATATATATATATATATATATATATTGGTGTTCTCTCATGTTATTCTATTGTATATGTTCTAATTTATACAAGTAATATCCTTACAAGTGGTATCGAGCAACGATTTCATCAAAATTACGGTAAAACCCTAATTTTTGTTTTGAGTATATCTTGAAGAGGGTATTGAATTTTTTCCCAATTTTTTCATCATAATTTGGAAACAATATAAGTTAGAATATTTAAAAATTTCCACTCTTTTGGATATATTTTGGGGATGTTATTATTGTTTTAGGTTATTTCATAAATTCACTTTTTAGGAAGCAAATTTTTGTATTTTTAGCAAAAGTTATATTTTGGAAATCTCTTAAAATTTAAGTTAGGGTTTGTTTCTTTTGGTTTTATCCATCTTCTGAAATATTTTCAGAATTCCTAAACCCTAATCATGATCACGGGGATAACAAATTTTTATGGAAATGGTGAGATGGATGCTAAAGAATGGTGGATAAAATTTAAGAATATATATTTCTCATATTTCATGACAAGGAATAGGTTTTCATATTATCTTGGTGGTCTGTATGGATTTGGCTTTCTCGAGTTAAAAATGATAGGAAGGATTGTTCTTGGGAGGAAATGGAACAACTTTTTATGGATAGATGGGACAACAAAGAGGAAGAAGAGTCAAAGGAAGATGATGGCGAAGAATATATTGAAGAATCAAGAGAGAAAGAATATGAAGAGGAAGGTGAATAAGATTCAAGGGAAGATGATGGTGCAGCATATATTGAAGAATGAAATGTAGAAGAAGTTGAAGAAGACTATGAAGAAGAGGAAGAAAAACAAGATATTGATGCAAAAGAAGATATTATAGCTCCCAAGAAGGAAGATACCATATTTCAGTTTCATGGACGCATTCAAAGGAATAAGATAATTGTTTCCATAAACCCTAACAACATGTATAACTTCATTAACAAGGATTTGGCTCAACATCTACATATTCAAGAAAGTAATATCAAAGAAGCTCAAGTGAATGGTAAGAAAATTCAAGTTTTGAAGATTTAAAACTTACTATGGACAAATGTACTTTACATTCAGATTTTTTTGCCTTATATATGGATGGTTTGGATATTGTTCTTGGGTATCCTTGGTTAGAGAGATTGGGGAAAATTAATATTAATAAGAAAAATAAGTTTATGAAGATTTGGTACAAAAGAAGAAGGTCACTTTACGGGATATCGGCTTAATGGAAATCAAAGAAAAGTCAATATAGACCATGAGGATGATTTAGAATATGGAGAAGAAGGGAATAAGGATGATTCAAAAGAAGAATATGAAGAAAAATAAGTAAATGATGATTCATCTACTTAAGAGAAAAAGAAAATATCAAATGCAAAGGTGGAAGAAGAAAAGAAAGTTCAGAAACAAGTTAATAAGGTTGAGGATACTACAACTGCAGCATATGGAAATCCACATCAACACGAGAGAAAAAAATCATCGAGATATCCTAGGGTACATCATATTTCCAACCAATATAGATATACATGTAATTGGAGGAATAATCACTTTATTTATATAGGGGATCAATGGAGCAATAATTATGAAGCATGGAATCCTTATTATGGTTATACATGGAATCCTTATTATGGTTATGCATTGAATCCTTATGTTGGTTATGCATGGAATCCAAGGATGATAAACTATGGTCACAAATATTATTAGAGTAGCGCAATGGAATATGGATATTAGTTTAGATATGTATCATCTACCAGGATCACATATGGATGGATGATCGATCATGGCGCAAAGTGTGTAAAAATTTACAACACACTCATTACATGGTTTCTTCTTATGTTTCGGGGATGAAACATGTCAAGGAGGGAAGGAATGCTATGCACCTAGGGAAAGGATGTTATGATGTATATGTATTGATGGAGATGCCAACATGTGGCACACATCCCCTTATCTTATTATATCATTCATTTATGATTTTTATGCTTAGGAGGTTGGCCTCGATATTGGCCATAAGTTAGAATGGTATATATAGGGGTTATAAGGTTGTAGTTAATCATCATATTGAGTATTGGAGTGTTATTGTATGGTTTACGAGGTTACCCCCTTGAAGTGGTATTGGAGGTTGCCCCCTCAAAGTGGCGAAGCTATTATATGAGCATATTGTCATCATTTATTTATATTTTGGTGTTCTCTCATGTTATTCTCTTTGTATATGTTCTGATTTATACAAGTAATATCCTTACGAGAATAATGCACCTATGCAAATATGAACTTATCACGTGATCAACTTGTTCACATCACATTAAGCGGTGTGAGAGACTCTAGAGCAGGTAGGACATGAAGCATTACCACTTTCATTCTGGTGCTTAGATTGTATTCTATGCTACAAGGATGCACACACACTTGGTATGTATATGTAGAACTACATCAAGAAGCTGGGAACTGATAAGATTTGACTACGGGGATGATCCATACTTTTGACTACTTCTCGACTAAACCTCCTATAACCGAGGTGTTAAAATTTTTCAAGCATTTAACTATAGGAGATAGTGCAAAACTAGAAGAGAATATTTAGGAATTATTTGGTGAGATATAGTCAGAGAATGTTTTGAAAATGAAAAAGAAATGGACTCCATACTACTTAAACATGCTTGCCTTGAGAAAGAGAAAGGAAAGATGGTTTACATCATGGATGACAAGGAAGTTGAGAACCTTAATGTTGAACATTCACAAAGGATGCACAAGGTCTTGGATAGTGTAGAGAAGGATATGTGCACCTACCATGAACCCATGAAGACAAACAAGGTTAATATAGGTTTTGAGGTTGAGCCTAAAGAGGCCATAATTGGAGACTCTTGGTCAAACTTGAAGGTAGCAAAGATCATTGAGTTACTTAGGTATTATTAGGAATTATTCCCTTGAGGGTATCATAAACATAAAGGCATGCATGAATCACATGGGGAAATGAAGATAAAACTAAAGGACAGTGCATGCTCGGTTATAAAGATGCCTTACGAGAATGAATCCTAATTTACGTGAGAAGGTAAAAGAAGAAATTGATAAAATGTTGAAATATGGAATTATCAAGCCCTATTGATGAGTTAGAATGGGTTAGCCAAAGGGTGATCAATATCAATAAGGATGGATAGATTAGGATATGTGTGGAATACAGGGAACTAAATACTACATGTGTCACGAGCCCATTCCTATGCCATTCATTCGAGGAAATACTAGAAGGAGTTGCGGGGCATGAAATATATTCCTTCACGAGATGGGTTTTCCGGTATCATCAAGTTAGGATTGCTTAAGAGGATCAAGAAAAGACAACATTTCATCTTGAATGGGGCGAGTTTGGCATATACTATGATGCCCTTTGGATTGAAAAACATGCCTGATCTATTCTCACGCATACTTGTTCGAGGGCATTCAAATATTTTATTAACAACTTCTTACAGTCTACCTAGATGATTAGACAATATATGGGCTTGTTAAAGATCATTGTGACAATCTGTGCTTAATTTTTGAACGGTGTAGACATTTGAGTATCTCTTTAAACATCAAGAAGTGTATATTTTCTACACTATTTGGAATAATGTTAGGACATATAATATTCAAGGAAGGTTTACTAGTTTATCCAAATGTGAGGTTGCGGTCATTTTAGTGATGGAAGCACCTACTGCACCAAAGTGAGGTGCACAAATTTTTGGGCCATATAGGATATTATATAAAATTCATAAAAGGGAATGCTAAAATTGCTACACCCTTAGAAGAATTATTGAAGGCAAAAGGTAAATTTTATTGGGGAGAAGCTGTAGTAATGCACATTTGAGATATTAAAGAGAAACTTGTTATCCAAAATAAGCCCATGCTTATTTTTGGCTAACTCCTCCCCTTTTCCTTTCTGGTACTTAAAATGGATTTTTCGCATGCTTGAGGACTCAAAATGTTTTGGGTATGTTTTCATCCGATAGAAAATTTTCTCACCTTTATAGAAAGGTAAATAAGTCCTCCTAACTCCTTTTTATTTTTTGAGTTATAGCTCAACAAATTTTATAGTGAAAATTTTTCTGGGTGGGTCAACGGAGGTAAGGAGGAAAATTTGTTAGGGAGTCTCGGGCCGATAGAGTGAAGAAGGAAGGAAGTAGACTTGCGGGGCCAGGGAGAAATTGTTAACACTTAGCCTCTTTGGCTATAAAACTCAAAGTCAAAAATCAGCCTATGAACCCGTAAAGGAGAAGAAAGATTTGGGAAACACCTCTGTACCAATAAGAGGCCAACACGTGTAATTTTTATGACACATCATCAACGCATCAGAGACCTTGGAAAAGTTTGCACTTTTTCCTCGAAAGGGTTAAATTTTGAGTTCAACTCCCACCAATCAAAATTCAACAAGTGTCATGCGGACCTAAGGGGGCATGGATATTTTTGGGGAAATTTTCCAAAAGGGAAACTTTTAAGTTTGACCCGACTGACTCAATTTTGACTCGTTTTCACCATTTTGCCCTAATTTGGCCGTATAATTTCAAAAGGTCATATCTTTTGATCCAGTGGTCGAAATTCATCAAATTTGGTACCATTGGAAAGATATCAATGCCCTCTATGCCATGAAAGCTTCAATTTTGAGTTTTGAAAAATATTGGAGGAGAAAATTGAAGAAAAGTCCTAGGCAAGGAAAAAACACATAACAGACATCCAACCACCAAAAATTAATGAAGTATGGCACCCATTTTTCTCGGCAAAGATGGTCAAATACATTGGAAAATGGATTTATGAAGGTTCCTTAACATTTTAATGGATGTTGTTAGTTGGTGGGTGCAAAAATGGATTTCCCACATTTCTCTCTCCTCCGTTCTATTTTTCATCAATTAAAAGCCATATTTGGCTCATTTTGTAATGTTGGACCTCCTTTCTCTTGTAAGCTCTCATTTTCTCCTTAGCAGGGAAAATTTAGAGGAGTTTTAGACCTCCCATGGAGACTACGAGTTTTTTCATCTCTTTTCTATCACGAATGTATTATATCAAACTTGGAAATGATAATGTATGATCTTTGATTGATTTTCAATCCTCTCATGCATTTATTATTATCTTTTGATCATTCATTACATTCAGTAATCATGTGCATGTTCGATTATGCATCTCCATGATCGTGTCTATTTTTGTAAAACAAGAAGTCCAACACTCCTTTTGTGTATCACTATTCTGTTTTGCTTAGTTTTGTTTCCATTTCCATGTTTTATCTCAAGCTGTCTCCTTGGTAGTTTTAGAGTAGGAATTTTGAATCGGACCTCTGCAAAAATTACATGCATACACCTAAACAGAGGAGTAAGAACCAACCTCAATCTGGAGAGTTTTCCCAATTTGCAAGGTCCCACACTTAGGGAAAACTCCATGTTGTGTATTCACACCAAATTGACCATTTCCCAACAGCAGATCTAAAGGTCAATCTAGGGGTGTTGTGGAAATGTGCTAATAGTTTTGGCGCACCCAAAGTGGGACCTTATAGGTATTCCACTTTATTTTTACAGGTTGACATGTTCCCAGTGAAAATTTCAGCCTTTGGAGGAACTTTCAAACACATCTAATGACTCCATCAGGTCAACAACCCATATTTGAAGTTGCAGACCTTCCTTTTCATTCATTTCCATTCTTCTTTCCATCCCTTTCACTCTTTTCCATTCAAGAAAAACCAGCTCAAAATCCCATTTTTGAGGAGCAAATGGATAAGATCAAGTCAGTTTTGCAACAACGAGAAGAAGGAATCATTATTGATACCTTTTTGCTTTCATTTGAAGGGGTTGCTTTGATTAATGAAGCCATTATGGAAGTTGATCACCTGCAACATGAAAACAAGGAGGAAGATTATCTATCGACTTGGAGGATTGTCCTAATGGAGAGGATCCTAAGGAGATAACATCATATTTTCCTCTATCTTCATCCTTCCAAGCACATGATCCTATTGCATAGAGAAGAAAATTCGGGAGTAGCCACAACTGACGGTCATGTCCATTTCAAGGCATGAGGATGAGCTATAAAGCACCAAGGATTAGTTGTCATACCTCTTCAATCCAAATGCAAAGCAACCAAAAGAGGTATTTGATTTGTCTCCAGCTGATACCTTGTTGATTTGGGTGGAAGATCAACTTGTGGTTATTTTTATCTCATCAAACCAGCCATGTTTAGCGCCAAATTAGTTGCATGGCTTCCATTTTTGAGGAAGGGAAGCTATTTCTCCCTGCCAGTTGTAGGCTTTGTTTGAGCTCCCTTTGCTCTTGGTTAGAGTAGTGTAGGTAGGTTTGTTTTCAGCAAAATAAGTGCTTGTGCACACTCTGCATATCCCACTTGGGGTATGTATGATTTTCATGTTTGTACATAGTTTTTGTGGTGCTAGTTTTTCCCTTGCACAATGCATTGTCTTGGCATTTGGTCACAACTGGTTTCAGTTTTTAGTGGTTTCCAAGAGGCCTAAAAGGGAAGTTTTCAAGTAGAGGATCAGTTTGTAGGCTATCTATCATGACTCCATGCCCAATGGATGCTTCAAGGTAGCTGGTCTTTTCATCTAGTAGGTAGATGACCCCTCTGAGTCACCAAAAGTGTTATCCAAAATAAGCCCATGCTTATTTTTGGCTAACTCCTCCTCCTTTTCCTTTGCTGGTACTTAAAATATTTTTTTGCATGCTTCAAGGACTCAAAAGTTTCTGGGTATGTTTTCATCAGATAGAGGATTTTCACACCTTTCCAGAAAGGTAAAGAAGTCCTCCTAATTCCTTGTATTTTTGAGTTATGGCTTCTTGGAGTTTATAGTGAGAATTTTCCCTAGGCGAGTCTATGGGGGTAAGGAGGAAAATTTGCCGGGGAGTCTCGGGGTGGCGAAGTGAAGAAGGAAGGAAGTGGACACACGGGCCGGGAAGAAATTGTTGACACTTACCCTATTTGGCTATAAAACTCAAATTAAAAAATCATCCCAGGAGCCCATGAAGGAGAAGAGAAAGATTTGGGCAACACCTCCATGCCAATCAGAGGTGACATGTGTCATTTTATGACATGTCATCGAGAGCATCGCAGGCGTCGAGAGACCTTGGAAAAGTTTACACTTTTTCCCCGAAAGGGTTAAATGTTGACTTCGACCCCCCGACCAATCAAAATTTGACACGTGTCATGCGAGACCTGAGGGGGCACGAGATATTTTGGAAAGGTTTTCCAAAAGGGAAAAATTTAAAGTTTGACCCCGCCGACCCCAATTTTGACCCATTTTCACCATTTTTTCCCTAATTTGGCGAAGAATTTCAAAAGGTCATATATTTCGATCCAGTGGTTGAAATTCATCAAATTTGGTACCATTAGAAAGCTATCAATGCCCTCT
The DNA here is from genome assembly GCA_018340775.1 of Taxus wallichiana var. yunnanensis. Taxonomy (NCBI): domain Eukaryota; kingdom Viridiplantae; phylum Streptophyta; class Pinopsida; order Cupressales; family Taxaceae; genus Taxus; species Taxus wallichiana. The sequence continues at coordinate 641,252,654 of CM031234.1, forward strand.
ACACCATGGAAGCTTCAATTTTGAGTTTTGGGAAAAGTTGGAGGGAGAAAATTGAAGAAAAGTCCCAGGCACAGGAAAAAATGCATAACAGACATCCAACCACCAAAAATTAATGTAGTATGGCACCCATTTTTCTCCAGCATGGTCGAATACATTGGAAAATGGATTTGTAAAGGTGCCCTTGCTGTTTTAATGGATGTTGTCAGTTGGTGGGTGTAAAAAATGGATTTCCCATGTTTCTCTCTCCTTCATTCTATTTTTCATTGATTAAAAGCCAGATTTGGCTCATTTTGTAATGTTGGACATCCTTTCTCTTGCAATCTATCATTTCTCCTTAGCAGGCATATTTGAAGGAGTTTCGGACCTCCCATGGAGATTATAGTTTGTTTTCTGCATCTTTTCTATTGCAATGTATTGTATCAAACATTGAAATGATAATGTATGATCTGTGATCGATTTTCAATCCTCTCATGCATTTATTATTGTCTTCTGATCCTTCATTACATTCTAGTAATATGTGCATGTTTGGATGTTGTATCTCCATGATCTATGTCTTTTTTGCAAAACAAGAAGTCCAACACTCCTTTGGTGTATCACCATTCTATTTTTCTTAGTTTTGTTTCCATTTCCATGTTTTCTCTCAACCCTATCTCCTTGGTAGTTTTAGAGTAGGAATTTTGAATTAGAACCTCTACAAAAATTGCATGCATACACCTAAATAGAGGAGTAGGAACCAGCCTCAATCTGGAGATTTTTCCCTAATTTCAAAGGTCCCACACTTAGGAAAACTCCATGTTGTGCATTCACACCAAATTGACCATTTCCCAACAACAGATCTGAAGGTTGATTTGGGGGTATTGTGAATCTAATAACAAAACTTACTATCATGCCCATTCTACACTTTCCCTCATGGGATAAACCATTTCATGTGCACATGGATGCTTCTAGCATGGCCATTGGTGTTGTGTTAGCTCAACTTTGCGAGGGAATTATAGATCATCCAATATATTTTTCTAGTAGGAAGTGACTCTGCTTGAATAGAATTATACAACTACGAGCGTGAAGCTTTATCAATGATCTATGCCTTACACAAGTTTTGACATTAATTGTTAGCACCACAATTTCTATTTTAAACGAGATCACATGGCATTGAAGTACTTGGTAAAGAAGGCTGTCTTACATGGGTGCATATGTAGATGGGTGCTCCTATTTCAAAAGTTTGACTTCACATTTGTGGTGAAGCAAGGGAAAAGAAATTCTGGACCGAGACCATTTATCTAGAATCAATTCAATAGAGGAAGCACAAACAATTGAAGAAACCATGACGGATGCAATCCTTCGAGTCCATATTTCAATGCAATCCTTAATCCCAACAACAATGCCTCATACTCAACAATACAATTGTGAATCAATTTATCTTTTATGAGAAACATTGTAAATAATGGATCAACATTCAATTGGGAATCAACCAAGGATGTCCCTGAATATACTTGAGTGCCTCTCCAAGATCTTCCAATGGTGGTGGTGTTTTAAGGCCAAAGAATGATTTGAAGAGGATTCTTAATAACATTTACATTTACTTGTGGTAATCTTTTCTTCTTTCAATCCCAAGTACTCAAATGATGTCTTCTTATGCTCAGAATTCTAAGCAACTCAATGATGGGAACACTCAATTTGATTTGACTCAATACTTGGGCAATATCATATGGAAAACTCTTTGGGAAGACAACATTGGAAGGGAAACAAGAAGGTTCATCGGATGGAGAAGTATTCTTGGTAGCACAGGCATGAAGAGGACTGATATTTTTGCATGGGAAAACAGGGGTTCTTGGAAAGTGTTTCTTTTCTAGGATTTTCTTTTGGAATGGTTGTGAGCAAGGGTGTCTTTGGCTTGGCTTGAGGACCGAGATCCTCTAAAAACTTTACTTCTAGTATTATACTCTTTCTCTTGACCAACCACAACATTCATTAACAATTGTCTATCTTCCTCTAAGGGATTACCACCATCATACTTCTTGATCATTAAAGCCCTTAGATATTCAAATTCATTATTAGGGATTTCAAAAGATTGAACAACATTTACCTCATGAGTTTGAGAGGAGGAGAGAATTGGTACCCTCTTTATGTAATCCCAAAAGGTTGTAATGTGATCCTTGCACCTATCACATTTGTTGATGTTGTTGGTTGTTGTGAGCTTGAAAGCTACCCATCATACAAATTTCATCATCCATTTGATATTCATTATCATCTTCAAAAATTTCTTGTCCATTTCACATGGAGGATGAGGAAGAAAACATCTATCACACCAATCCATATCGGTAATTTCTTGAACAACAACAACTCTTCCGGTTAGAGGGTCGAGGCACCACTCTATTTTCATGTGCTTGGGGTTGTCTATTTACAGATCCAACAGGCCCTTTACCTATATCATCTTGTCTTTGATCACCCCTAGGATGATTGCCAAATCTGTCATGGTTTTGAGTTCTTCGCCGTCCTTGTGAACTCTACCCAATTTATTTCTTAGCTGGGCTAATTTGTAAGAAATTTCTTTGTGACCCCCACCAAAGTCTTGACAACATCTTCTAAATCGGTACCCTTGCTAGCTTGAGGCTTCTCGGGGTTTATCACTTCACACCATCCCTCTTAAGTGGTTTACAAATAGATTTAATATTATTTTCAATTTGAAGTGCCATGGTGAAATCTTTCCTCAAGTTTGTAGGATTTTTGTCTCTCAAGTAATAGGCTACCTTTTTATCAAATGCATCTACATATTTGATCAAACAAGATTCATCACAAGGCCTCAAAATGATAGGCAACCTTCTCAATTTTTTGTTAAATCTTGTATTGAAGTCATGGACTATTTCATTCGGATTCTTCTTGATATTCTCAAAATTAGAAAAAGAAATATAAGATCAGTCCTATCACCATATTGCAACCTAAATGAATTTTTCATTTTAGTCCATAAATCAATAGAGTTATCAGGTAGAGCCTTGTACCAATCCTAGCATCTTCTTCAAGTGTATGAATAAACAACTTAATATACACATCCTCAAAATCTATCGCAAAATCTTCCATCATATTATCAAAAAGTTTGAGATGCTGATCACCAGTGATGGCATTGTTACCTTGGAATTTTGGCAACCTATTTCTAACATCTTGTGGGACAACATTTGGGTAACCATCCATTCCTTCAAAATTTATAGGACCAAAAGTGTTAACAAAAATGGAGGTCTAGGATAAGCCATATTGTTTAGTGGGGGTGATCTTGGAGGTGAAATAAGCTGGTGAGGAGTACAATATCCTTGGGGCTCAAGAATGTGATTCACAAGACTGGTATCCTCTAAGTGCTGATTTTCATGGAAAGTTTGATTTGAATTAAAACACGAGAGGTACATATTGGAGAAGGAACTTACCGAGATACAATAGAAGGACCTTCACCAACCGAGGTAAACAAGTTCATGAGAGGATTTCTGAATCAAATTCACTGAAGAAGAGTGATAGTCTCTTACCAAAGGTTGATCTCTCTCACCAATGACTGTATCTTTGCCTAATGTCGACCTTTAACCACATTCCAAAATCTTCTCCCTTCCAACTCTAAACTTCTCAAGTCTGAGAACAATTTTTAGCAGAGTCTTTAAGGAAGAGAGATATTCTTCCCTCCATTTAGAGATCAACAACACAAAAATAAATGAAAGAAAGCTCAAGACATTGGTATTTCTAAAATCACATCAGCATTCAAGGAATTTCACCTCGGTTGTGCATGAATGCACTAAAATAATTATGTCAAATGCTGTCTAATACAAAGACAAAGCAACCAGTTGTATAAACTACTTTAATTACAAAAGAGTAGGCTCACTTTGAAATTTTTGCCTCAAACATGAAAATCTAAAGTACAAAATAATATTTCAAGAATCAAACAGCTCGAGATACTTGAATATGCAAATTCTCAAACCTTTCAAACACCCAAAAACACCAATAAATTCCAAGAATTCCGTGAAGGTGGTGTCACTCGGTGTTAGTATCTAGATTTAATCTCCTTCACAACTTGAATAACATCATGAATTTGCAAAAGACACTCAAGGGTAGATAGATGATTTGTATGTCGTTTGCAGCCGAGGAGCACATCTATCTAACTTGTTGGCACTCAAGATTTGAGGGAGTGGATAGCACCTTCAAAAGGATCTTGATTTGATCCTCACTATTTTAGGTTGTGCCTATCAACCAAGGAAAGAGAACCTATATTGCAGCCCTTGTATGGTAAAGGAGATGGATATATCCTTGTATTTTGCACATTGTATGGAGATGGCCTTGGGAAAACATGATCAATTATCCATTATTCAAACTTAAAGGAGTTGTCAATACTAACTGATGGAAATGCTTTCAAGACAAGGCTAAGGTTGTTAGAGACATGATAAAATCCTAATATGCTTTGTGTATTTTTGTAAATGGATTGTATTCCTTTGTTGACACAGGTCTGTAACTGAGGGTAGTATGGGTAGGATGAGTTAATTTGAATGAAATTTTGTGGGGAGATGTTTAGACAAGACTAGCTAGGAACTACCAACTTCTTTGAGAACCTTTGCAGGAAATTTACAACACTTGAACAATAGGAATGCTTCAAAAGGTTTACAATACCCCTTTAACCAAGATATGTGCACAAATAGAGGCATAAATTTGTACTCTTCCACACAATCTTTGACAACTTGCTACAAAATCTTGAAGAAAATATGCCAACAAAGTATCCAAAATCCATGTTTAATCATGACCTAAGGTGTTGTTGATGGTGAATCATAGCACCCACAATATGTCTACAACTCGATGGGTTGAGACTCTCGGTGTGATTGCATAACATGGAGATTTTCCCAAGTGTGGGACCTTGCGAAAAGGAAAAAGCTCCCGGATGAAGGTTGGTTCCTATTCCTCTATTCGATGCACACATAAAAATACGAGAGGGTTTACTCAAAACCTAATCTAAATTTCCAAGGAGATAAGGTAAGAAGATGCATAAAAATAAACCTAAACTAGAAAAGGTGATGCACCAGGAATGATGAACACGTGTCTTGCCAATAAACACAAAACATTAAAATGCAATGCAAGATCATGCATAGATAACCAAATTTGTAGTGAAAGATTAGGAGGATGCAAATGAACATAGAGAGGTTTGAGAATCATCCACAGACATGCATTATTTACTCCAAAGATTGATACAATACACTACAAAATGCCAAGAGGCAAAGTTGCATCACGACAGTTTTAGATGGAAGGTTTGAACTCCACAAATTCACTGCCAAAGAGAAGAAGGGAGGGGCAAAACAAGAATGTCCAACCTTTAGAAAGAAGCCCCTCCTTAAAATTTATAGGAAGAATGAGAGAGAAAAGAGAGAGGAATTCCAAATCTACCCCAACCACCTCTAGGTTGCATTTAATTCATCTCATTATGGCGGTAGGTGAGAACCCTAGCAAACCCAAAAATGTCGAATTGTATTTTGCATTTTTGAAGAACTTATTCTCACCCAATTAAAGATATCCAATTGTAGTTGGATAGAGGACCTTGTAAGATTTCTGAAAAGTCCAACCTTGCATGAATCTGAGCTCCCTGTGAAAAGTTATGGCCATCTAAATATCTGCGCGAGTTTTGCTTCTGTCAGGCGTCAATGCTCGAAAATGTTGCGCCTCCTGCGATGTGCCTCATCACATCCATCTTATGTTGACATACTCTTACGTGTGCCATAGGTGCTGAAAATTCCATGTCGACACTTTGTACCTGTACCCTTAACCAACGCCAAGGTGCATCCATTTTCATGTCGACATCCTTTTACCTGCACCCTTAACCTGTGCTAGGGCGCATCCATTTTCATGTTGACATCCTTTTACTTGTGCCCTTAACCTGCACCAGGGTGCATCCATTTTCATGTCGACATCCTTTTACCTGTGCCCTTAACCTGTGCTAGGGTGCATCCATTTTCATGTCAACATCCAATTACTGCGCCCTTAACTCGTGTCTTTAGGGCACATCCATTTTTATCGACATCCTTTTACCTATGCCCTTAACTCCGTGCCCTTAACTTGCGGCAATGCAATAAATTTCAAGGTCTGAGTTTCTTTGATTTCTATATTCTTCCATTTGTCTATATCTACCCGAGGGGAAGATATATACAACGAGTGCACCTGAAAGGTTTACAAACAATCTCAATATTCAAGGACAAGAAAATGATTTTAAATCTATTTATATTGTATCGAGATGAAGGATCTTCTAAATATAATATTTCGAATGCTATTAAACCATCAACAAGAAATGATACCCTATATGATTAAAGAGATCCTAAACACGAGATCGTAGCATGAGAAAGAAACACAAATTGAAATCATTCAAAACACAAGCATATACAAATTTTGCTAAGAGATAACACCAAATAATCCAAAAATTGATCAAATACATCAGTAGGGAATGTTATTAGAACAATATTAGAGCTTGTTGATGGATTTACAACTGAAACCAACTCAACATGATGAAATCTGATGCAATATGGAATTGAAAATGGCTCTCAGGTGGTTTTCTCAGAAAAATGGGTTTCTTCTAGTTCTTTTCTTGAAAAATTATGTCTTTTTCTCTCCCTCTAAAATTCTCCAAAAATATCATATATACTCTATGCCAGCTTGGAGTCTTCTTTCCCAAGCCAAGAATATGCCATGGGATCAATTTTGTTACAACTCCTCATGATTTCATGAAAATGACATCAAACTGGAAAAACAACTCACAGGTTGCCAGGGATGCATAAATATTTTAAAATATTACACAAATTTGGATTCTTATCCATCCCAGGGTCATGTTTTTGTCATTCAGGCATGCCAACATGCTTTGTCAATCATTTTTCACCTTTTCCCTCATCATTTCACCTCTGTAACTTTTGATTTTTACTTTTCACATTTTTTACATTGGGCCTGAGAAAAATGCATCAAAAACATCATACATAATCAAATTAGCTCATGAAAATTGCACCATCATGATCGAAAGGCCGAAAGGATGCAAAATCATATAAAATTTGATGCAATTTGGTGAAGAAATGATGAATCCAAGTTTCTTGGAGCCTCCTTGCGGCCAAAAAAGAGAATGCACAATTGCCGTTGATTTTGGATCAACTTTTAATGCTAGCCCTCCATGTGGAGGATGAGATTCTTGAATATCCCCTTTTCCCCTTTGGATAAGGTGGGACACGTGTCCAAAAACCATTGGATCGGGCCCTACCCTTTAAAATTTACATTTGTGACCTTTTTAAAAAATGGAAAATTTTGCAAAATTCCTCCGCCTACCTCCTGGGCTCACCACGTGTCTAGATGTGGGCCCCCTTTGAAAATGTGGGCCAATTCTATCAATTTTGACACTTTTTCGAAAGGGAAAAGTTTTCTCACAATTCTCCGCAGGCCCGAACACCACTCTCTTCCTTGCCACGTGGCACTCTCCAATTTGTCGGGTCCAAGCTTCCAATTTTGCCTACGCCAAAAATGAAAAGTTTCAAAACTCTCCTCGGCCCATGCTCTCCATTTGACCCCTTTGAAAAATGCCACATGTCCTCCATAGATTGGCTGGGAGGCATGCCTCCAATTTTGACTTAGCTCCCTTTGCCTAATTTTTTGCATTTCTTGGACACGTGTCCTTTTTTGATTGGGTTTGGAACCTCGGGTCCAATTTTTACTTTTACCATTTGGAGTTAAAAACTCCAAAGTCATCGCAGAACCCACTTGCCCCATCCTGACCCTTTTTGGACACGTGTTAGCTCTGGATTGGAGCGGTAAAATGTCACAAAATTTTCCTTCGGCCCCCTTGCTTGACTTTTCACATTTTCTGGACACGTGTCCACCTGTAATTGGATGTGGGCCTTCGGGTCAAAAATTTTCCTTGACATTTTGAGTCAAAAATCACCAACTCCCTCCACCACCCGCATGTCCCCCGAGTCCACGTGTCCTCTTCCCATTCATTGCGGGCTTTTGGGCCTAGAATTGACTTTGAGAATTTTGCCAAAATGAAAGCCAAAATTCTTAAGGAACCTCTCACCACCCGCCACTCCGTGACCAATCAGAATGTGCCACGTAGGCACCTTTTGCAAAAGGTGGAGCCATGGGTCAAAATTTTCCCTTAGCCAAAAATTTCAAAAACAAAAAGTTAGAAATATTTCCCGACCACCCCCAGCCAATAGGAGCTGCCACGTTGCAATAATAGTGTGATGATGAATTTGACGGGCCGAGAACACCTGTCTGACCATCAAAATGTGGAAAATACAGAGGATGCCCTAGAATTCAAAATTTTTGACAAGGGAGGCATATTTCTTGATTTCAAACCAACTGAATCATTTTTTGACCTTAATTTTGACCTTGGGATTGGGAAAATACTTGCACAAATTTGGGATTCGATCAAACTCGAGTTTTTTCACGATTTGACAAAGGAAAAATGACACAAACCAAAAAAATGAAGTTAGGGCACAAAAGCGGGTTCATTTTAAGACACCCCTATAAAATTGAAGGTGGAAAATACCTGGCGAATATCCCCGTAACTAGTTTCAGTGAAAGGCGAATTTGACAGTATTCAAAAACAAAATTTTCACCTGGTTTTTCATGGCTCCATCAGTGACGTGTGACAACACTAGTTCGTAATGATGCACATCACTGGCGTGACACTAGTTCGTAATGACGTGCGACATTGGTGCAACACTAGATCATAATGACGCGCGACACTGGTGAGACACTAGTTCGTAATGACGCGCTGGCTTACAATGCAGTGCGACACTAGTTCGTAATGACGCACGACACTGGCTCGTAAAGATGCACGACATTGTCTCCTCCGCCACGCATCGTGTCATTAATGATGAGCGACACTGCCTCCTACTGTCACACATCACAGGCCCCTGATGACGTGCGTCATTTTCTCCTATCGACGCCGCGCCGAGCTAAGACTATTGTCGCGTGTCAGCTAAGACCTTTTGACACGCGACACTGGCTTCTATTGATGCGCGACACTGTACCCTAATGACGCGCGTCACTGGAACCTGTTGACGCATGTCAAAGGTATTAGCTGACGTGCGACAATAGGAGGAAGTGATGCACGTCGGTAGAGGGGGATGTTGTCACACGCCACTAGGTGCCAAGTGTCATGCGTTAAAGGTCTCACCGACGCGTGTGAAAAAGTCATAACCGATGCATGTCAATACTAGCATGCTGACGCGCTTGCGTCGGGGGAAAATGACGCGTGTCAATAGGGGCCAGTGATGCCCTATTTAGCTTATAAATACCCTTGTGCCACTCATTTTCTCGTTTTCATTTTCCCATTCTTGAATTTTTACAGGTCTAAATCGTTGTCAAAGACACAATTACAGCTATAATGTCGACTTCACATGCTTCCCAATTGCAAGTTCAACAAGAAAATCAAGAGAATCCAACTCAATCGATTTCAAAGATCAACTACAGGGAACCCTTATGCCCTCACATCCATATGGCTTTAAAGATGTCTTGAATATCAAGCTTTGATGGAGAGTGTGAATTTACAGGTGGCTCGTTAATATGCCCCATTTCAAACAGATCTGTATATTTTGAATTACCTTCATGCTACAATTTAGAGGGCGGTATTTTTATGTGACTCGAATGATGGGCAAATGTTCCAATTCACTATCAAGCAAATGACATCCATAGGTTTAGAGGCCTTCCTTTCTTAAATTTACCAATTATTCAACCAAGGCAACACTACTGGAAGAAGACAAGAAATTTCTCGAATCAACGTACGGTTTCCATGTTGATTGTAAGTATAATTCATTTTAATTCATATTTTTTATTGTTTTTTATTCTGATACAATTTGCTGTTATAAATTTATAGTAATTATCATTGTTTCGCATTTGCAGCCCATGTCAATAAATCCAGGCATGGTGTAGATACACAATCAATTGCACACCACTTTCTTGTTGCACTTATTTCATTTTTTCAAGCCAGAATTGTTTTGCAGGGTCGCCAAATAGATATACCAAATTGGGCCATCGCATACATTTGTGCCACTATCTCAAAACGACAATTCGATTGGTGCACATATCTATCCAAAAAAATAAGAACTGACATAATAAATTCAAAACTCTCAGATAAACCTTTCATTTATTCAACAAACTATCTCCTCGGCTTCTACTATGAGGCAATTTTAAATTTAAAAGATAAAAAATTTCCTACTTGCTCTGATGAGGCTTTGAAGAAATTCTCAATTCCATTTGAAGAACAACAAGTATAAACTATTTAGATTGTAATTGTATTTCAATTTTCGACATTAAAGTGCAGTTATTAAAACTTAAATTTTAATGTTTTATAGAGAAGATATCTTGAAGCCCTTCCCCAAAAAAAGAAGTTATCGAGAGGAAGAGGCCAACAACACGCAAAGGCTTCGATGGACTCCCAATCTAAAATGGAATCTCACTCCTCTCCAAACCCTCAACAGTTTGAACTCGTTAAACGCCGAGAAGTAATACATTCTCATATATTATTTACAAATTCCAAATTTGCATATTTATTTTTCAATTTAAATTTTAACCAAATGAATTGACATTATTTAATATTGATGAATTACAGGGGACTTTGGAACCTTCTTCCCCGACTCACTCCATACAATCGCGTGCATTCATATCTTCTAAATAGCCACCGAGTACAACTCCTACAAGGCCACCCATAAGCACCGAGAAAAAAACAACCCCTCGACAACAAGGTACAACTTTTCTATAAGATACGTTTAATTTCGTAGTTTTGACTTTATGAATTGTTTTAATATTTTTCATTTTTTCCTTGTACTTTTCAGCATATGTCAGTCATGATCAAACCACAAGACATGACACCCACTCAACCATTAATTTTTAAAATGCTAACCGTAGAGGAATGAAAAAGAACATTGGTAAATGCATGCCTTTTGCTCCGGCCCCTAGTGCGACACTAAACCTTGCCTCCTCGTTTCGAATTCTAACTCTATCACTTGGTGGCTTGCCCAAAGGCAATGGGCATATCTGTTTTTAACAATATAAATTTAGATGAAGATTATTTGGGCATTGATAGCAATGACCCAACTGGTTTTTTCGATACCCGCGAGATGATTCAAGGCCAGTAGGTATACTTCAAATTTCAATTTTAATATGCTTTACAATTTTTAATTACATTCTGATTTAAATTTATTTATCTAAATCTTGATTAATTTTTTCAAAAACAGGATCAGCCCACCCAAAGGCAGAAACAAGGAGTAGTTGATCTTGGTGAAAGCCCCCATTCTTCTCCAGCAAGATCATCTGCATCAGATTCAGATAGTGAACAGTTGCCACGTTTTCCTTTGGAGAACTTAATTGGTAATGATTGTCAATCCCATGTCAGTGAGTTTATTATTCCTCATATCCAACAGCTTATAGAATGGGAGAAAAGGGCTAAAGTTCTTATCAATGAGATTATTAGTCATTATGAAAATTATTGGCAACAGGATAGTTTATACGCTACAGTCCAGAATCAACCTGCGAAGATGGATTCCTTACTTACCCAAGTAAGATGTGGGACCTGTCACGTTTAATAACAACTATAAAGACGAAATTTTAGATAAGGCACTAAACAAATTGGAAAATATTAGTGCTTGAGGCCTGGCATATTTTAACAAATGGTCCAAGGACAAGGATTTGGTATCAATCACAAATGCCGAAAGAGATAGAGCTGTTGTAAGTACTATTACATTTAAACAATCATTCTTGTTAATTTGAAATTTTGAATTTACATTAATATTTTGAATTGACATTACTCTTTTTGTGCAGTTGAAATATGAAAATTTAAAGAGTCGGAAGGTTTTGCAAGTTCACTTGGAAACAACAAAGAACAACTTATCCATGCAAAGAAAAATTTGAAGAAAAATAGTGTTTTGGTTAACAAACAAAACAATACACTAAAGCGAGATAATTAAAGAGCATGGTCTTGAGCCCGACATATTATTCGAAGCCAAAGCAGCCTGATCCAAATTTGCTTTGTCACATAGAGATGCAACAAATCAAGAAGAAAGAACTATAAAAAATGCGGACAAAGGTCTTGCAGAAGATCTTATAAGTTCAGGGGTTATTTCTGGTGTTGGGGAAAGAGGTACATCCACAGTGGAAGAAGCCATTGGGGAAGAGAGCAGAGTAGAATTGTATAAAGAAAAAGAGTGTTTTGAAAATTAGAAACTTTTATTATTGAGGAAACTTTATATATTGAATTTGAAAACTTCTACTATTGAGTATGTACTATGCTATTTGAATTTAATTATATGGTTTTATATAGTCTTTAATTTTAATTACATTAGATGGTGATTATCATGAATTATATGTATGTTTCTTGTTTACTTTCATTGTCATGAATTGTATGTGGATGTAGATGATGAATGATGATAACTGATAATTAATGATAGATGATGATGAAAGATGATGATCAATTTAATGTGTATAATGTAAAATGTAGTGCCTAAATATCTTGTGGGACTTTAATTATCTTGAAAATTATGTTTTTGGGAAAAAATAGCAACTAAGATTTGAAGCAGATCTTTAGGATTTCTCCTTAATAGACTTATGGTGTAGGAAAATTCTATTTTAAAGAGATTCACCTCTATATAAGTGCATAATCTCTCATTAGAGAGGTTGTTTGACATCCAAAATAGTCAAGACCATTTGTCAAAAAATAACGTTTTGCTGGAAACAATCAAGACCATGGTTTAAAAGATATGGTTTTGTTATCATGGATATTGTTTTGTGTAGAGTAGATTGACAAGTTGCTGTAAATAGTCAAGGTTATGGAGGCTAGATTAACCAAAGTTGGAATAACCATGTGATTAAAAGATAGGTCAAGCTCGATATAGAACTTTGAAGTTTAATGTAAAACATATAAGGTTCTTATCATGAAGATTAGTCTGTATAGATCAAGTTCATAGGTTGAAGAATCCTATCATTTTTTAATATTTTATAAGGGTGAAGAATAATTTTGGATTAGAATTGGGAGGCTATAAGTTGGAATAATTTTGAGTGTGTAAGAAAATATTAAAGGTTGTAAACTAAATCATAAAGAAACTATGTGTGTAAGTATTTATGTAGAGCCTTGAAGAAGGGACACTACATTTGCGGGATAGTTTGAAGAAGGCACACTACAATGTTCTAGTCGGTTTTATTACTAGAAAGGATTTTATTAGATAAAGACTCATCAAGTTGATTTAAATAGTTGTGATTAGTGTAGATTTGGGTGGGTGACTATAGGATATGGAAGATAGCATTAGAATTGAGTTTGAATAACTTCGTGTTTGAGGATGATCATTATAAGTCTAAAAATAGATCTATTTCTTCATGGAGAAATCTGAAGAAGTGATGGATCTATGACAAAGCCAGGGAATTTTAGGAAGAAATCAAGAAAGAATCATCACTGGTAAGAAATTAAACATAATAGCAAATATCATAGGTTTTAGCTTACCTCTTGCGTATTAGATTGCTATGAAATCATCAAGGGTAACGTGCTAGATCTTTGTTTTTCCTAACATTGTAGATAGAGGGTGAGTTGCGACATTGTCGATCTGAGAAGTGCTGAAACATCTTTAAATATATAGACCAACAATATCTTTAAATAAATTATAACAAGAGCTAAAAAAATGTAAAGTAACAAACAATAAGATGATGTTGAAGAAGATACCTATTTAAAATTGAAATCATCCCGGTAATGTGCTAGATCTTTGTCTTAATAAAATTCAACGAAAAAAATGGATTAGTAGATAGATGGGTGAGTTGCTTGACATAGTCATTCCGTGAGAAGAACTGACTTCCTCGGATGGATGTCAACCCACTTTTTCAAAAATAAAATATTGTATTTAAATAAATGTAAATACATAAACATCTTTAATGATAATCGAGCTGAAAAAAATGAATAGTAACAAACAATAAGATTAAGGGGAAAAAGATACCTCCTTAAAGTTGAAATCATCACTGCCACTGGTAATGAGCTATATCTGTGTTTCAAAAAAACCCAACACGAGAAATGGATTAGTAGATAGATGGGTGAATTGCCTGACATTTTTAGTATATAGAAATGTAACATCTTTAATGAAAACCAGAGCTGAAAAAATGAATAGTAATAAATAATAAGATTAAGGGGAAAAAGATACCTGCTTAAAGTTGAAATCATCACTTCCACTGGTAATGAGCTAGATCTGTGTTTTAAAAAAACCCAACATTAGAAATGGATTAGTAGATAGATGGGTGAATTGCCTGAAATGCAGACTAAACAACCTGTATTCTTAGCATCCAAGAAAAATACAAAGTGCCTTCTTCAGATAAATCATAGAAGTTAATTTTGTATAGGATTCATATCTTGAGATTCTCTCATCAGAATTTGCTTCTTGGAGTGGTTGAATTAAAATATGTCTCTTTTTTTTTAAATTTTTAAGGTGGTGCATATGATCATAGCTCAATAAGGTTGTTTACATATCATATTAGTTACAAGAATGAGGTTTGAAAGATACAATAAGGGTAAAGTGATCAAAATTGTTGTGTAACGGAAAGTTGTTTTTACTTTCTAATTATCATTGTTGAGCTGATGAAATACTTGGTTGACCATTGCAATGAGTATCAAAGTATAAAATTCCTGCTACCACCTTGTTTTGTTTTCCTTTGCTGAAGATACAATGTTCAAGTGTATGTTTGAAGACAATTTTCTTGAAGCTCCCCCATTTCTATGCCTTGAATTGATTAATCATGATCTTCTTGAAGTACAATTGATAAAATCAAGTGTCTCAAATATTGAATTTTTTTACAAACAACATAAAGTTCTCTCATGCAAGGTTAGATCATCTTAAAAGGTAACATTGTGTAAATTTTGTCAAGAGTGCCTTACTTTGGTACCTCATCTCAAACTCGGTCTCGGCATATATCATGAAGTTTCTTTTGAACTTATCAAACAAGACCCTATATCATCATCAAGTACACACCAAACACTTGTTTCTTTAGTCTAGGGATAAATTTGAAGGCTTCATCTCAATTGGCTGCATTGCAAACATGAAGGCAATTTCCTCTAGAGAAAAAGAGGTGAAAACTTCGAATTCCATTAAATTTTAGATAAGAAATCAATTATTTAGTAGTCTCAGGCTTTCTCTGTGCATAAAGAGATCCATCTAGTCACTCATCACTCCCGACGCGTGACACTCCCCGCTATTGACGCGCGTCACTGGCACCTAATGACGCACGTCACTGGCTCCTAATGACGCGCATCACTGGCTCCTAATGACGCGTGTCACTGGCACCTAATGACGCGCGTCACTGGCACCTAATGACACGCGTCACTTGCAACTAATGACGTGCGTCACTAGCACCTATTAACGCGCATCATTGTCTCTTTTTGATGCGCGTCCACCGGATATTTTTGACATGTTTCACGACTCCTATTGACGCGCGTCACTGGATTCTATTGTCGCGCGTCACTTTCTCCTATTGACGTGCGTCGCTCACTCCTATTGTCGCGCGTCACTAGGACTATTGTCACGCGTCAGCTAGAACCTTTGACACACGTCAAGTGAAGCCATTGATGCCCAATTTAGCCTATAAATACCCTTCAACCAGTCATTTTCTCATTTTCACCTTCCAGCTCTTGATTTTTTGCAGGTCTCGATGCTTCCCAACTGCAAGTTCAGTAACAAAAATCAAGAGAATCCAATTCAATCGTTGTATCTTATGCCCTCACATCCATACTACTTTAAAGATGTCTTCAGAATATCAAGCTTTGATGGAAGAGTGAATTTACAGGGCTCATTAATATGCCCCATTTGAAACAGAGATCTGGA
The DNA here is from genome assembly GCA_018340775.1 of Taxus wallichiana var. yunnanensis. NCBI lineage: Eukaryota > Viridiplantae > Streptophyta > Pinopsida > Cupressales > Taxaceae > Taxus > Taxus wallichiana. Next base: position 641,268,487 of record CM031234.1, read on the forward strand.
TATTTTGAATTACTTTTTGTCATCCTCAATTTAGAGGACGGCATTTTTATGTGACTTTGAGCGATGGCGAATTTTTCAATTCGATGTCAAGCAAATGACATCCATCGGTTTATGGGCCTTTCGTTGAAAATTTACCAATTATTACAACCAAGGCAACACTCATGGAAGAAAAGAATTTTCTCGAATCAACGTTCGGTTTCCATGTTGATTGTAAGTATAATTCATTTTAATTCATATTTTTATTAAGAAACAATTCTTTCAAGTTATAAATTTCTAGTAATTTTCATTGTTTCGCATTTGCAGCCCATGTCGATAAATAAAGGCGTGGTGTCTAATATGTAGCATTTACGAGTACATGTAATTTTTGTAATGCTAGTGTCTAAGATGAGCTTTGTAACTTTGATTGACTCGATGAGTGCGGTGGAAAATTTTAAACAAAAAAAGATCTTAAGAAAAGCTGATGGAACCAAGAAGGGGAAATTAATTGATGTTCCCAAACTTGATGATGCAAATCAATCAAGGGGAAAAATTCTGATCAATGTACTTTAATATTAACAGAGGGTGACTCAGCCAAGGCTCTTGCTGTAAGTGTTTGTGCCTTGAATCGGGAAATTTGAATACTGAATTTGGTAGTATTGTGACATGTTTCGACATCACTTTCCAATTTTATTTTTTGTTATTTTAGTTATCTTTATTCTATCAGGTGGCAGGAATATCTTTTGTTGGTCAATATTATTATGGCGTGTTTCCTCTCAGAGGTAAGCTGCTCAATGTCAAGGAAGCTACCACTCACCAACAAATGGAGAATAAAGAGATAGTAAATATAAAAAAAATCCTTGGTCTACAGGAAGATAAAATATATGACAGCATTAAATCTTTAAGATATGGCCATCTGATGATAATGTGTGGATCGTGTACATGATCTTTGTATAGCGCTGTTTAGTTTCTGCTTAATTCTGACACATCCTTTCTAGTGAGATCCTTTTTGACTTGTCCTTTGTCTCTTAAAGGACCATGATGGTTCCCACATCAAAGGATTGCTGATCAATTTCATACACCATACCTGGCCATCACTGCTTAAAATTCCTTCATTTGTTGTGGAATTTATCACTCCTATTGTCAGGGTAACTGTTCCCCCTGTATATTTGGTTGAGTGTATTGAGACTCTTTATATTTGTTTTTAAGCCTCCAGATGTTATTTATCTCCATGTCTAATTTTGGCACATGTTGATGTAGGAAACTCACAAAAATGGAAATGTGTTATCTTTTTACACAATTCCTGAGTATGAAGCTTGGAGAGAATCATTGAGTGGATCGATAACTAGGTGGACCATATAGTACTACAAAGTAATGCTAGTTTGTTTTCTCTTTATATGTTTTCAAGTTCTGGTTTTGTTCACTTGCTGATTAGGTATCACTTGTTGCTTGGACCATACAGGGTTTTGGCACAAGTACTTCTAAAGAGGGCAAGGAGTATTTCATAGATCTGGACAAGCACAAAAAATATTTTGTGTGGGTTGATGAGAAAGATGGAGATGCTTCCTCATATGAATCAGCTTATAGAATGGGAGAGAAGGGCTAAGGTTCTTATCAATGAGATTATTAGTCGTTATGAAAATTATTGGCAACGGGATAGTTTATATGCTGCAGCTGATCCAAATTTGCTGTCGCATGGAGATTTCTAGTTTTGGGGAAAGAGGTACAGCCACAGTGGAAGAAGCCGTTGGGGAAGAGTGCAGAGTAGAATTGGATAAAGAAAGAGAGGGTTTTGAAAACTAGAAACTTTTATTATTGAGGAAACTTTAAATATTGAATTTGAAAACTTCTACTATTGAGTATGTACTATGGTTTTTGAATTTAATTATATGGATTTATATACAATCTTTAATTTTAATTGCATTAGATGGTGATTATCATGAATTATATGTATGTTTCTTGTTTACTTGAGTTGTCATGAATTGTATGTGGACGTAGATGATGAATGATGATAATTGATAATTAATGATAGATGATGATGAAAGACGATGATCAATTTAATGTGGACGTAGATTTATCATCAAGCACAGTAATTCTTCTTCTCTAGACTTTTGAACTTGTTTTAAGATAATTATTCTCTACACTTGTAACGATATGATCATAATGTCATTAGAATGGATATAGATGATAAATAAATGGAATGTGTTATAATGGATATAGATGACATTAGAACGAATAGAATTGTAATGATATGATTATGAATTATTTTAAAAAATGAAATTGTTTTAATAAATTTAAAATTAGATAAATAATTGTATTAATAATAATTGTAGTGTCAGGACTCAGGGTATGATAATGATATGGTGATGATCAAGAAATCAAGAAAGAATCATCACTTTGTAATAAATTAAACATAATTGCAAATATGCTAGGGTTTAGCTTACCTCTTGCGTATTAGATTGCTTTGTGAAATCATCAAGGGTAACGTGCTAGATCTTTGTTTTACATGACATTGTAGATATAGGGGTGAGTTTCATGACATTGTCAGTCCTGACTCCTGAGAAGTGCCAGCAACATCTTTAAATATATAGACCAACAATATCTTTAAATAAATGTAAATATATAGAATTAGACTTGTAACGTCTTTAATGATAACAAGAGCTAAAAAAATGTAAAGTAACAATCAATAAGATTATGTTGAAGAAGATACATATTTAAAATTAAAATCATCACCAAGTAATGTGCTAGATCTTTGTCTTAAAAAAATTCAACACAAAAAATGGATTAGTAGATAGATGGGTGAGTTGCACGACATTTTCGGTCCCGAGAAGTAATGTGACTTCCTCGACGGATGTCAACTCACGTTTTCAAAAAGTAAAAATGTTGTATTTAACTAAATGTAAATACATACACCTGTAACATCTTTAATGATAACCAGAGCTGAAAAAATGAATAGTAACAAACAATAAGATTATGTTGAAGAAGATACCTATTTAAAATTGAAATCATCACCTGGTAATGTGCTAGATCTGTCTTAAAAAAACTCAACACAAAAAATGGATTAGTAGATAGATGGGCGAGTTGCATGACATTGTCAGTCCCGAGAAGTAATAGCTTCCTCAGACGGATGTCAACACACATTTTCAAAAAGTAAAAATATTGTATTTAACTAAATGTAAATACATACACCCGTAACATCTTTAATGATAACTTGAGCTGAAAAAATGAATAGTAATAAACAATAAGATTAAGGGGAAAAGATACCTCCTTAAAGTTGAAATCATCATTGCCATAGGTAATGAGCTAGATCTGTGTTTTAAAAAAACCCAACACGAGAAATGTATTAGTAGATAGATGGGTGAATTGCTGACATTTTTAGTATATAGATCTTTATCTATCTTTTATCTTTATCTTTAACATCTTTAATGATAAAGATAAAAGATAGATAAAGAAGATACCTATTTAAAGTTGAAACAATCCATTATCAATAAACTTCATCAAACTCTATGTTGTCTTACGTAGAATGTGATGAAGAGCTAATTACACTCTCAAGGTTGGGAATATTTGTACTTGTAGCTGTATTATTCACACCTCTTCTTTCACAAAGGAATTCCAGTGTGTAATTGCTCTGTCGAATGAGAAAGGTTTCGATGGAGTATCGAGAAACATAACACCTCATGCAACTTTCCGATTTTAATCCAACCTATTTCTCGATTTTGATTTTATAAATGACAATGCACTTTGAAAACCCTTTCATCCTCCACAGACCCCAAAATCATTGTTTGGCATAACTCATATAATCTAAAATATTCACTGATATCTTCTTGTAAAATAGAACTTTGATAGATTCCTTGCCATAACCTTGTAATAGCACCACTTTCAGAAGGTTGATCTAAATTGTTATATTGGTTCCTCATTGTTGTTGCGAGAATTTGTTGAGGCATTTGAAACTTTAATAAATCGGCATTCAATATACCTTTGATTTCCACACCCTTGAGCTCTGACGTCTTTGTAAATTGTTTCATTATTGTACCCATTGATTTATGGAAATGCTTACTGACAAAGTCTCGCACGGCCACCTTCGATATTCAAAAATTAGGATTCATCACTCCCATGGCTTCCTGAATTTTATCTTTGCTGAAAAATTCCTAATTTCGATGAAAAGGTTTCTGAAATTTTTTTAGCTTTATTCTTGTTTCAACTATAACTGACTCAAACAAATTACGTGTCACAGAACATCTTCCTTCCGATCCTATAATAGCTTGACGTTTTTGCAAAATGTGCACAGTATTTCCCTCCCATTAATAGTGATGCGAGAGGTGATCGTGGATATTAAATCTCAAAAAGGTGTTAGGATTTTTAAGATCTAATAAATCTCTCCAATTTTCAAAAACAGTGCATCAAAACTATCATTGGACAAGATGATATATCAAGACTTTGACATACCATTTTCCTCATCCGTATAAAATCCACAATATAGATTAATCACCCGTGCATGCTTCATCGAGTGTATTGATCTCCTTTAACATTGGAAGAATACCAACCAATGTAAGCAATGTCTCCAAATCGAGTTAAACGGAACAACAAGTCCTTGCCTTACCTATCAACTTCATGAAGGTATTTGTGCATGAAACCAACCAATGAAGGATACTCCTCATGAACTCTGCATGTAGGTTCATACAAAGAGATCCATCTAGTCTCCACATCCTTCAGAAGTTTTTTGCCATCTGTAATTCCAATTGCAAATTTTGGAACTCGAGAAAATGCTTTGGGCTACTTGACATATAGGCATGAAGTTCTCTTCTAAGGTATTCTAATTTAGCAACATTTTCGTGGTTGCTTACCATTTTATACGCTAAAATCATTCTGTGAGCCATACAGTGAATTGGTAGCATATATGGGGCCACTGTTGTTTGTAATCTAACACAGAGCCCCATTCGGTGACCCCTGCATGCAGATGCACCATCTGCTCCAACGCATACCAACTTTGTAGCAATTTCATAATCAGTCATACCAGCAACATCTTTCAAATGAGAAACAACTATTTTATATAGGTTTTCGGCATTACAGTATTCAACCATTTTCATAACACCCAACAGATGAGGTGTCCTTATATGATTTTCTAAAGTATAGATGTGGATACATACCCATGCGGTGTTGTCATTCGTTGTCACTTCATCAATTGAAAGAGAGATAAAGTTTTCTTTTTTACATTCTCTTTAAAATCTTCCTTCTCTATCATCAAGAGGCATTTTGCCATTTCCCATCCACTACTCTCGGACAATGAGACTAAGGTACATTCAGCATTCCGTTAAGTTGATACAAAACTTTGAAATCGAGGAAATCTAAAATCGCTCTTCCTTTTTAAAGTATTTGAAAAGAGTAGAGAATTGTATGAATTTTGCATGTAGATTTGTTTCTTTCATCTTACTAATATGCGATGTGATCGTTCCTCCCTTTTCAACGGATATGTCTGTGTTTTTCTACTCTGCCTCATATTCCTCTGCGTATCTAACATGCATGCATTCTTTTTCAGTTTTCCACCTATGTGTTTTGATTTTCTGGCCATCCACCCTTATTACGCTTAAATATTATTTTCCACAATGTTTTTGTATAGTGTCCACTTCAATTGCATTTTTGTTGCTTTCCCAATTTCCACGTACATATTTTACATGTACATTCGGATGGGATTTCTTTAGAATTAGATGATTGTATGAGTTCAATAAACGGAAATTTAGCTGCCCAATCAAACTTGTATGTCCCGCCAATGGTCCACATATTCTTGTTCGTTTTTAATGCTTTGCTTTTTTGAGTAGAATTTTGAGCAATATCACAATCACTGGTTTCCTCTTTCTTGGACCGGAGTTTGATTTTGATTTCTATCTTCCATTTTGCTGAGTGTTTGTATTCTGTGATATCTAGCTGCACTTTTGGCTACACCCCAACAGAACAATATCTTTAAGATCTGGCATATTATCGTAGGTTTCATTTGTTTGACTTTGATCACATGCGAGAATGCATGTCCACCTCAATAATTCCTTCCACACGCGTATGTATTCCGATTCTCTCGTGGTGGCATCTACATGATTGGTATTTACAATATTTGTATCCGAAGAGTTTCCAAAATACTTGAAGAGTGATTTCTGAGATTTCTTACTTACTTTTAGGTTATTCATATTCTTTGAGCTGGCACCTTCCATTATTCTGAAAAGAGTCCTGCGTCAGCAAAAGAACCAAGTAGCGACTCTGTCCAGTCTGAGGTCTTGTCGCGCATCCACTGTCTGAGGTCGTGCGTCCACTCTGTCTTAACAGATTATCGCGTGTCAACACTGCCCAAGTCGTGCGTCAACACTTCCTCTGTCGCGCGTCACTTCTTTGCCCAAGTCGCGCATCAACACTTCCTTGGTCGCGCGTCAGAACACCTTTTTCACGTGTCAGTATAGCTCTTGTCGCGCGTCAGTACAGCTCTTGTCACGCCTCGGTCTGACTCTTGTCGCGTGTCGGTCACGGCTCTTGTCACGCATCAACAATGCCCTTGTCACGCATCAACAATCACAGGCTAACAGTAATATGAATCTCTGGTGCTCAAGGGTATGCGAGTTCAAATTTCATAGTATTGGTAATTTGGTAAGCTACTTGAGGTATACTATGCGGCGAATCACCTAGGTTTTTATAGGAGATGTTTTCAAATGAAGGCGAAGCCGACCCCCCAAAAAAAATATACTATATATTTTAGGTGAACAGGACACCAACCCACTCCGAATAATTCACCTTTTCAAATTTTCCTAAAATGAAATTTTCGCCATATTACGAATATTCACCGCTAAAATTATCCTGTCACAAAAGGGGAAAATTTGGAAAATTACTTGAATAATAGGGAAAACAATAACATTATGGGCCCTTTCAAAGTGTTCAACTCGGGAAGGTAAACGATGTAGATCACCAAATCGACTAATGAAATGTTTGCGAGCAAATTTGGACATGAAAAATTAGGGCACATTATGAAAATTCAATAATGGGACCAACGGTGGTATTGCAAGAGGCCATTATGCGGGTGATGTGACTACCCAGAAGATTCTACTTGCTCGATTATGGTGGGAGACATTGTATAAAGAATGTAAAGAATATTGTAAGGTGTGTGATAATTGTCAAGGCATCTCTAAAGATCGGGTAAGGAGATGAGATGCCTTTGAGACCGATTACTAGTGCCCAAAAATTTGAGAATTGGGCCATTGACTTTGTAGGAGCTATTTCGCTAGCCGCACATAGGACCGGATCGTGCCATGTCGTTACTTACACAAATTATCTTGTCTGATGGGTAGAAGCAGCACATATGAAGGACTTTATAGCAACTACATCAGCTAGGTTTCTATGGGAGAATGTTCTTATACGATATGGATGTCCTTTAAGCTTGACAAGTGATGGAGGTACACACTTTTTGAATGAGACAATCGGGATCCTCTTAGATGAGTTTATGGTTACACACCATAAAACTAAACTCTACCATCCTCGGAAAATAGAACTATTGAGGCCTTCACAATATTTTGAGACAAAATTTGACAAAAATTAGTGATCTTTAGAAAAAGGATTGGGATGAAAAAGTGTCGGTTGAGATTTGGGCATATAGAACAACTTACAAGAGATTGAACAAAGCCACACCATTTCGGTTGGTTTCGGCATGGAAGTTGTTCTCCTATAGAATTTATGTTACCTTATTTATCATTGCATGTGCTTTGGAGGTCTAGGCATGAATAGGCTTTATAAGAGCATATCAAAAATATGGTTGAATTAGATGAGCACCGATCCATAGCACGATGGAGTCGGAAGGGAAAAGGCCAAGCGAGAAGACATGGCATGTGAAAACATTAGGGATAAGAATTTTGAGATTGGAAAAATGGTACTTCTTTATGACTCAAAGTTCTTGCGCCATCCAGAAAGCTCAAAGTACATTGGTTGGGGCCGTATGTTATCACTTCTATACTTGAATCAAGTGCTTTCTAGTTAGAAGCACTTGATGGAACATGGCTACCCAGTTACTTTAACGGGAATAGGATGAATCCCTACTATGAATAAGTCTTCTTGGTGTTTGTAATAAGGTAGTATTTCCATTTAGCTTAGGTTTTCAGTTCTATATTCCTTAATGTATTTCCTTCATTATCACTATGCTTTGTCAATTTAGTTGTTGTTTTTTTGTAATAAGTGTGCTTGTGCATATAAAGCTAATTACTATATGAAAAAATTTTATGCTCAAAGGAATGCACATACTTTAAGTGTGGGGTGGTCTGTCGGACATTTTTGTCCCGCGTGTCCCAAGTTGATTGGGCCCTCTTTTCCCCGTCGGTTCAGGTTCACCCGAAGTCTGTTCTTTTCGGGCCCATCGAACTTTTTGTCCCAAATGTCCCAAGTTCACTGGACCAATTGTTCCATTTTCCATTTAAATCAGATTCGATGAACCGCGTGCTTCACGTACTTTTGTCCCATGTGTTCCAAGTTATTTGTTGGCCCTCTTTTCCCCACTTCATCATCGATTCGGTCGGCCATTTAGTCGTTTGTCAGTTCTTTTCCGTACTTTTTCCCGTCCCGCGTGTTCCAAGAGCATTTGTGCGTCTTTTCCATTTGCCCCGAATCGGTGAGCCGCGTACTTCGGCGCTTTCGCGTCCCACATGTCCCAAATGAACCAAGTGCCATTCATGCTAATTTTTCCCTCTACTGAATATCTTGCTTATTCATTTGGTAGGTATGTATTAAATACGCATTCATTGCCTTTCTCTCTCTAAATGGCTATATAACGAGCGAACCCCTATGCGTTTTGCACACTTTGCTTTCTACTATCTTTTGCTCGAACCTTTGCAATCTAAATTCTGCTGTGCGTATCCATTTTCCTCTGCAATTCCTTCCCAAGTCTAGCTTGCGGCTTCGCCCTCAAATTACTACCAACATGAAGATCAAATTTGGGGGAAAGAACAAATCTCACCACTAGAGTCTGCCGTTCCCGATATCGGGGGACAGGTGAAGTTCGCCATCTTGACTTTAGTGATTTTGTCGAGGATGACAGAGACGCAAAACCTACGCCCGATAGGCACGAGATGATTCATGATAGTGGTTTGGCTTTCAGTTGGTGGTTTCCCAATCTATGTGCAATGTGCGAATCTAGTGCTTTCATGCGGAGCTCATTTCAACCTTTTGAGTGATTGACGAGGCTCATTGCCAAACTTGATGCTGCCACCATTGGCACTGCTAAGGATTCTAGAAATGGATAATGCCATAGTTGTCTCCCGAAGATCAAGCACAAGCCTGTTGATCAAGATGTGACAACTCTGAGGCTTTGGGAGAATTGAAGAATAGTTGGCAGAAGGGAGAGGCTTTCAAAACACTAGTTGTATCTGCTTTCAAAGATATACATTGTCATCTTCAGGATGAAACTTCTGGTGTGTCTCTCTCCCTACAAGAAATCAAAGCTCAATTCAGAGCTTTTGTCAAAGGAAATCTGTTCGAGAAAGCTCCATTTCGAAAAGAAAATGAAGGAGATCTGCTCTCGTCAATCTGCTATTGAAGAAGCAAATAAAGACTATCATACTCATGTCGAGTTTGATAAGGAAATGGAGAAGTGCCTCGGATTTTGGACCCAATCTACAGCCAACACGTCAGTCCCACGTGGCAGAGACATAGCCGAGGCATTGAAGAGATTCAGGCAGTGGATTTTGAAGTCAGTGGGTCCCTCCCAATCATAAGCACCTGTCTTCTTCTCCTTATTCCTCTCTTCTCTTCCAATTCTTTTTCTCGGATTTATTGTAATAAGTTGAGGTATTGCGATTGGCAATCCTTAACTAATCTTTAGTTAAAAGAAGTAGTTACCGAGAGTAACTGAATTGTAAACTATATAATGGCCTCTCCTCGCCATTTTGAAGGAGGAAGAACTTGGCTTATTTTCTGAAAGTGTAAATAAATCATAAAGAAATCAATACAAAAGGGCTTTTCATTCTTCGTCTATCTGATCTCTTTTATCCCTAAGCTTTTCATTTAATCTTGTTAAGATCATTTGTCTATATTATATTAAGAAGCTTTGTATTCTTGCAGATGTTATTGATAGAACTTTGTGTCTTTCAAATTTCATCTTATTAGTATGATACAAATGATCTTGTTTCAATTCACTGTACCTTCGCATGCATAAAGAATTACTCTGTCATCTATAATTCTAAATGGTGCCTTTCTGCTCGTTCTCATTTTCTCATTCCTCAGTCCTTTTGTAATTGATGATCCTTATAGAAAACACTTTCGTAAATATCCAAGTTCCACAAGAAAATCATGTTTTGTATATGTGTAAATAGGTTCGTTTCTGAATAAGGGAACCTCTCCCATTAAAGAGGAGGGACTTCTTGTCCCACATTGTTGCTCTTCGTGAAGTCTATTTGACGACCAACGTTTTTGGCGACTCATTTGGGAAATCATATTCGATTCTGTAATTATTGATCATCCTTTGATCGGCGACTCCATTTTTACTCGAGGAGAAGGGCCCTTGGTATTGAAGATTCTCAATTTCAGCTTTTGGAGCGCGGGGTTTTCCTTTCCCTTGACAAGAAATAGAAAGACTCGTTCAACAAGTACTCCACTGTCCAGATAGAATCCCTACGGGTGGTATTCCTTGAGTCAATCAGTCCTAATCTTGAGCTTTGATTCTTCTTGGTGTTGCGGTTCCTCTTGAAGCCATTTTTCCAAGAATGGCGGTACCACTTCCCTGGGGTCATCGTGTCGGGCCCCTTGCCCTTCCTCAGCCTTTGCATGAGTTACCCAGAGGTAACCGGAAGAACTTCCCTAAATTCAAAGGTGATGGTAAAGTGCATCCTGATGAACACATCGCAGCCTTCATAGTTGCATGCGGAGTTCTGGGAGTTGAACATGAAGATGTCTCCGTAAGACTTTTCGTTGAGACTTTACAAGATAATGCTTGCTTGATTGGTTCTATCACCTTCCGGCCGGTCTTATCACCCATTGGGATCTGATGAGAACTAGGTTTGAAAACCGGTTCAAACCAGCAGAAGACGTGCATGCCTTGCTAGCCCAAATCTCTCAAATAAAGAAAGATTCACAAGAACCCATGAGAGAATTTGTGGCCCGATTCAACAGGTTGATTAACAAAATTCCACCAAATACTCGACCTGTAGATCAAATTCAAAAATGTTTTTTCCTAAATGCTCAATCACCTGAAGTTAGCTATGCACTAAGAAGGGCTAATCTCACAACATTGGCTGAAGATCAAACTCTTGTTGTTAGTGTCGAAGATGATTTAATCATGTCAGGGAAGTTGAGGAGAGACCCTTCTAAATCTAAATCTGCTTCTTCCTCCTCTTCCACCCCTGGACCTAATACTGATCCATTGGTACAAAAACTTGCAAATGATCTCATTGCCATTAAGAAACAATTGGCTCAGCATGCTCCTATGCGAGACGTTCCAGAGGAGGAATTTTCAGCCCGAAAATCATTTTCTGCTTTGCTCAAACAAGGCTAGCGCTTGAAGGACCTCTATTAAAGTTCCGTCGATCTGACTTTGTGAAGTTGAGGAACACGAAGATGAAGAGGTTAATGAAGATTGCGAGGAATTTGTTGAAGAGGTTGATGATGAAGCGAGATGAACTTGAGGGATCTCGAGTTAATTTCTTCACCAGGGGCATTGATGATGAGGATGATTATGATGAAATAGTAGCGAGACATGAATAGCGAATCATACGCTGTCATGACTCGAGAGCGAGACAAATCGGAGGAGAGAAAGTGATGCGGCCCACCAAGAAATCTAAAGAACAGCCGACAACTATCTATCCAGTAATTGCAAAAAGAGGATCTCTATCCCGTTTCATCTACACCAAAGGTGAGTCTGTCAATTCTACTACTAAAAGTTATTTCCATTTCTCCTAAAGTTGATAAACCTAAGATTTCAAATGATGATAGCCCGTCCACTTCTGGGTCTTTTGATATTATTGATCACCTAAAAAAGACTAAGGTTCAAATCTCAGAAGCTGAATATTATCAAACCCATCCTAAGGCCTTTGCTAAAATGATTCACTTTGTCAATTCCCATTCTAAAACTACCTCTAAAGGCCTTTTACCCACTCCTTCTTCTACACCACAACCTAATCTGGTAGCCGTTGTCACCTCACCCAATGACAAAATCAAACCATTCTATGTGACACTTCTTATAGCTGGCCATAGGCTCAGTAATTGTGTCATAGACTCAGGAGCATCAGATAATGTGATGCCTGCTAAAGTAGCTCATGCCTTAGGCTTGACTCTCACACACACTTATGGATCTTGTTACTCTATGGAGAGTAAGGAAGTGCCCTTAGTCGGAAGAATTAAAGATGCACAAGTGGCTTTTGTTGCTTTGCCTGAGAAGAAAGTTTTGGCTACCATCTTAGTAGCAGATATTCCTCCTTCATACGGGATGTTGCTAAGCAGAAACTTCTGTAAGGATGTGGGTGGAGAAATTCAAATGGATTGGTCACATGCCCTCATACCTGTTAATGGACAAATGAAGAAGTTGCTTCCTGAGAAGCAATCTGAGTATATTGTACAAAAAATGGATGATCCCAAAGCACAAATACTCTATGAGGATATGGGGCATGGCAACTACATGATTATGTCTCCTGAAGAAATCCAACTCCCCAAAGTATCACCTAAAGATCTAATGGTGTTTGGATTTTAGAGTTTGATGGAAGTTGTTCCTCAGCTAGTTCTGGAGCTGGTGTCATATTGGTGTCACCTGAAGGAAGCCTTCATCCTTTCTCATTCAAGTTGCAATTTGAAAATACCAATAATACAATAGAGTATGAGGCTCTCATTCTTGGACTACAGGTGGCAAAAGAACAAGGTGTGAAGAATCTTCTAGCTCGTGGGGATGCGGAATTGATTGTAAAGCAAGTTAGAAACCTCTTCCAGGTGAAAAATGGAAGGTTGAAACATTACAGGAATCAGGTGTGGGATTCCATTGAATTTCTTGATGCTTTCTCCATTGAAGCAATACCTAGGGAGAAGAATACGAGGGCTGATTCATTAGCAGTCTCTGGTCACTGCTTATACCTCATCCTGACTTTTCCCAAGATAAGTTCACCATTGAGATGATCCATCGACCTAGTGTACCTGATAATACAAATAACTGGCAAGTTTTCAATAATGATCAACATTTGCTTTCTTTCTTAGAACTCAAAGATAATTTTGAACAGCTATACTTTGAAGGAAGTGATAACTTGCCTCGTGAAAGTGTGCCCTTTGACAAAGCAGCCACTCAAGGAGAAGAAACGGATCAGGATGGATGTATCAAACTCAAGGAAACAAGATCCTAAAGGATTGGTAAGTTTAGAGGAACTGTTTGATAAACACGACAGGTATGTAAAGTCTAGAGCTTCTACTGGACCTCAACAATCAGCTGAATATGACAAAATTAATATTGGGAGTTCTACTGACCCTAAGTTCGTGAACATTGGAAAATGTTGCACAGATGAGAGGAAGAAAGCAATTGATCTGTTAAAGAGGTATAAGGATGTTCTTGCCTACTCTTATGAAGATTTAAAAGCTTTCCAACCAAAAGAGATGCAACATTTTATTCCTCTCAAACCTGGAATTAAGCCTTTTAAACAAAAGCGAGAGCAATACATCCCAAAATAGCTGACACCATTTTTCAAGAAATACAGAAGTTGTTGAAAGCCAAAATCATTTTTCCTATCCATCATTCAACATGGATTGCCAATATTGTACCTGTTAGAAAGAAAAATGGTGAGATTCGTATCTGTGTTGACTTCAGGAATCTGAATCAGGCTTCCTTGAAAGATAATTATCCTTTACCTATGATGGATCAGGTCTTACAAGCAGTAACAGGATCTGAAATGTTGTCTATGCTTGATGGATTCTCAGGATATAATCAGGTAGAAGTTAATACTGCAGATCAACACAAAACAACTTTCACTACCCCTTGGGGTACCTTTGCTTACAAAAGAATGCCTTTTGGGCTCATTAATGCTGGTGCCACTTTTCAGAGAGCTATGGATCTAGCCTTTGGAAGTTTGAAAGGGAAGTGTATTGTTGTATACCTTGATGACTTGACTGTGTATTCTAAAACAAGGGCAGATCATTTTCAGCACCTGGAGACAGTTCTGCTAAGATGTAGAGAACATGGGATCTCTTTGAATCCTAAAAAATCCATCTTTTGTGTCACAGAGGGGAAATTATTAGGGCACATCGTCTCCAAAGATGGTATTAAAATTGATCCTGAGCGAGTTCAAGTTATTCAGCAAATTCCTCTCCCAACCAGCAAAAAGGGCGTGCACTCTTTCTTTGGTAAGATCAATTTTTGAGAAGATTCATCCTTGATTTTGCAGAACTAACTCTGAATATCTCCCAAATGATGAAAGGAAAACAAATGTTTGGTTGGTCTTCTGAAGGGAAAGAAGCCTTTGAAGATATTAAAAGAGCCATTGCTAAAACTCCTGTTTTAGCATGTCCAGATTTTAGTAAAGATTTTATTATCTATTGCTACGCCACAGATAACACCTTGGCTGCGGTTTTGACTCAGGAAGATTCTAATGAGCATGAACTCCCAATTGCATTTATGAGCTATATTATGAAAGATCATGAGTTAAAATATACCATGATGGAAAAACATGCTTTTGCAGTGGTTAAAGTTGTTAAGCAGTTTCGTTTTTACATTCTTAACTCTCACTCCATGGTGTTGGTACCAGATACAACTGTTAAGTCAATTCTTACACACAGCAGAATTTGGATCGAGAGAGGCCCTGGGTGGCTAAGGTCCAAGAATATGATATTGACATCAAACCGACCAAGCTCGTCCATGGAAAAGGCCTTTGTGAACTCATCGCTGAAGGAGCTAGACATGAGTTACTGGAGGATAAAATTGGTCTTCCTACAGTTCTGTTTCTTAGCTCAGTTGATGAATGGTATGCTGATATCACCCATTTTCTCACCTATGGAGAATGCCCCTCTCATTTGACTGCCAAAGAAAAGAGGACTGTTAAACTAAGGTCGGTCTGATATATGTGTGTGGGAAAATGCCTTGTTTAAACGTGGGTTAGATGGAAGGTTTTGAAATGTGTGGACAAGGAACAACGAAAAAAAGCTACTCTCGGCTTTTCATGATCAAGCATGCGGAGGGCACTACTCATCGACCATCACTTTGCTCATAAGATACTTCGTGGAGGATATTCTTGGCCTACCTTATTGAGAGATGCATCAGTGGGTTGATAAATGTGAGGCTTGTCAGACTTTCGTGGGTAGACCCAAATTGGCCTCTTTGCCTCTTAAGCCAGTTGTAATTGAAGAACCTTTTCAACAGTGGGGTTTGGACTTCATTGGAACACTTAATCCCTCTTCTAGTGCTGGTCATACTCATGTATTAACTACTACAGATTATTTCACCAAATGGGTAGAAGCCATTCCAGTAAAGAGTACTACTTCTGAAGTGGTGTGCAGTTTCATCAAAGAAAACATCTTGGTAAGGTATGGTGTACCAAACAAGATTGTGACAGATAATGCTTCGAATTTTTCTTCAACTGAGATGATGGATTTTTGTTATGGATATGGCATCTCTCTGGCTCACTCTTCAGATTACTATCCTCAGGGAAATGGACAAGCAGAATCCACTAATAAAAATCAGTGACCATAATAAGGAAATTAGTCATGAGTCTCAACGAAAGCGCACAAGAAACTCTATGATGCTCTTTGGGCAGACAGGATCACACCTAAGAGAGCCATTGGAATGTCTCCTTTTCAAGTGGTATATGGAGTAGAAGCTCAATTGCCAGTAACAGTGGAGCTGCCAGCCTTGCATCTAATGAAGGCCATTGAAGATACCAGTTTCAATGATGCTTTGGATAAGAGAATAATGTACCTTCACAAATTGAATGAGGATAGATTGGAAGTTGCTGATAAGATATCTGCTCATCAACAAAAAGTTAAGGTCCTGTTTGATAAGAAAGCCAGGTTCAGAGATTTCCAAGTTGGAGACACTGTTTTGTTGTGGGATAAAAGGCATGAACCTCGTGGCGCCATGGCAAGGCAAGTTTGATTCCCTTTGGCTCGGACCTTTCAAGATCAGGCACTTTGCTGGTAAGAATTCTTTTTACCTTGATTATATGGATGGTTCTTCTCTCCCACTTCCTTATAGTGGGCAGTACCTGAAATTGTTCAAGTCATAGGTGATTAGGGAGTCCTTTGTATATTCTGTACAGCGTTTTGTTTTTCTTTCCCTTTGTTTTGGTGTGTTGTCCTCTGTATTGGTTTGATTCGATGACTCCATTGCCCAATGGATAAGGTACTGGTCTACTTCCCCGAGTTTGTCTAAGTTCTTACCTTGTCTCATTCCTTGAATTTATGCCAAGTCATCCCCAGAAGGAGCCAGCTGTTGTCCACTCAAAATTCCCCTGCTCTTAAGAAAGTGAAAATTTAAAATTTTGAGTTTAAGTGTTTTCTCTGTTGTACTGATAATGTGAAATGCCAAAGAAATTGAGAAATCTACGTTTTTGGGTCATTTTGTGTGTTTTTCGGGCCTGTCGGACATTTTTGTCCCGCGTGTCCCAAGTTCAATTGGGCCCTCTGTTCCCCGATCGGCCGGTTCACCCGAAGTCTGTTCTTTTCGGGCCCGTCGGAACTTTTTGTCCCAAATGTCCCAAGTTCACCCGGACCAATTGTTCCATTTTCGTCCGATTCGGTGAGCCGTACTTCACGTACTTTTGTCCCATGTCCCAAGTTCCCAGAGGGCCCTATTTGTTCCCAATCTTTTCCCCTTCACCCGAATCTGCCGATTCTTTTCGGGCGTCGGAACTTTTTGTCCCAAATGTCCCAAGTTCACCCGGACCAATTGTTCCATTTTCATCCGATTCGGTCCATACTTCACGTACTTTTGTCCCGTGTTCCAAGAGCATTTGTGCGTCTTTTCCCCACTTCGCCCGAATCGGCTAAGCCGCGTACTTCAGCGCTTTCGCGTCCCACATGTCCCAAATGAACCAAGTGCCATTCGTGCTAATTTTTCCCACTCTACCCGAATATCTTGCTTATTCAATTTGGTAGGTATGTATTAAATACTTTCATTGCCTTTCTCTCTCTAAATGCGGCTATATAACGAGTGAACCCCCTATGCGTTTTGCACCTTTGCTTTCCTGCTATCTTTTTCGAACCTTTGCAATCTAAATTCCTGCATGCGTATCCATTTTCTCTGCAATTCCTTCCCAAGTCTAGCTTGCAGCTTCGCCCTCAATTACTACCAACATGAAGATCAAATTTCAGGGGCAAGAACAAATCTCACCACTAGAGTCTGCCGTTCCCGATATCGGGGACAGTGAAGTTCGCCATCTTGACTTTAGTGATTTTTGGTCGAGGATGACAGACATGCAAACCCTACGCCAATGGCACAGATGATTCATGACAGCGGTTTGGCTTTCGCTGGTGGTTTCCCAATCTCTGTGCAATGTGCAGATACAGTGCTTTCATGCGGAGCTCATTTCAACCCTTTCGAGTGAATTGATTGTGGGGAGCTCATTGCAGGCAAACTTGTGCTATGTCCATTGGCCTTTGCAGCGAGGATTCGAAATGGATAATGCCATAGTTGTCTCCCGAGATCAAGCACGAGGCCCTGTTGAATCAAGGCATGTGACAACTATGAGGCTTTGGAGAAATTGAAGAATAGTTGGCGAAGGAGAGGCTTTGAAACACTAGTTGTATCTGCTTTCAAAGATATACATTGTCATCTTCGGGATGAAACTTCTGGTGTGTCTCTCTCCTACAAAAATCAAAGCTCAATTGAGCTTTTGTCAAAGAAATCTGTTCAGAAAGCTCCATTTCAAGAAAAAATGAAGGAGATCTGCTCTCTTGATCTCATATTGAAGAAGCAAATAAAGACTATCATACTCATGTCGAGTTTGATAAGGAAATGGAGAAGTGCCTCGGATTTTGGACCCAGTCTATAGCCAACACGTCAGTCCCACGTGGCAGAGACATAGCCGAGGCATTGAAGAGATTCAGGTAGTGGATTTTGAAGTCAGTGGGTCCCTCCCAGTCATAAGCACCTGTCTTCTTCTCCTTATTCCTCTCTTCTCTTCCAATTCTTTTCTCTCGGATTTATTGTAATAAGTTGAGGTATTGCGATTGGCAATCCTTAACTAATCTTTAGTTAAAAGAAGTAGTTACTGAGAGTAACTGAATTGTAAACTATATAATGGCCTCTCCTCGCCATTTTGAAGGAGGAAGAACTTGGCTTATTTTCTGAAAGTGTAAATAAATCATAAAGAAATCAATACAGAAGGGCTTTTCATTCTTCGTCTATCTGATCTCTTTTATCCCTAAGCTTTTCATTTAATCTTGTTAAGATCATTTGTCTATATTATATTAAGAAGCTTTGTATTCTTGCAGATGTTATTGATAGAACTTTGTGTCTTTCAAATTTCATCTTATTAGTATGATACTGAAATGATCTTGTTTCAATTCACTTTACCTTCGCATGCATAAAAAAATTACTCTGTCATCTATAATTCTAAATGGTGCCTTTACTCGTTCTCATTTTCTCATTCCTCGAGTCCTTTTGTAATTGATGATCTTATAGAAAACACTTTCGTAAATATCCAAGTTCCACAAGAAAATCATGTTTTGTATATGTGATAATATTTTGAAGACAATTAGTGTCTACCGTTTGTATGAGCTTCTATATTTCGATAAGTATGAGCCCTCAGTATTAGTGTCTCATGAGCTAGGTGCATGAAGACTTCTTCTATTTTAGAAGACGTAGAGTTAGAATTTCATTTCGCACTTGTCTCACCAGCTTATAGGTTCAAAGGCCACAAGAGAGGACATAAAAGGTGATCTTCCCGATAAAGCCATGATTTGAAGGACCAAACAGGAGTTGGGGTACCAAGGCTCTGCACATGGAATGGACAAAAAAATTGAAGAAGCTGTCTAGTTGTGCAAGTTCATCCACCTTGTTACAAAGTTGAATGATCATGAGTAGTGGTCATAGGTAAATACTATGTGGTTATATGTGGTGCATAAGATGTCAAAAGGGACAATCTACAACATTACAGGATATATTACAGAGTAAATAGTCGAAGAAGTGCACACAGGAGAGAAGATCATCTTTGGGGATGTTCTACTATCACTGGTATTCATGGAGATTGGAGTACAAGATGGATTGAAGGAAAAGTATGGAATACCCCATGGAGAACAAGTCCCCACTGAAAGATTCAAAAAGTACCTATGTAAGGAAGCCATGAAAAATGATGTAAAGTAAAGGGCGGATAAGTGGTATGACATGTTCCACACGCATTTGGGGAAGAGTGGTGCATCACAAAAGACCTATCGGTAGTGGTAGGGAAACACGTTCGATTTTTGTATATCAAGCATTTCTGCATTGTAAGCTTCCTAAAAAATATGGAGGCTAGAGCCCTTGTTGTAAATTGCCTTACACCTTCATTGCAAGGTATTTCCAAGCATCTGCTCATATATTTATAGACACGCACCAAGTTGTTTTCAATGTAGATAAGGTAGATCACATCACCATACATTGAGGAAGAATTATGTGTATCTTGATAGGAGTTCTTATACGAGAAAACCATTTCGGAAGAGCTAAATATTAATCCAATAAGTCTAGTTATGGCAGATGTGGGGAAGTATCATTGTTGTATCTCTAGCTAAAGCCAAAGATGGAGAATAACAAATATGTGGAAGGTGATTTCACACTTCCAACACCACCAAAGGGAAATCATATAATGGAGAACATCCTAGTGCCTAAGCACATAGATCCAATTGAAGTAGAGGTTGAGGATGAGGCGCTCAAATATAGTGTGGGTTTGGAGCATAGAGGTAGGAGACATCCTACAAATAAGGGTGAAGCTAAGCACATAATTACACCACATCAGCCACAAGAGGGGGATGATGTATACTTGAATACAATCCAAGGGGAGCATGGGTTTAAGTGGGTATTTAGGAGAAAAAGGACCCATGATGCTACTCCAACCACTGTGTGAAAATCACCTAGACTCTCTCCACAAAAGGAGGCAACCGTGTAGAGAAGGAGGAAACTAAAGTTAAATGAGGAGGTTAAAGATTCATGGAGAGCATGCCTAATTCTCCTACACTTCCATAGAACACAAAATAGCAAGATGAGGAATCAAAGGAAAAGAAGAGGATGAGAAATGATCCGAGGAGACAGCTACAGAGAATGTTTAGGATATGGAGACACAATTCCCAAATTTGGAAGCTAAAGTTCCTAAGTAGCAATAAATTATAAGAACAAGTGGAGAGCACATTCCACCAACCATGGGGTATACAGAGGATGCGGAAAAATTGTCCACGTCCTCTTCTAGAGCACAATAGCAAAAAGGATTTCTTTAATGGTGAGATAATGGATGAGGAAATTGTGATTGTGCACACTTGAAATAAACTATCACTTGGTCAATGCACACCCACATGGATGAGCCTGATTTTGATGTGTGCGAAGAGTCATGCATTTCAAGATGACTAAAGAAGGCACCCCAAGTGAGATAGATGATAGTAAATCCTACTGTCATGTCAGATGAGCAGGTAAGCAATGCATTGGTGAAAGTTTCTACTGAGGTGGCTAGAAGAAACATGGACAAAGCTACCATGATCAGAGCATTGTGCGAGGAGATGAAGACAAAGGACACAAAGATAGTGCACATAACATAGGAAAGGGACTTCACACGAAAGAAGAATGAGGTGTTTATCGTTGTCATAGAGGAGATTGGGGACAATGTCATTAGAGTAAGCAAACACTTGGAGGTCAAGGTACCACAAACATTTCCTTCAAATACACTATTTAGGAAAGTTGGTCGATTTGGTACTTGATGATGAACCTTTGCATATGCAAGCACCGAAACCTCAAAAAAAGATGCCGAATGAGAGAAAGCATCAGTGATGAGAAATATTGCATCTTATGAAGGGTTTTTACAAGCATTATAGGAAGTATTGAAGAAATCATACCGGATTTGAATATATGCACAACTCAAAGATGCTTATCAACATCAAGACCCTGGAAGAGAACAATGAAGTCCAAAAAGTGATGAAATATGAGACCTTCGGCAAAGTGCATAAATATTGTCAATGGTTAAACATGAAGCATGAGGCCTTGGTGGTAGCACAAGAACCACGCAAGACTCAAATTTGGAAGAGCTTGAAGCTAATTGCACGACGAAGATGGACCTTTAGAAGGAAGAATGACATAAATTTCCGTGTTGTGTTGGTTCTACAAAAAGATAAAGGAAAGATTGCATGGAATGAGTTGGAATCCATTGTTGTGGATATCCCAAAAAAGTGAAACAAACACTCGATCGAATGATAGATTTTGGAAGCCAAAATAAAGGAATATCCGAGTTGATACTACAAAGTGATACAAAGGAGGTTGTGTAATAAATATTCTTTATTTTTTTACATTTCTTCATTCTTATTCCTTACTTCAATTTTTGGAGATACCCATTTTTGAGATGACAATGAGATTAGTGTGGGGTAATGTTGATCAAAGAATACATGTCAAAGATCACACAAGGAGTCTCCGCATGGGATAAGAAGGCCTGGAACAAAGGGTGTGGAAAGACAAGAAAGACTCGCATGCGAAAGGTAATTTCAGCTTTCGTGACTTAGCTGATTTTGAGCATGAAGACCTATTTTTAGAAGGTGGCATGTGGAACACACCAACTATGTAGGGATGTGTGCACCATGCATTGTCTATCTTTGAAGAAGTAGATCAAAGAGTTTTGCATGGAAAAATATGAGAATAGGATTGACATGTTAGCTAACTACAAGAGGACTATAAATAGCACACTTACATGTGTGGCTATGCGTGTAAACAACGTGTGGCTATAGATGGCATGTGGCCTATTTTTGGAATAGATAAGTGGTGAAGGGAAAGTCCCTGACATATATATATATATATATATATATATATATATATATATATATATATATATATATATATATATATATATGATGTTAGGTGCATAGTAGAAGTATGTATGAATGTGTGAGGATGTATGTGTAAAAGAGAATATGTAGAGTGTGAGGTGTGCGTACATGTATATGAATAAAATTATTGTATCGATCCATACACGCACCGGTATAAATTGACAATACTGTAAGGAGCTTCTATATTTATTAATAAATGGAAGATATTGGCTAACTCTAAGTTTCATTCTATGTGCATTTGAGTAGTGCATGTTATTAATTCAATCATGATTACTACTTAAGCTTATTCTTTCATAGATTTAAGGGTAGCATGCATTGTAGAATGATGGATTAGTTATGAATCTATATGTTTCTCCCTTCATCATGCTAACATCCTGCTACATCAACCCTAAAGAGGGACTTGGTACCTTTATGTGCTTTGGGTGAGCACTCAGTCAAGGCTGAGTGATGTGCTAGTGTGACTAGGGTGTTATCTAGTAAATTCTAGGCTGCATCAAGAAAAAAATTTCTTTTAAACAAATGAATATTTGAGCTCATAGTCTTTTAGGGGACCTGGATGAAGAAAGCAATTGGTTATTCCATCAAATCATCATTCTGTTGAGTGAGGATCCTGTTAGTGTAGAATCACAACACCCCCAAATGGCCCTTGTGTGAAGTGGGGCATTCGGTGTGATTGCACAACATGGGACCATCTCTCAAGTTGTGGGACTTATAAAAATTGAGATGGACCTCCAAAGAAAGTTGGTTCTTACTTCCTAATCTACCTGCCATAAGCTACTCCAGTGCAGGAAGAACCTATTCTATCCTAATCTAACCATTCCAAGGGGATAGAGAGAGAGAGGGGTGAAAGAGCCTACACTAAGCGGTGATACACCAAAAAAGGAAGTGGTTGAATCACATATCCGACTGCCTGAAGTGGAGAGAGGTGAGCAGAGGAGAGGGTGGACAGAATGCACCATGGACCAGAGATAGATTTCACACAAAACACCACTTCAAAACCCATTAAGCACAACTCTTAAAACCTGCAACAAACATCAGAGTATGCACAATATACCTTGTAATGATGAGAGGTAAGAAGAGACAACAAAATAAGCCAAGGATGGACAGATGCATCACAAACAAATTTTATTGCTCCAAAATGTTACACGGTATATCATCCATGGGCAAAAGGAAAGTAAACACCATTATAGAGCCATGGGAGGAGGATTAGACTCCACGTTCTACTCTAAGGAAGAAAGAGAGAGGGGGGCAGAGGAGAAATAATGACCAACCTTTGAATATGCCCCTTCATTACAATATATAGGAAGAATGAGAGAGAGGAGGGAAGAATTTGAATCCTACTTCAACCACCTTGAGATATGCATTGAATCCTACTTTGAAATCTCAACCACCATCAATCAATTACCCTCTCAAATACCTACAATCTGTCAATTTTGGTTCCTAGCGGATCAAATTAAATCTAGTCTGGTAGTTAAAGAAATCAGATTCTACATTAATGGATTAGAAGACATTTTCCCATTTTCACCTAATAAATCCTATTAAGAATGATATTTTATGTTTCCATGGCATAGAGGGTGTCGAGATATTTCCAAAAGTCTTTCTCCCACCCAAATCTGAGTTTCAGTCAAAAGATATGGCCATTTGAAGTTTGGGTCACGGGAGTGCAATATTTAAAGAGTTTGTCCATACAGGGTCCATGGTGGCATTACACATCTTGAAATATGGCTCCTTCCTTATTCTCTTGAAATCATGCCAGACTAACATGTGGCAGCTTCAACGAGCTCCTTGGCTCCTTTGTATTTTTCCAAAGTCTCTTTTTGGGGCCAAAAGTCTGACCTTGGACATGTGGGGGCTTGGCACTTGTTTGGAAACCCACCCAAATTTTACTTTTGAAGTAGCACTGTTGACACTTGGCTCCCTCCACTGGCCTACCTCTGCTTTGACTATTCAACCCCCGACTCTATCCCTTTTTTTAATTTGGACTACGTGGCGAGCCACACTCATTTGGGTCTCCGCTCTTTGGATTTATCTTTGAAGTAGTGTCATTTGGACACTTGGCACCTTCCAGCTGAGTCAAAGACTTTTCAATGGCTCGGTGTAACTTTTGGGGCTCTAGACATGTGGGGCTTGGTGCTTGTTTGAGTCTCCCTTTTGGATTTAACCTTTGGAGGTGCGTCATTTGGACACACGAGAGGCTTCCGCTGGTCCTCTATACTTAGTCATTTGGGCCCGCTCTATCCCTTTTGTTGACCTTTATTACCCTTGGGACATGTGGAAGCTCCACGCTCATTTGAGTCTCCACCTGGGGCTCTTACCTCTAAGGTGCACTATTGAGACATGTGGCGCTTCCGTTGTCTCTTCCATACTTAGCCAATTGGGCCCGATTTAAATCATTCGTAAAGCTCAAAGACTTTGAGCCTTTCCTCACCTTCTTCCTTTTGTGTGCCCTAGACTATTTTGATGCCATTTGATTCTTTGGGCCTCTAGTTTCTCCATTTTTGAGTCTTCCTACAACTTTGATTTGTCATGATTTGAAATGTAGGCCCATTTGACTAAAACAACCCTTTGATTCTTCCTGTGTAGGGTCATGTTTGACTTCTTTGGGCCTCTAGTTTCTTTGACATTGTTTTCTTCCCTCCCGATCATGCTCCTCCATTTTAGAACTTTCACGTCTGAACTTGTTTATTAGATTTGAAGCATGGGCTCAGTTTGATGGAAGTTGTTTCTTGAATTTATTCTTGCACGGGGTCGTGTTTGATCAATTTTTCCAGGGTAAAATTGAGATAACAATTTGGTGACTCTCGAGGACATCTTCTGCTAGATGAAGAGACCAGTGGCCTTGAAGCATCCATTGGGCATGGAGTCATGAATGATAGCCTAGTACTGATCTTTTCCTGAAATGGACTCCTGATTGCTTACACTTGCTTGACCTTGAACCTGTCCTAGAAATAGATTTTCTCAAAAACATTTTTAGTTGCTCTGCATTTGTTTTATTTTGAAATTAGCAACTATTACAGGAAACTATGGGTCTTCTACCATGGATACTAAGGGCATGGCCTTGGTAGCTCTAGAGAAATGTGAACAAAACTCATGTACAAAGACAAAATCATACATGCCTCAAATGAGACATGCAAGTGTGCACAAGCACTTCTTCTACGAAAAAAAGTCTACTCCTACTCCTACACTAACCAGAGAGAAAGAAAATCTTAAACAAAGCTTGCCACACAGGGAGGAGAAATAGCTTCCTTTTCTAAAAAGGGGCAGCCATGTAAATGGTTTGTCACTGAATATGGCTGCTTGGATGAGTGAAAAACTAACAATAAGTCGGTCCTCCACCCAAATCATCAAGGTATCAACATCAATGGAAAATACCTCCTCAAGCTGATTTGCATTGGACTCTTGGAGGCATTGATGGTGACCCTTGGCACTTTGAGGCTCTTCCTCATGCTTAGAAGCAAGCATGACTAGGTTGTGGCTTCTCCCTTGGCTCTAATGAAGCCAAGTATCTGATTGGGCATGGTCTGATCCCTTGAATCTGCCCACTACTCTAATATTTAACTCCAAAAATGGAGTCTTTTTGTGGACCTTCTTGGGTGGATGGTGTGAGAGAGATGATGACATCCTCTTTCTCTTTCCCTTCCTTCTCTTGTGAAGAACATGGAAGACTCATATCTTCCAACCTTGGTCCTAGAGAGTTGTTATGAAGTGCAAGAGGTGTTGTCCTTGAATGTCCTCCTTCATGGAAACAAGCTCATGTGCTTGGAAGGTGGATGATGGAGGATCAAATGATGTAATCTCCATGGGCTCTTCTCCATCAAAGCAATCCTCCAAGTTAGATAGATAATTTGTCTCCTTGTTGTCCTATTACATGTGCTCGACCTCCTCCATGGTGTCCTCCTGATCTATAACTTGCTCACCATGGTTCCCTTCATCCTCTAACATGAAGTTTGAAAGTTCAAACTCCTCTTCAACATTAGAGATTGAAGGGGATGAAGTGGGAGGAAGAACTAAGGTTCTTCTATAGCCTGCTCCACACTTAGAGCCTTTGGAACTATATGGTCCTCCTCCATCATGGGTTCATCAATCAAATCAGACCCTTGAAATGAAAGAAAATAATCTCCAATGATGCTTTCTTCATTGAGTGGCTTCAACACGATTTGATCTCTCCCATCTTCTCCTCTTCAATGGGACTTGGAGCTGATTGTTCCTCCTCTTTAACTAGTTGTGCAACTTGGATTAGATCAACATTCTCTTTAGATAGAGTTCCATTAGGGACACTGTATTCAGAGAAAATAGACTATTGATCTTCTTCTTCTTGTTTTTTTCCTTCCTCTCTATGCAAAAATCATCCTCAACCACCACTAGCTCTTCAACCTTGACCTCCTCTATTGGCTTGACCATCAAGGGGATCTTTGTAAACCCAAATCTGGCAACCCAACTCTTCAGATCCTCTATCATTTTTTCTCTGTTGGGTTTCTCCTCTTGTTGTTCTCCTTGACTAGGTCTTTGGAATATCTTCCCCATATGGAATTGGGAAGGCAAGAGGAGTGGCAGGTTGGGGTTCAACAACTTTGCAATTGTTTGTGGTGGGGAGGGAGGTGGAACTTCTTTTTTTTTAGAGGGATGACTGTTTGGAAGGGAAAAGGGTAGAGGAACTGAGGTGGGATGGGAGATCAAGAGATGGAGAAAAGAAATTAACACTTGGGGCAGCAGATGAGGGGCTTGACTCTTGATCATGCTGAAATGATAAAGTTTGAGAAAGAGAAAATGAAGAGCTAGGAGGTGGTGGACTTACCCATTGACAAGGTTGTCTTGTGTCCAACTCATAAGCCTCAATATCCTCAATCCATTGTGTAAGTTGAGGCAACATTTCAACCATGAAGTCAATCTTCTCTGAGGGTTGTAATGTCTTGGAAAAGGGCCTCCCCATGGACAAGGTGTCCTGAAACCAATCTTGAATGCCTTCATCTGTGTTGTACCCTAGATTACACCATGCTAGCCTCCATTCTTTGAATCTTCTCCAAAAAACAACATTCTCCATATAGTTGTCACCATTGTATGTGTCCCCTTGTTCTTGATAAGCTCCATGGCCAAACTAACTTGACCCTACTCATATGGGTAAGCATAATGGTCCTGGATCTAATTATAATGCTGATCTAGAGGAGTTGGGAAATGCATTGGAGGTGAGTTGCACTGTTGTAGGTGTGAATTCCATGAAGGGAATGAAGTCATGACTACACAACTTCATGAAATGGGAGAAAATGAAAGAGATGGAAAGAGAAATGGATGAAAATGAGTGGAAATGGATGGAAAAGGTCTGCAACTTTAGAGATGGGGTTGTTGACCAGATGGAGTTCACAGATGTGCTTGCATGTGCCTCAAAAGGCTGAACCTTAATAGGAACACACCAACTTGCTAAGATGAAGTGGTAAGGTGCTTCAGACCTATCCCACTAGGGCATGCCAAAAACTTTTAGTGCAAAATCACAGCACCCCTCAAATGGCCCTAGGTGTGAAGTGGGCATTTGGTGTGATTGCACAACATGGGACCATCTCTCAAGCTGGGACTTGCAAAACTTGAGATGGACCTCCGGAGAAATTTAGTTCTTGCTTCCTAATCTACCTACCATGAGCTACTCCAATGTAGGAAAACCTATTCTATCCTAATCTAACCATTCAAAGGGGATAGAGAGAGAGAGAGAGAGGGTGAAAGAGCTACACTAAGCGGTGATACACCAAAAAAGGAAGTGGTTGAATCACATATTCTTACTACCTAAGTGGAGAGGTGAGCAGAGGAGAGGGTGGATAAAATGCACCACAAACTAGAGATAGATTTCACATAGAACACCACTTCAAAACCATTAAGCACAACTCCCAGAACCTACAAAAACATCAGAGTATGCACACCATACCCTGTAATGATGAGAGGTAAGAAGAGACAACAAAATAAGCCAAGGATGGACAGATGCATCATGAAATAGATTTTATTGCTCCAAAATGTTACATGGTACATCATCGGTGGTAAAAAGGAAAAAAATGTCATTATAGAGCCATGGGAGGAGGATTAGACTCTGAATTATACCCTAAGGAAGAAAGAGAGGGGGCAGAGGAGAAACAATGACCAAACTTTTGAATATGCCCCTTTATTACAATATATAGGAAGAATGAGAGAGAGAGGGAAGAATTTGAATCCTGCTTTAACCACCTTGAGATATGCATTGAATCCTTCTTTGAAATCTCAACCACCATCAATCAATTCCCTCTCAAATCTACCTACAATCTATCGATTCTGGTTCCCTAGCGGATCAAATTAAATCTAGTCTGGTAGTTGAAGAAATCAGATTCTACATTAATGTCCTGGAAGATTTTTTCCCATTTTTTCACTACTAAATCCTATTAAGAATGATATTTTATGTTTCCATGGCATAGAGGGTGTCGAGATGTTTCCAAAAAGTCTTCTCCCACCCAAATCTAAGTTTCCAGTCAAAAGATATGGCCATTTGAAGTTTTGGGTCATGGGAGCACAATATTTAAAGAGTCTATCCATACAGGGTCCACATGGCAGCCTCACGCATCTTGGAGATACAATCCTTCCTTATGCTCTTGAAATCACACTAGACTAACACATTATGGATTTTTGAGCTCCTTGGGCTCCTTTGTATTTTTCCAATGTCTCCTTACTTGGCGGGGCCAAAAGTCTGACCTTGGACAAGTGGGGCTTGGCACTTGTTTGAAACCCACCCCAAATTTTACTTTTGAAGTAGCATCACGCTGACACTTGGCTCCCTCCACTAGTGTACCTCTGCTTTGACTATTCAACCCCCCAATCTTTCCCTTTTTTTTAATTTGGACTACCTGGAGAGCCCACACTCATTTGGATCTCCGCTCTTTGGATTTATCTTTGAAGTAGTGTCATTTGGATAGTTGGCACCTTCCACTTTGAGTCAAGAATTATCAATGATGTGAACTTTTGGGGCTCTGAGACATGTGGGCCTTGGCACTTGCTTGAGTCTCCCTTTTGAATTTAACCTTTGGAGGTGCACTTAGTTTGGACACACGGAGGCTTCCACCGGTCCTCTATACTTAGTCATTTGGGCCCACTCTGTCCTTTTTTGACCTTGTTGGACCTTGGGACACGTGGAAGCTCCATGCTCATTTGAGTCTCTACTCTTGGGGCTCTTACCTCTGAGGTGCACTATTGAGACATGTGGCAGCTTCCGTTGTCTCTTCCATACTTAGCCAATTGGGCCCAATTTAAATTGTTCGTAAATCTTGAAGACTTTGAGCCTTTCCTCGCCTTCTTCCTTTTGTGTGACCTAGACTCTTTTGATGTTGTTTGATTCTTTAGGCCTCTATTTCTCCATTTATGAGTCCACATACAACTTGACTACTAGTATTTGAAACATAGGCTCGTTCGACTCAAACAACCCTTTGATTCTTCTTATGCAAGGTCATGTTTGACTTCTTTGGGCCTTTGGTTTCTTTGACGTTGTTTTCTTCCCTCCCCGATCATGCTCCTCCATTTTAGAACCCGTTTGCAACCTATTTATTGGATTTGAAGCATGGCCTCATTCAATGGAGTTGTTTCTTGAATTTATTCTTAGAATAAAATCCTTATCAAACTTTGGATTCACCAATGTAGGTTCCTTTGAAATGGCCTTTCTGATGGCCTCGAAGCTCTCTTTTCCTTCCTTCATCCATGAGAATGTAATATTTTTCCTCAACATGGATGTTAATATTTTAGCTAAGGCCATGAACTGGGGAATGAATCTTCACATGAAATTTATAGTTCCTAGAAACTCTAAAGACCCTTCTTATGACTTGGGAGAGATAATGACATAATCAAATGAATCTTGTCTAGATCAATTCGGAGTCCTTTCTATGAAACAATATTCCCTAGTAACTTTCCCTTTTCACCGCAAAAAAACATTTCTCGTGATTCAGTGAAACCCCAAATTACCTACACCTCTTGAAAACCTTCCTCAGATGTGTAATGTGATCTTTGCATGTTTGGAGTACATGGTTATATCATCAAGATACACCAAAATTATTTCATTGATCAATCCCTTAATTCCATGTCCATAAATTCTTGAAAAGAAGCTCTGGTGTTAGATAATCTGAATGCCATTTTTTGTAGGTATATGTGCCCCACTTGGTAGTGAAATTCGTATCGAATTGATCATATTATTTGACCAAAATTTAATTATAACCCAAATATCCATCAATAAATTAGAACCTTTAAGATTTTTCCATAGTTGGAGGGATTTTCTCCATTGACAGAAGAGGATAATGGTCTTTTAATGAAGCACAGTTCAAATCCCTGAAGTCCACACATAACCAAATCTCTTCATTCTTATTTCTCACAGGAACTAGGTTTGCTACCCAAGAGGAGTGCTTGATCGGAAAAATGATGCAACCCTCAATGAATTTGGTTACCTCTTTTCTAATAATTGGCTCAATCTTGGGATTAATTGGCCTCTGCTTTTGATGGACTAGCCTCATATTGGGATCCAGCTTGATGGTATGTTATGCTAGACCTAGATCAAAGACACGTAAATCTTTATAACTCCACACAAAAACATAATTCTATTCTTGAAATTTTGTGATGAAATCCTCTTTCTTTTCTACGATACAAAATTTTCCAATATTTATAAACTTTTCATTTACTACCTCAACTTCTTCAAAATCATCCACTTTGATCACCTTTCTACAACTCTGTCTTATGGCCTAGTCGTTTAAATTAAAAATGGACATGATAGTAACCAAGCCTTTTGGTAGCTTCTTGTTTTTCAATTGTATCATCCAATCACCATATGGTTCTTGCAACTTATCTTGATTATTTGCAGTAAAATTTTCTTCTTTTCGTAGGAAAAGAATGATTTGTTTATCACTATCAAAAACTTGCCAATTACTTGCATTATCAAGAACTATAGGTTGAATGGTGATTTTAATAGGTTGTTGCTCTTATTTCATTATATTAGTGGAGTACGTTGTATTGTGATCCAACTATAACAATCCTATCAGCATCTTGATTTTGATTTCTAGGAATCATGTGGATCCCAAAAGCTTCAAAATCTTCAATCAAATCCCAGAATCAATTCTTGTAAGATCTTAACAAATCATTTTTGGATGTGCTACGCACTCTTACTTGATATATAACCGATTCGATGTCACTGGAAAATAGTCAAAGATTTGATTCCCTTCTTTTGAGATAACATAATTCCTTCCACAAGAGATTCATATTCACAAACATTTTTGGTGGAGTTGAAAAGATGAGAAGTACTTATCTCCTTCTAAAGAAATTAATACTACACTAAAGCAATCGCCCTATTTTTACTTCTTGAGCCATCAAAATATAGTTGCGAAAGTTCTTCGAGAGATGTTTTGGGTCTTAAACATTTGTGGTATGATCACACCTTCTTCATGGATAAAATAAGTACCCATCCACGTCTCTTCTAAAAACAACAAACCAAATTCTTCTTCTACTAATGCCTCAACATAGGGATCATACTGATGATCTACACTTACCTCATCCAACACAGTATCAAGGAATTCTTCCACAAGAGTGGTTGGTTCGTGATCAAAAACTTCTTCCTCTCGATCATGGATGGTATAATTCCCATTTATAGGACTAGTAGTATAGGGCTCCACATGATTATGACAAATTGGTTCCTCATTTATAGTCACTTTAGTTCCATATCGAGACCTAAGGATCATATGTGACCAATCAGCTGATAGGTAACCACCCATCTTGGAAGTGAAATCTCATGATATGAAAATCGTGAGAGAGGAGGGATATTGATGACTGATATGTCTTGTGTGAATGACATGATAGGGAATGCATGGATAGTAAGTTGAATTCCTTTGATAACTCCAATGGTTTGAAGTGTTGTGTCATCCAACTAGAAAAATCCTCTAGAGAATGGTGTATATTGGATTCCTAGCACATCTAAAATTTGCTTAGGCATGAATGAGTTGTTGTCACAAGAATCGATCATGCAATTTTGTAAGCAATGATGAGGGAAATATATAATGGTGGATAATTATGTACCTTAGGAATAAACTTGTAGTAATTGCTTCCTCGGACCCAATGATATGTCGAGTTGTACAAAAAATTTAGAGCCTCTTGTAACAAGTTTTTTTGAGAAGGAATTGAGAGTGCACCCCACATGGTAACATTTAGGTTGGTCTTCTTCATCTGTTCTATAATACTGAAAGGGATTGCTCCTAATTTTCTAACATTTATTTAGGAATTAGAAAACTCTTTTGGGAAGTTCTTGTTTGGTACCATGATGCCCGAAGAAACTTATTTTCTTACATCCTAACTTTTTTGTGTCTCTCGGTGGTTTCTATCCCACATATTCATCAACTTACACTTGTGGACAAGGTTGTGATATAGATTCTTGATCAGATTTAGAAGCTTGAGATTCCATTTCTCTCTTTTTGCAACAAGTGTTTTCTCGACACTCGATAAAGAATCTATAATCAACCCACATAAATCTTTTGCTTTCCAATTTTGCAAAGTGGATTCTTCAAGGGCCTACGGTTGATCTATTATTTCTCGCATAGATGAACTTTCCATTAAATCTAGTGCATTAGATAAACTTTGAAAAATAAGGTCCTAACTAAGAACGCTATTGGGGAAAATATTTTGATTGTGGGGTTGAGAACAAGGATAACACCATTCGTAGTCTTGAACTAGATTATTCTAGACAAGAACAATGGCCTATGAGATCTAAACAAAGGAGATTGTTAAATTTTAGAGGCTTGATTTTCACACCTTGATTTTGTGATTGATTATTTCCTTGAAAGGGTGGGTGGTTAGCCTGGTACTGTTGATTCTGGGATTGGTAAGGATGAACATATTGAGACTGTTTCCTCTTGAGTGCTATGAGTTCATTCCCAAAATTTTGTAGCAGTGACTTGACCTCAACTAGATCATTTGAAGGGGAGGGTGAAGACACAACTGGTGCAACTACAACTGGTTGGCTAGAAGTTGATGGAATAGGGGAAATGGTTGGCTGATTACTTAAAAGTTTAGCAAAAAAGGCATAAAAGGTTTGGGTGAAATATTTCATGCTTGGATGAAATAATTTTTGTCTCTTATCGTAATCTTGTATGCATCATGTAGTGTAGTCCCTCCCATGGATTGAATCATAACTACTACATCATTATTCAAGGCTCGTAAATAATACAAGAATGCATTATTGGGAGAAGGTTTTATGAGTTCCATAATTCTATTCCAAGTTTTGTGGAATCGGAAGTTGAAATCACTCATGTATTCTTGAGGATATCTCTTTATGGTAGTGAGTTGTTCCATGAGTGATAGGTGATCACTCTTATCTTTGAACTATTTGTAGAGATTCTCTCCCAACATGTCCCAAGTGGTTATAGTACCAACTTCTAACCCACAAACCACTGAAGTGATTTTCCTTTGAAGGAAGTGGCAAGGAGTCTGACCACAACATTGTCTTTTGTAATATTATGTACTGTAAAAATGTTGGCTACATCAAGAATATGTTCCACTAGAGTAATATGAGTTTCCCATGTGTAAAAGGGAAATTTTTGACATTTTCACTAGGTATAGGACCATGTTCAACAAACTAAAGAGGACTACTTGCATTGAAAGGAGGAAAAATTGGTTCCTTGCAAGGGCTGCCATACCAATGAGAGGTTGATTATTCCCTGGGTTGATGAAACATTTGGTCGAGGAGGATTTGAATGACCCCTATGAGGTGATATTCCATCTGGTGATGTTGAAATTCCTCTTCTCCTTCTCCTTAGAGGAGACAAGGATAACTTGATATGTTGATAATTTCATTCTTGTCCCGCAGAAGCTCTTGATTGAATTCTTCACATATGTTAACACACTGAGATACAAAATCCGGATATATTGTGTTATCGTACTTTGTTCACAAGTATGGAGAGAAGTACCAACTCTTGTCCCACCTAGCGTGCCAAAAACTATTATCCCCAAATCACTTCATCCTTTGAATGGAAAAGTGATGAATAGGGAATTCAGTATGATTGGGTAACATTGGAGCACCTCTCAAGAGGTGGGAATTGGTATCAAGGTCAAACTCGAGAGAAGGTCGATTCATCTTCATAAACTAAAAACAACACTACTTCTAATGGAATAAAAACTCTAAGTAGATATATGCTATCATTTTCATGGTGTTAAGGAGAGAGATTTGCAAGAAATAAAACCTATACTAGAATTGGGGATGTACCAAGAAATGGTTTTGCTAGACAAGTATTGAGTTTTCAAGTTAAGAAAGATGAAAATTAGAAGGATGAACAAGCACAATTCAACCACATACAAAGCTTTACTCTCGGATAAGAATTTTTTTACAAAACATGAAGTGGAAACTTGAAGTTGCAAAGTATACTTACATACACAAGAAAGGCACAAACAAGTAGCTAGAATGATGAAAGCACCAATAATTATTCACATAACATAATTCTATTACTTCATCCACATGCACAATGCTTCATTACATGAGGAAGAGGAAAAGTTTTCCATTACAATGTTGGAAAAGAGGCTTGAAAGTCCCCACAATCCACAATAGACTAGCTTGTAGAAGAGAGAGAGGAATACTAAAAATGTCCAACCCCTTGGAATGAATTCCTCCTCTACATTTATAGAAAAATACCTATGAGAGAAGAGAGGAGAGATTCCTAAATTATTGGGCATGAATAATGGCACATGATGGCCTCCATTAATTACATCAATAATTGCACCACTTAAAAACATTCCATCATGTCTAATAAATTAAAATTTGAACTTATCCTCTATTAATTAAAAATAATATTTTTAATAAAATATTTAAATAATAAAAATATTATTTTATTAAAATATTTTAATAAAAATATAATTTGTCTTTTGGTGGGGTCTTGGTTTGTGATTTGAAAAATGGTTTTCCATCCAACTTGCCGAGCTCGCTAGTGAGTTACTCATTTTGCATTGACAAGCACTTGTTTTATGTGGCGGATACTTTAGTTCTTTGGTGAGGTTTTAGTTTTGACCACCTCTGCTATAATCCTCCACACATCGCATTGATCATTTGAGTTAACTTTGTGTCATTTTTTTGTCAAGCCATGCATTGGCTCTCTTTTTACTTATGAGCTCTTTGACCTTCATGCCCAACTCACCTACCACCCCAACTAGAACTAAGAGTCCTTCACGTGTACAGACACCATGATACTAGATCATCTTTCCTCATAACTAAATATCAACTCGGCTAGTGTTATCACATACTTAGATCATATCTATCTTGAGTGAGTTATCCTCAAGTTAAAAACTATGATTTTTTCGGTCATAGGTGACAACTTGGCATCGAGCTCACCTTTCATTCATACACTATGATCTTGATCTCTAAAATTTCATGTATACATCTAGAGGGATACCACCTCAGATTGGTAACCTCTTTCTTATGGAAAAATAGTTCGGTTTTTTGAGTTCTCTTCGTAAGCTCATTATTTCATGAGCCAACTCACCCCTTATGTTTTTCCAAATAAGAAACCTCTAGATAACTCAAGCACTTGTTATTTAGGAAGACTTTGCTAATCCTATGACCTATGTTGAGATTTCTTGCGAAGCCGGATGCACCCGATTTGACCTCATTGCCTTATTAAGGTTTCGTACCACCTCGTCCCTGGCCAAATCTTGTCTATGAGTTCAATCGACTCGACGCTTGTTCGTGCTCACGTATGGTTCAATAAATCGATGAAAGGTTCATTCTCATGTGCAAGTTCTCATCTTTGGACTCAACCGAATCTATCATCGATGTGAGCCCTATTAACTTGGTGAATGAATCAAATCCTATGTTGTACTAGTTACTCTAATCCCGCTAACATATCCTTTAAAATCGGTAATGAATTATCCCCCACGACTCGCCAAGCTCCTTGAACATCATTCTATTTCCATGAACTAGTTGGATTCTTGAACATCCAACTTAATCCCTTAATGACACGTCTCTTTGGTGGAATTTCTCCCTTGTCTCGCCATCGTTATTATCCCCACTTGACCATGCTCATTTGAATCTCCCATGTCCTAGAAACGCAAGTCACAAAAACCCCCAACATGGAAATTTTACCTTGGTTTTCCATCACTAAAATCCCGCAGCCGTAACACTCCATGATTCCCGTATAATGTCTCGTAAAAATAGTTTCAGGGGTCTTACAATCAACTTATCTAATGAGTGTTATGGTAATTGACATTTCTATGTCTAAGGACCCCATGTTCATGTTTAGAAACTTGCTCGTCACCACCTCAACTCGGTTCACCGAGTTGACATGTCTAATTATTCACTTAGGAAGTAGCTTGACCATGAGCTTGTTCCACTTGCTTAGAGTCTCTCAAGATAATAAAAATCAGCCCATTTATGAGCTCAAGCTTTAGCTCGATACATCAATATTTTCTTTGACTCCACCAACCAAACTTTATCTTGCCACGAAAAGCACCTCCACCAATCATCCACTTAGTCAACCAAGCTATGTCCATGACTGCCTCGTGTTCACCTTGAAGTGCCTCAACATTTTCAAACCAAGTTTCCTATGAACTTGATTCAATGTTCAAGCTCCCAGACGAGCCCCTCGAAGACCTACTACTCATTGCCAATCCCATCTAGCCACCGACTTGGCTTGTGAAATCCTACTCACGTTTGGCCAACCTCAAACACCTTGCATATTTGTCTCGATCTCAAATGCTTTTCCATCCATCCATGAACTCTAACCTTCAACCGACTCTGCTCACTTTTGTCAAGCCCAAGATCTCCACCAAGTAATTGTCGAGTCATCATTCATCTCTTGAGCGAGCCATCCCAATAGTTTAACTTTGATCTCTTCTACTCAACTAGGATCTATGTGATGAAACTACAAACCTGTGAGTAACTCGGTGAGTTTTAGGCCTCTTCATATTCCAATGAGCTCTGAGATCCTTCACCAAGCTATTCCTAATTCGGTCTTAATTTGTCATCTCACAAATGACTCAACACGGTCTTAGCTCAGTTGAGCAAGCTAACTCTCAAAAATCTCTCCTCAATATTTAGCCCCAAGCTAGGATAATGATCTCTCATCAATCCCGAGCTCTCATGATTTCTAACTCACCATGACTAGCCTCAACTCAGTTTCTATTCTTCTTAACTTACACAATTTTAAACTGGTCTTGATCTCTTTTACACTATGACATCTTGTTGATCAACAAACCTATTTTCTTAATGAGCCATCCTAAAGCTCAATTCCATTTAGACCATTCAAAGCATATTTTTCATAAATTTTAATTTATTGGACCTTTTCTTGAAACCAGAAGATCATGGAAGTATAATATACCTTCTTAAAATGATTTTTCAAATTTAAATTTTTTTTTCCATGTGTTGACCAGAAGTTTTCCTGCCACAGAATTTCCCCATCTCATGACCCAAAAAGTATCATGAAGGATTTCTAGTATTAGAACACAAAAGGCCTTCCGTTTTCAATTTTTCCCTAAGGGAGAAAAATTGGATAACAGAAAGCAACACGAGGTTTAGTTCGATGGGAATATTTTGATGTGAATTCCTAAACATTGGTTCTTTATTGTCGTTAGTGTGAGGAAACATATGATATTCAATCATTTTTGGTGTTGTTTAGGTACAAATGCCTCCACCTAGATAGTGTGATTGAACTTATTCAAAGGAAAGGAAGTCCCATATCGATTCGGGAAGCATAATAACATCAAACAATTCATTTGGAAGATATGGGGATCCTTATGTGATTTTCCAAAGAAGGTCTAAGGAAAATAGACATTGTAATTTTTGACAATCTAACAAGGTGTGGACAACAAGTTGCAAGAATAAGTATCAAAATGATTGATCAAAATTCTAGCAACACCAAGGAAACAAAGGTTTCATTTAATGTTTTCAAGCATATAGTAAAACCTAAGTAACATGTGTGATAATTATCAAGGTCAAAAATAATGTCAACAATGGTGAATTAATGGATTAAAACATTTCCTAGAAAATAAGTTTTCAAGATAGGTAATCACAAGGAACAATCACACAAATTTTGGTAAACCAATCTCTCAACAAGGAACTAATCCATGTGCAAATGTTGTGTTAAAAGGTATTTTGACACAAGATGATCAACTCAATGTCAATACTTAAGTCAAGTTTAATATAAACAAGGCATAAGTACTAACATGGGGCTGATGTGATTTTTAATTTAATGATACTATAATCCATTTAGATATTGTTACCAAAAATCCAACCCCAAGGTAATTTAGTCAACTTGCATGATTTCCTTAGGATTGAGTAAGAAAAAATGGTTTGAGGCCCAAAATCAGGTTTGGAATGATCCTTTGGCTTTTCTCTAACTTCTCTATCTAAAGAAAAATACAAGGAGTTAGCAAAAATTTGAAAAGCTGAAGTGAAGGGCCTCTTTTAGTGAAAATCGGTCTAAGGGCTACAAATGGAACAAATGCGAATCGTGTCTGGGTTTTTCATATCAAGTTTGGGCCTGAAATACTAAAGAGGATGTGGAATATGAAAAAAGTGGATAAAAATGTCTCGCAAAAACTGGGATAGTTGGGACAAAAGTACATGAAAATCCAATTTGGCAGTGACCAAGTGCAATGTGCAAAAAGAGGATAAAAATGTTTCGCAAGGTCCATGGGACAACTAGGACAAAAGTACCTAAAAATATGATTTTTCCCGACCAAGTGCAAGGTGGTTAAGGTAGAAAACTTTTTCCTACGTAGTCCATGGGAAAACCGGTAAAAGTACGTTAGGGACCCAAAACCCGAAATGGTCAGCAAAACAATTTATCATGGAAAGGTGGTAAAAATTTCTGCATACCCATAGGATAGCTAGGACAAAAGTATGCATGGGACCTGAAAACCTAAAATCACCACGCTCAAAGTGTTGTGGATATGGTGGGAGTCAATGGCCCACCCGCCCAATAATGACATGATGCACGGTGAAAATAAAATCACAAATCGGGTGATGTGGAGAAAAGAGACCCACACAAACCCAAGTGCTATAGGGACATGAGTTTCGTAATAACTCACAATACCTACAATCTAAAGGAAAAGTCAACGCCCGACCCCTGAACTTCAAATGGTCATAACTTTTGACCCAGAGCTTTGATTTTCACAAAAATTGACTTTTGGAAAGGGCACAAAATCTTCTATGCCAAAATCATCTCTAGATCAAAAACGTAAATGATCAAGCACCACCAAATGAAGGAAATCCTTGGCAAACCCAAAATAGCTACTCACAATCAGAAGACCATAACTTTTGTAATTCTCAATGAATTTTCAGAAAATTTGTCTTGTTAGAATTGTGATTTGAATACAATTGCAATAAAATCACGCAATGTAGAAATTGATGAAGTATTGATTGTGATGTTTCTAAAAACATGTCGAGGTTTAGAACAATGATTTTATTGGTGGTTGTGAGAACATTTAATGAAGCATGGGCATACAATTTTCACTACTGCAAGTTATGGGACAATATGGGGAGCCTTTTTCAAGAAATATACCATCATTTAACTTCATGTATTACCCGTTACAAGTTATGGGAAGTGAAATTTTGTGATTTTCATTTCTCTCTCTCTATCTCTTCTCGTGATTCTATAAGTTAGAGTGTTGGGCTCATTGTCAGAAGAGGATAGAATTTGTGTAGAAAAACTCTATCAAAATTGTGTTTGTGAAGCCAATGTGCTACAAGACCTTGTAGTGGACTCCTTGCATGGTGATCCAGTCCCTTATTTTGTAATAGATTTAATTGTGTGTATCATGAAATAATAGATGCAAGTTTTTGGATGTATCTTCCCTTGTTGTGTTAGATTCCTTCTTCTTAACTTGCATGAATATAATTGCAAAAATATTGTCTATTTGTGCTCTTATAGGGATTCGTTATCATTATGTGTGTATGAAATATTGTTGTGAAGGTAGTTTATGGAATATAAAGAACTATTATCACCCCCTCTACTATACACTTTGCTTCAATTTTTCACAAATTAGAAAGCGATTCTCACTCCTTTTCTCGTGTATCACCGCTGTTAGTGTAGGCTTTGTTTATCATGCACTTTCTCTCCTACTCCCTTGGAAAGTTACATTAGGATAAGGTAGTTTTTCTACATTAGAGCAGATTGGCGCTTAGTTAGGAGTAAGAACCAACTTTCTCTGGAGGTTTATCTCAAGTATTAAGTCCCACAACTTGGAGATAGAACCCATGTTATCTAGTTACACCATGAGCTCAAGTACACACACTTGTGAAAATAGAAGGGTGATGTGATTCAGCAATAAAAAATACAAATGACACCCGAATCTAAAAAAATAGAGGATTCAAGTGTAAGAAATATGATAATATCACCTCGATACGTTAACAAATATTTTCAGAAAAGCAAGGTATTAGTATCAAAATGGTATTGGTTCAATGTGAAAAATGTAATAACACTTCTCAAGGTTGAGGTAACGTTTAAAAATAAACAAGGCCAAAGTATCTTAAGGAATTTTTAAGATGCACATAGCATAACGTTTCAATCTAGAAACTTAGGTTACGTTCACGAGATATAAGACATAAGTATCAAAATAATTTTCAATGCGATAAAAGAAATGTCACACTTCAAAGGTAAATAAATGATGAATCAATCCTTGCTAGGATGATAATGTGTCTCAATATGGGTTTGAGAAAAAGGTCCTACTAGAACATGAGGACGTACCATTTAAACTTTGAACACTTTCATTCTAGCATTGCAACCTAGTCATACAAGTAGACTACAAAAGTGGTGGACACAATTATTTATAGTGGTATCCATGCGTGTTGTTTTATTTTTTCCCAAAATGGGAAACATGAATAAAAATGAGTAGATCAAATGGGGTTGAAAAATACTTAGCTTCACTTTGGAAAAAAATTTTCTCATGTTACGATGAGTGAAAAAATAAGACAAAGTAATGCTTCAAAAAATTATGATGATTGACACTTATTTAAAATTTGATGGACTCTCCCTTGTTCAAATAACAATGTTTTGACTCTAATTTTTTTGACTTTGCTAAAGCTTCTATGAAACATGATTGGTTTTGATTCATTTAGTTAGCTCGAAGACGAAATGTCTTCTTCTTTGTTTCTCTCAACTAGGTGTCATGAATTACTTATACGAGCTCTATTTTCCAAGGAATTTACACTAAGCAAACCTTGGAGTATCTCAGCTTTACTTTACCCCCTTCAAATACAATGAGAAATAAATGCATTTATTTGTACTTTTACCGGGTTCATAATAAAGGTAATTTGATGCTAAATCTCATAAGTGTATACTAGTCAAGTGGTAAGCGGAGCACTTCCCATTTCATCCATAAGGTCAGCTCTCAGTGTGGAATACTTTTGGGTTCCTAGGAGAATCCATATTGTTATCTTAAGGCTTATGCCAAAGGGTACTTCTCCAAGTTCAAAAATTACGAGTTGCGAACTCTTAACCGAAACCTATATACATAGTGTTCTTAATGTGGTGTATTTTTAATATTTTATCTTAATGTTGTTTGATTGTACATTTGTCAACCCAGAATAAATATTGTTAGTAATTTATTTAGATTCTGATTTCTTTGACTTGTGAATTAGGTCATGCACATGAAAGATTAGTAGTTTTCCAAACGATCAAAATATCATAAATAAAGGATCCAATATTGTTTCGATTCTTAGGATCATCTTAAGAAGTAAGTGAAGATCATACCCAAGGATGAATCTAACTAGTTATAAAATAATGAAAAAATTAACTCAAATGCACAAACCATTCATTTTAACCAAATTGAAGTTCATTCCCTTCACAAAAAGTTTAATGAAAATTCTTCAAAGCAATAAAAGGTTTATAATAATTCTGATTCTTGAGATCACCTAGAAGGTGCGACAGAAGAGCATACACGATCCTAGCCTCATAAATGAAAATTCAACCTTAATCAAATTATACAAACAAGTCACCAAAAAGCATGATCAAATATACCCTGCAAATCAACAATTATCCTTCATAAAACCATGCAAGGTGTTTAGAAAATCATAGGCCAAATTTTACAAAGCATTTATACATGTTAAAAATGACTAGTTTTCTAATAAAGGAAACTATATATTTTGTGTACGTAAAAATCGTAATCTTATGTTTCTATTGTGCATTTCACTTTGATAGCTTTCCAACACAAACAATAACAGAGTCGTTTCTAGTTCGGTGAAAACATTGTTTCCTCTAAAAGACAATTTATCCACACAAAGGTGTAATTTATGTGGGCCCCGATAGCATATGCATGACATTTTTTAATATATGTGTGTCCCTAACAACGTATATGCACCCTTTTAACATATACATGCCTTTTTATCATATACGCACCATTTTGAACACATGTTTCCCATTTTAGCACTCCGCGTGCCCCTAATAAAAAAACATAGTCAATTAAGCCTATAAAAGGCCGTAGAGGTCATATGGAGTGTATGAAACTAACATGAATGAAACACACTTTGGAGCATGTGTTTCATTCATGTTACATACACTTTAGAGTGTATGGACACTAGCATGTTAGAGTAAAAGGCCGAGAGACCCTTTGGATCATATGCACACCCTCGTCATGTAGATATCTAAAATATAGGTTTTTTTTTCCAAAATTTGTCAAAATCTCAAAACTTGGTCTTTTTAGTTCAAATTTAATAGCAATTAACCTCCTTCAATCCTACAAAGAACATAAAACCTAAGTAATTCCAACTAAACTAGTTAAGAAATCCTATGTTTAACCAAAAATGCAAAAGAGGGTTAGTTTAAATAACTTTGAAACAAATCTTGAAATCAATGCACAATGGAATATGTTCCCAAGAGTGTGTCAAATCTATTAATGTAAATCTATCTAAGTCATATGATTTGAAGCTAACACCTAGTACTAAAATAACCTAACTAAACAAGAACATCAAGATAAAAGCTTTAAAAACTAACTTCTAAGTGTATGTAACATGAATGAAACACACTAACATGCTAAGTCATTTTACTCTTTAGATTTATAATCTACATGTGAACCTATTTAGATCCTAAATCAATCAAATTCATCTATTTTTTTGCTTCAAGGCACTCGTAAGGATCTCTCTAAAAATGGCTACAATGCCAAGTTAGATATTCCTCTAGTAACCAAACATGAAGAATGGATGTAAGAGGATAAATCTATTCCAACAATCAGAGTGAGGCTCAAGATCGATGTCTATAGCTTTAGCTAATATAAATGGGGTGTAAACTAAAAGTGGTGCACTAGGCTTGTATTTATAGATTTCCATTTGGGAAAGTTTAGAATCCTAGTGCATGTGGGAAAAAGGTGAGCCCAAAAATAGAATTTTACAAGTCAATGCACTTTTTGATTAGATTAGGAGCTAATTAATCTTTTAGGATTAATTAAGGATCCTAAGTAGGCTTATGCATCTTTCTCGAGAGTATCCGGAAGGTATTTAGATAGATTTTTGAAGTTCGGAAGTGGAATTTATCTAGTAAGAAGGTTTATTGGGTAAATGCAAGATTAGAGGCGTAATTAACACATAACTAGCTAATTAAGAGGATTATCACTAATATATGTGTCATTAATTGACTTCTTGAATGAATTAGAAGCATATTTAGATAACGAAGTGTCATTATTTGAACAAGGTGAAAGGAAGTGAAGATAGTTAGTGTAATTTAATTATTGAATCGTAAGTGGTTTTAGGTGACTACAACTTTAAATTGGAACAAGTTCTTAAATTGAACTGGGCACTTGAAGAGGTTTCACATGGCCATCATTATAAAGAGGGAGGTGCATAGTAGCATGTCATCTATCATTTTTCTAGTTCTACCCATACCTATCTCGGCATCGATTTTTAAAGGGCTAATGGCTTTGGTTATGCCCTTGATTATAATTATTTTTGAAGGATTTCACCTTCTATTTGTCTAAAGATATGACCTTATTGGTCATGTTTTTAATCAAGGCTTTCATCTCTTCATCCTCTTTTTGTTGCATGAGGGAGTAAGATGTGGAGGCATCTAGTTGAGTGCTCTTCTTGGGAATAGGGCAATGGAAGGTTGGGGAAGTTGAGGAATTTATGGAAACAAGCGTATGAGTGCTATATGAGCTAACTTTAATACCTATATTAGATAATTCCTATCTCTAATATCTAATTTATAGGCCTCACCAATGTTATACCTCCAATATATTACAACATAACAACAATATAATAAATTCAGGGATTTTAAGAAGTATAGGAAAGACACTTATGGAGTTGGTCTTACTAAGATTGGAATTTTATCCCATTTTTTAATAAATATGAAGTCAAAGTATTCCATGACCTCATTGTGAGACCTTCTTATGGTTTTCAATTTTTTCAGCAAGAAGAGGGAGAGAAGAGGAGGAGAAATAAGAGGGAAAATTGGATTCAAATATTCAACCACAAAAAGAGACCAATAACTTCTTCTTAATCCACCTGTAAAGCTGTCATATTGTCCTCCCTATGTCTTTTTTTGGTCATGGAGGAAAGGAAAATGGAAAATCGGATAAAATCTATGTGTTTGGGTCGATGAGACATGTGCATTAATGGATGGAACACATTTACCTATTTCTCACCTACTAAATCATAAAAACATTAATTTGAATGGATCGTGTGTAGCCCAAATTGTCATCTTTCTAACAAGACCAAGAATGCATGGATCCGAGCTCTACAACAAAATTTATGATGAGCTGAAGTTATAGTGCAAATTGGTCACAAAATAACACATGTCACCCATTGATTGGCTGAATGACCGAGAAAATATTCATTTGTTTTTTTGTTTCATCCACTTTTGTGCATTGGTTCATTGGAAGGATTCAATGCCATATTGGTGCACTTTGAT
Source organism: Taxus wallichiana var. yunnanensis (assembly GCA_018340775.1). Taxonomy (NCBI): domain Eukaryota; kingdom Viridiplantae; phylum Streptophyta; class Pinopsida; order Cupressales; family Taxaceae; genus Taxus; species Taxus wallichiana. Next base: position 641,313,282 of record CM031234.1, read on the forward strand.
TGGTTGCGTGTTGTACACTAAAGTCGATAGATTTTCCACGTGTCATAGTGATTGGTGTATAAAAATGAATGAGACACACATAAAAGTAGGAGTCATGGAAGAGGAGAGGACTATGTGTGAATATGACATGCATGAAATAAAATGATTTTTATTTTATGGAGACATGTATGCAAAGTTGGGCACGCCTTCAAAATAGTCAACATGTGATAGCAAGAAAGACTAGGGAACATGGAGAAAGCCTAGAAGGATGCGTGTAGTGTGTAAAATGAAGGTTGGATATGCTAGATAAGAATGTAGAAGAAGTAAACAAAGGAGTTAATCAAAGTTGGATGTAAATTAAGGGGTACTCATGGGGAATGTGTGAAATATGAGAAGGAAGGAGAGTGTGCAAGTGGAAGGCATGAAACCAAAAATTGAAGGGGATATAGGAATTAAAAGGAAGGGCACATGGTGTGAAAAATTAATGCACCCAGGGAAAAATATTTCAAGTAAATAACCAGAGTGCATTTGACCTATAAAATTTATCTTCAGAGCCAAAGTGGGATGTAAGTTTTCAAAACAACTAGGAGAGTTGTTTTTGATAATAGGTTAGTTGATTATTGTTTATGTAAAATAAAAAAATTAGGTCAATAGAATTCTTGGAATCCCAATTACACAAAGAAGTTATATAAACATGACATAACCAAGACACGTGTCATAGATAATTGGTGGAAGGGCACACTTTAGAGATATATACTTGAATATTCACTCTTAATATTTTCTTGTGTAGTCAAGGCATAATATACATTCTTTATAGATCTATGAGGATTGTACCTACAAAATTTAACATTATAGATTAAGAATGTGATGATTGATATGGGGATCAAAACCTTTCCAATGAAAGAATAAAAATTCGATTAACTAAAAATTGACTAATCTAATTAGTGTGGGGATAGTTAATTTAAGCTATGAACAACTGTAAATGTATAAATAAATGTAGAAAAAGTATGTTAATGATCTAAAACAATATGCAAAATGAAATACTAAACCATAATGTGCAAGAGAGAAGATGAAAGAACTTGGATGAATAATATAATTATGTTGAATCGTGTCACGTGATGAACAAAAAATCGTAAAGTAGTAATGAATATTCTAGGACTCCAAAATTTGATATCCAGTGAAGTGGCTGGACTAGATCACATGGGATAGGACTGGGCATCCATCGGTACATTGGTAAGCGATCTAGGCACCTTAGTATGTGTAAAATATTTGTAATTGATGCTCACAAGGTCAAAAGGTGATTTGTAGCCCTAACTACTTGTAGTATTAATTTTCCTCTCATGTGCAAATGCTCCAAATATTCCAAGAGGAAGAAATGACTTGAAAAAAACCTAAACAAAGTATCAAAAACCCTAAAAAGAAAGATGAAAATGAATGGTTCGGACTAACCTTAGCTTTGCCACAAAAGTGGACTCACTAACTAAGCACTACATTACATTACGGAGCCCGATGTAATTATTGTGTGTGTGCATGTCATGTCGTAGCTACTCTTGTGCTAGTCACACTTTGTGAAATTGGAAGAAGTAGCTAAACGTAGAAAATGTAATCGAATGTGTGCATGTAATAGAATAGAATCCCTTCAGCTATGAAGCGTGATGCGATTTTCTAGCATGTGCTTTGATGATAGATCTATGTGTATGAAAATGCAATAGATTGATGCAACTCTAGATGGATTGATAGTGGTAGATGATTTGAGGTCCCTCATTATGGTCTCATAACTTTATATTCATAGGGTTGTCTTGCTCTAAATTCATAATTAACACCAAAAATGATGACCACAAGAAACATAAAGATGAAAAATGGCTAGAAGACACCCAAAAAGTCATTGGAAACTGAGAAAAGGATTGGGCTGCCCCTAGGTAGGACCAAGATGCCCATGGGTGACCTAGTATTAATCTAGGTGCCCCAACCAAGGCTATAATAACGTAAAAATTCATAAAATGGTTGGGAATATGGGTGCAATAGGTTGTAAATTACAAAATAAAATAAACAAGATGGCCAAAAGGACAAGGTTTAATTAGTACTTTCTTCACTCAAGAACCTTCTAAATAGTAGTATGAGGATAAATAAATGTCTAAAGTACATGATTTTGTGACTACATTTTCCCCCACTTTATGTTGGTGAGTGGAAAGCTTGGTAATATAAATTAGATAGAGATGTGTATTGGATGTCCATGAAGAATGTAGTAGAGGCATGAAAAAGGACTAGAAAAAGTTTGGGATGACTAAAAATATTAAGGAGCACTTTGAAGCTATAGATGAAAAATGTGCAAAGAAAAAGTGATGAGAGTGAACTTAGGGCGGAACGTGTGTGTGTAGCATCCGTAGTGTGAAGTGTACCTACATGGTTAGTAAAGCATGTGCTATCATGAAGTGTTGTTGTTGACATTGATGTTGTTATTGTTGTTTTTCCCCATTTGACTCCTTATTTGTCATACGGCTGGACCTACAAGGAGAAAATGATCAAGTAGTCAAATATGTATGTATGTAAATGTAAAAATGCCATGTAAAAGATGTTTGTATGTAAAATACGCTAATGTAAATGGAAAATGTAAATGTAAAGGTAAATGGAACATGTGCACCTGATCCATGTTGAGAAATGGGGTGTAGAAAGATATCCTTTAATGTGAGTTTTTAGGGAAATATCACGCCATAGGACAAAGAAGTGTGGGGAGGAAATGTTATGTCTTTTAAGGTTTAATTTCTTCCCTAAACGTAAGTAGAGATATTTGTACTTGTCCTCATTTTTTTGGTGATCGACACCACTTTGATGAAGTAGTGTAGAGAGGCACACCCACTATAACCTCCAATTCTATAACTTCTTCCCGAAATCCTAAGGATACCATGTCCGATAAAATCCATTGTGTATGGGGTTCGTAGACCGTCTGCGAACCCACTCGATGTATGTAACCCAAAACACCAAATAGCGTAAAGTGCATTATACTAAAATGGTGTAAATATAATGTGTTAGTATGTAAAAACCCCTAAATGATATCTTCCCTCTTTGGGGGCACATGCGACATTGCTGATATGAGAGATAAAACCCCAAAAGAGGAGCTATCACATGTACACTAAAACCATGGAAAGTGTTTGATAGAAACTAAGCCAACAAAAACAAGAAGGCTATCCAAAAACAAGTGTAAACACTCATACATGCGAAAACAATGTATAAGTTACACAAACAGAAAGTAAAAGCTACCAAGTAGTGAAAACATGCAAGAATACAAGTATGCCACTCAGAGAAGGTTATAAACATGGGACATAACTCACGATGTTGCAAGACACGTAAGGCAACCATGGCCGTAAATAAAAACAAGTGTGCACACCAAACATAATGCAATGCCTACAAATAACAATAGACAAGAGCATACAATGTGACAAAAATAATAAAAACTAATACACTGCATAGAAAAGGTAGCACATGAAGCACCTATTAGCATTTTAGAAAAATTCCTAGTATGTCACAAGCATGTATAAAAAAGTAATGTAACGTGCTAAAAACAAAATGAAATAATAGCAATTGGAAGAGATGAATGTGTGGATGACCCCAAAGTGACCAATGTAAGAAGGTTAGAAGGTGAGCATCCATGTCATGTGTAAGAGACATGTATATGTGATCACTACTAGAAAAATGCGTTAACACACATGTGTGGATGGTATAGATAAATAACATACATGTAAGCTAACTAGCATGTGTAAGAAAGTGATCACGAACAATAAATGTAATCAAGAGTATAAGTAACCATAATGTGTAGCATGTTGTGGATTGATGGAATGGAATGCAAAAATGGAATGATAGGAGTAGCATGCCCCGAGTGGATGGAAATGTATGCAATGAGGTTAATTTTTTTACTCCATTAGTAGTAAAGAATTAACCATAAATGAGAGTGTGTCATCAAGAAATGGTCGATTATTGTGTGTTCTATCTAACACACTTGTGATCAATGTGTATGCATAATGATGAGATGTGACCTAGTGATGATGTGTGTGAACCTTATAGCCAAAGTGTATACCATGAAAAAATGATATGTGGAGTGACGATTTAGCGCAAAAAGCATATCACTACAAAATGTGAGGAGATTATGGTGATATAAGGAAGGGTGTAGACAAATATAAAATGATAAAATATGTGATGATTTATCCTAAAGCATATGTCACAAAGAGATGCCTAAGAAGGGAGTGGCGATGTAACCTAAGGTGTATACCACTACAAAAGGATGGAATAGGTGACTATTTAGCCTAAAGTGTATGTCACTATCCTAGAAATGTCGCATGGTGAAAGGTCGAGTAGAAAATGTGTAAGGTCCATTTGATTTGTAAACCCTTGGAAGTCAAGTATAGACCGAGGAACTAAAGTGCGTCATAGGGTAGTGAGTGTAGTGGATAAAAGAAAATTTAGTATATATACAGATGAGAAACGACCATGTCATGAGTATAATGTGTAAAGACATGATGTGTAGAATGTGTAATGCATAGGGTGGTATGTAGAAATGTGTAAAATGTAGTGTATAAGATGACATGTAATGTATGTAGATAGAATAATAATGTAGTGCTAGACTCCTATATGATGAAGACTAATATAACATGTGGAATATGTGTGAAAATGTGTGGTGTAATATGTATGATATGTAGACAAATGGGTATCGATATGTAGGATAAGTAGTGTAGGATGTAAGATGCATGGACAAAGGTGTAGATACAATGCACAAGTGTCAAAATGTTGTATACTAAATGTAGAATGTAGGGTGTATTACGTGTAAATGTATGATGAGGTGAAATGTGTAATACCTATGGTGCGGTGTGTGGGGTTCAATTTCATAGTAATCCCTCAATAGTCAAGTGTGAACTGAAGCACAAGAGTGTGTCATTGGGTAATACATTAACTAAGGTGTGTAATGAGTATGCCTATGCTATCAGATTTTATGTATGAGACTAAAAAGTAAGATATGCATAGATGTTAATATTATGTGAGGATGTGAGATGTTATGCCCCCAAAAATGTATGATAACATGTGTAATATGTGATAAATGATGTATGAAGGTGATGAGGCACTATATATTTCATTTAATTGATGATGCGTAAGGATCCCTAAAGCTTGATAGATGTTTGTAAATATAGGTGGTGATGTAAAAGAAGAGTATGGTAATGTAAGAGGAAACGAGGTTCTTTATGGTAAAATACCCCTCGGTAGTCATATAAGAACAATAAGAATATGAGTGTGTCATCGTGGATTGTACAGTGACAAGAGTCACCTACCGAATACCAAGTTTGTGTGCGGTGGGATCATATTGGATAACGTAAATAACAACACTATGTGATGTTGGTGAAATGGGAAATATATCATGATTACTAGTAGGAGGATTAGTTTCTGGTATGAAATTAATTGGTTAGAGATTAGCTTTTAGAGGAGGGAAATTTACATTGAGTCTTAAGCGATACTACTTAGGTTTAATTGGTAATGCAAAGAGATGACTTAGTAGGAGTGGTTGGTGAACTAGTTTTGATGGGTGGTTGGTTCTCTGTTGACTTGGGAAACCATAGGTGATTGTTTAGGTGATGCATGTCCATTAGAATAAGTAATAAAATTAGGATCCCATGTGGGTGTAACTTTTGTATTAGCATGTTGTGCATCAAATGAAATAAGACCTTAAAACTTAATACTTTCGAGTATGTGATTTAAAGTATGACAATAGTTTTCATTATGTCGATTGATTTGATGAAAATTATAATATGGAAGACCTTAATATTTCACTAATCAATAAGGATAATAGTAATGAGGTAGTAGGTTAATCAAATGATGACTAAGGAGCTGAATAAGAATGTCATGGGTGCGGTATGATGCTAAAATATGAGAGGCTAAGGAAATGACATGTGTTGAGGTTCAAATAAATAACATATAGTGGACATATATTACATATAATATGTAGGTACAAATATGTGAGTGAAAAACATGCTTAAGCTATTAAATTTAAGATCTACTAGATCTAATGGTTGATTCCAAAGCCTTAATTTTTTCTTGAAATAAATCATGTAGATCTTGAATTGAATCTAATAGGGGTTGACTTATTTGAGGATCACTAGGATTAGATTCGTTAGATAAATGATCGAATATAGAACTAATTTTGTGTGGTGGTGTATTGTCATCTAGATACATGTAGTCTAGTTGTTTTTACAAAATAGCCTGACAATGAGGATATCTCTTAAGTAAAGTAGATAAAGAGACTTGAGAAACTTGGGGAGCCATGATAGAAAAGATAAGAAAATCCCTAGAATGAAGGTGGGTTCAAAGATCAAGTTCACTTAAATGATTAACTAAAAATGGACTAATCTAAGTAGTATGTGGATAGTTAATCTAAGATATGAATAAATAGAAATGAATCAAATAAATGTAGCAAACAATATGTTAATGATCTAAACCAATATGAAAAATTAAATACTAAATCCTAATGTGTAAGAGAGAAGAGGAAAGAACTTAGTTGAATAATATAATTTTGTTGGACTATGTCTCAATGATGAATAGAAAATCACACAAAGCAGAGAACGATTGTTCGAGGACTCGAAAAAGTGAGATTTGGGTGAAGTGGCTAGAATGGAGCACTTGGGATAAGACTTGAGCTCCCAAGGTGGTGCTCTAGTATGCGATCTAGGTAGCCTAGTCTCGAGAAAAGCTCAGTAATCGATGATCATAAGGTCGAAGGTGATCCGAATCCCTAAATTTGTGTCGTATTAATTTTCATGTACTATGCCAAATGCTCCAAATATTCCAAGAAGAAGAAGTGACCCGTAAAAGGCAAAATGGAAGTATCAAAGGTGCTGAAAGAGAAAGATACAAATGAATGGGTCGATTGACCTCAATGCCACAAAGAAGTGGGCTTACTAACTAAACATTGAACTACATTTTGGACCTGAATGTAGTTTTGGTGTGTGTGTGTGTGTCAATGTCATTCCCTAGGTGCTCCTATGCAAAACACACTTTTGTAAATAGCGAGAAATAAACAAATGTATAAAATGTAATAGAATGTGTGCATGGAATAGAATAGAATTATTCCCACTTATGAAGTGTGATGCAAATGTCTTAGATTTTTCCTTGATGATGGAGCTATGTGGATGCTAATGTAATAAATGGATGCAAGTATAAATGGAGTGATAGTAGTAAATGATGTTACGTACCTCATTATGGTCTCATAACTTTATATTTTTAGGGTTCTCTTTCTCTAATTTTCTAATTAACCTGAATAGGCCAACCTCAAGAAATATAAAGATGAAAAATTGCTAGAAGAGTCCCAAAAGGTGGCAGGAAAGTGCAAAAAGGACTCGGGCACCCCCAGTGTGAGACTAAGGCACCCATGGGTGCCCTAGTACTAATCTGGGCACCCTAGATGAGGATAAAATAACGCGGAAAGTCAAAAAATGGCTGGGCATATGGGTGCAATAGGTCACATTACAAAATAAAATAGACCGATGGCCAAAAGGACAGGGGTTAATTAGCACTTTCTTCACTCAAGAACCTTCTAAATACTAGTATGAGACTCGAGATAAATAAATGTCTAACGTAACATAATTACATAAATATAAATGTAGATATATTAGAATATATAATATATTAGTAAGTCACTTTAAGGGGGAAATATCCTCAGTCTTATAATAAGACACTAACTCGACTCTCCCCACTTGTGGGGAGGAATTACTCACCCACATATATAGGTATGACTGTGAAAGGTCATACCCTTCATTATTATTGTTTTATACCTAATGATTAACTAGTGATGCACGCATGCACGCGCGCACGTGCGCGCACACACACACACATTATATAATTCATATGTTAGCCCACACTTAGACATATATATGGTATATGTTAGGGTCATACCATGCTCCTCCCCTTGAAACAAACATCATCCTCGATGTTTAGTTCGTAGTCAAATAACATTTAATTAATTGTTGTCCTCCCATTACAACTCCTCAGTATGTCTAACATTGTTACTTGATTAGATTAACTAGGATCACCTTCATTTTTAACCTCTTAAGTTGAGTATGTGTAAGTAACTCTAGTTCTATGATGATTATATCTAGTGGTACTTTCACATTTGAATATATATCTTGCATTTCACTTGAAGAATATGCCTTATCCATTTGCTTTTGAGAAATGCACAATTGTGGCTCAACATAATTATTAAGGTTGCACATTTTATTCAAGGATGTAATGGACCTTCTAGTAGAATGACCTTCATAGCCACTATATCTAAGGTTTTGACATCCAACATGTGCATGATGTATCTCAATCATCTTAGATAGGGTGTGATTAAATCTTCCATTAGTAGGCATTTTCCCTCTAAATGTTTCATTGCATTAGCCCAAAATAGAGCTCACGTAGTGTTGTTTGACTTTCTAATGTTTTGGTTGTATCTTTTGTACTTCTTCCACACTAAAAAATTATTTAACATCTAACCTAGGATCAAATTTAATTTCCATATCCACGTTTACCAAACCCTTGTCACAATATTCCAAGTTAATATTATTGTATTCAATATATCCATCCCACCCCATTGTTTTCCATTCTTCATCCATATTTAGTTCAACCTTTTGACCTGCTGGACTTGTCAAGTAAGATTTGTAATGAGAAGATCCCATCATGGCATATTCCATGTCATTTTTAGTTACCACAATACATGGTTCTTCAAAAACCATAGGATTTTCACCTTGGCTATTAGATACATGTGGAGGATTGATTGAATTCTTTTGAAAATGAAAAATGTGATTAAGTATTTTCTCAAGCTCATCTAATCATTGATTTGTTTTGGTGAAAGAAACTTGCAGGTCCCTCATGGTGGAAGTACCTCCTAGTTCAAAATTAGATTGTATTTTATCTTTATAAGGAGTATTCCATGGTGTGTATGAATTTTTTTCCCATCCATTTCCCTTACACAATTCAATTTTCCTTGTTTGACCAAATTTTACCAACAAATATCTTGATGTAGATGACCTCAAATTTGAAAATGTAAAGAATGGACCTATATGGAAATTTGAAGATATTTCCAAAAATATAAAAATTTAAGAAAAAATCTGAAAAATACGGCTGTTGGTCAATTTTATAAGAATATATATATATATATATATATATATATATATGCAATAAATTTCACAAAATAGTAAAAAAATTATGAAATTTTTACTGAAGCTTTATAATATATATCTCCTAATGTGGTAAAAAATATCTAAAGCATGCACAATTATTCTTGAGTTATAGATAAAAAACAAGTCATTGCCGAATCGATGCTCTAATACTAGATGTAATGGAATTACTTGAATATAAATGTAGATATATTAGAATATATAATATATTATTAAGCCACTTGAGGGGAAAGCATCGTAACTCTTACAATAAGACACTAATGGGGAGGAATTACTCACCCATATATATAGGTATGATTGTGAAAGGTCATACCCCTTCATTATTATTAGTTTATACCTAATGAATAACTCACGAGATGCATATATAATTGTTATATAAGTCATATGTTGGGCCTTGATCCACCGAGACAGCTTGACATAACTCGACCGAGTTGATATGAGCTCACTTGAACTCCTTGACTTTGTCTCCTTAATGTGACGCCTCGGCTCACCAAGCTACTCGCCGAGCTATTTTTTAGCTTGATAGCCTCTTCAAGGCCCAAATGCAATTTTTGACCCTAGAGCTCTACCCTTTGGAATTTTAAAACAATTTTCCAAGTCGGAGGCCTCATTTGGAGTGCAAGAAAGGTATTTTTAGCCTCTTCATGTCTTTCCATTGATTTTTCCCATTTTGGCTAGGTGTGGGCCCATGAGGCCTACATTTCATCATTTATCAAGTGGATCTTAATGCTCAAAACCCAAAAGAGGAAAAAAATCCACGATATGATTTTCATCTATAAATCCATTGAAAATGCTCTTGAAGCTCCAGAAACTATATGTAGCTTAGTTTCATCCTAAGCGGTTATGTCTAGTGCCTTTATTAAGTTGCACCATGTTGTCCAATTTTGTCCAAAAGGAAAAATTGGATAACAATTTGGCGACTCGAGGAGACATATTCCTTCTAGTTTTAATATACCAGTAGCCTTGATATTTCCATTGGGAATGAAGTCATAATTAAAGGCCTAAAACAGATCGAAACCTAAAATCACCTCTCGATCCTCGCTCACGAACCCTTGACCTATTCCGCTACTCATAGTATCAATATTTATAAGAAAATCTTGAAGTTAAAATTGTGAGAGTGGAAAATTGTCTAAACATAGGATTTTCACCTATTCCTCTCTCCAACCTGGATCTGTGAGACCCAAAAACTTTCTAAATTTATCCCATAGCTTGATCTGTCAAGTATGAAGTAGACAAAAATTATGATTTATTAGCGTACATGACACACTACAGAGTTTTAAATAAGACATTCTCTAAGTTAAGACATCATGGAACTCTATTAAATTTTCATGTTTCGCTCTCTTATAAATGTTCCACTTACAACATGATGCCAAAGCTTTCTTCTTTATTTATTGGAGGTGTTCAAAAGTTCACCCGTGACTAGTCTTCAAGGACTCAAAGAATGAAAACTTATTAAAATCAGTTCTTAATCCTTATTTTAGTTCCACTTTGCATTTATTTTTTTCTTGACATTTGTAATTTTTACCCACAAGTATGAACTTCTTTCCCATTACAACATTTCGTTTGGGAGTCACACTAGATTGAAAAATGATACAACTAGGAAAAATAAAACTTGTGCCAAACTCATTTAGGGAAACCGGAGCTTAATCTATAATAAGACAAAGTGTGCATACGCACTTAGAGGAATTTAAAATCCTAAACTAATATGTACAAGGGTGATAATTTTCCCTTTAATAGTAATTCTTAAGATAGATTCCATTTAATGGAATTGGTAGCTCCTAATCCAAAGTACACAGTTGGAAGGCATTGTTATTTGTATATCCTATGACTATGTAGGGGACACTCCAAATGACATCGAAATTGGATTTCCTTTCTCTGGTTTTTTTCTTAATTTGCATCCCATTTCGAACCAAGTCTTCTTCTTGATAGGTCCTTTCTTTGGCTTTCTTGTTAAATGACCTATTGGCTAAGGCCTGATCCTTCTCAATGGTTTGCATTGCATGTTCTCTTATTTATTCTAATTCCATCAATTTTGCATACCTAACTTCCAAAGGTTCAAAATCAGATAACTCTACATATTTTATGAGCTCCAATGCAAGAAGCTCAAGTGATATGGGAAACACCACTTTCTTTACTCAGAAACTATCTTATAGGGAGAGTTATTGGTTGATATTTTTGACATTATTCTATCATCCCACAAGGATGATCTCATCTTGGTATGCTATGTCCATTGATGTTCATCTAGATTCCTCCCAGACGATCTTTATAAAATTCTTGTTCACAAACTCTACTTGTCCGTTACCCAGGGGTAATAATTTGAAGAGGTACTCAAATAAATTTTATTCCTAACAGCCCATTTTATGATCTTGGCACTTAGAATGCCAAAGAATTATATGATATGATAGTTTTTGGTAAATTGAATCATGTCACTATCCCCTCATAGAATTGAAGTATACTAGACTCAATTACTTCCTTGATTGCTACCTCCTCACCACTTGTTGAAATAATCTGTTGTCATTAGAATCCACTAGTGACCTTGGCTCAAATTTGGATTGATGTCAATGAAGTCTGATCCCCATTGCATGAATGGTTTGTAAAATAAAATTGGATGTAATGGAAGTTTTGCTAGCCTTTCCTTCCTGTGAGGAATGCACATTTTTACATTTCTTGATCCATGTATAACAATCACTCAACACTATGGGCCAATAATAACCCACCTCCATTATGTTGAGAGTAATTACCTAAGTAGCAAAGTGATCTCTAAACTCTCCATCGTGAAACTCATGTAGCATATTTTCAATTTGGATTGTTCTAATACACCTTAATAGGACCCCATTGATTTCCTTCTTGAGAAAAACGTCGCCAATTAGCACATATGGAATGTTTTGGAGTTTGAAATATCTCATCTTTTCTTTACTCATCTCTCGAAGGGCATAGACATGTTTATAAGAAATGTATCATGTCACGAGTCCAATAGTGGGTAAGAAAACTTATATTTGTTTTCTCCTGATCATCTCATAGTACCAAAATAACTTCTTTTTTCATCACTTGGTTTAACCTTTTGAATAGAAGTTAGTTGTTCTACACAATCCCTTTCTACAGACCAATTTAGTTACCTTGATTTCTATGTCGTATTCCATAACATGGTTGATCCATCCTACTTGTTTCTCATTTAATTCCTTGTTTAAGAGGAAGTCCTTAACTCCCACACGAAACACTAACAGTTGAAACCTATTGTTTGAGAATGGGTGCCTGAAGTTTTTCAAAATCATGATGATTGTGAGAATGTGTTTCTCAATGATGGAGTACCTCATTTCTTAGTCCTCCAAGCCACCGACTAAAAAAAGGAACCGGTTGTTTGGATCCCTTTTTGTTATCTTGTACTAGAATGGAGGAGATAGTGTCTCGAACCACTAAAATAATAAAGCACGAAGTATTTAGAAAAGTCTGGATTGATGAGAGTTGGAGCTTGTGATATAGAATTCACAATAGTTTCAAAATTTCCTTTACCTTCCGTAATTGTTCATTCGATTAATGATTGACTATAGATTCACTAGCCCCTTAGACTATTTGTATATCTACAACTTCACTACTTGATCCCTATATTGTTGCTCTAATTTATCACGATTTCTATCTAAGAACTTAGCCTCTTCTTGTAAGAAATGTACGATTTCTCTTAAATACCTACCAGGTTTGTGTTATTATCTTGAACTGCGAGGCCTTACAATTACATATATATGGGGTTGTGTCTTATTCCTTTTGATACTATCAACAATATCCAATGTTGGCCCAATTGGTGTAAGTACGTGCTGGAGTTAGTTATTCTTCCTAGGTATGGACTTAATGTTGAATTCTAAAAAGTCTTCCATGAGGTCACATGCTATGTTTTGTAGATCTTTAAGATATCATTCTTTATGGAATTATTCCCTCAAACTTGATTTGTAATCAATTCTCTATCCTTGAAAACTTGTAACTTTTGTACTATACCTATTTTTCTAGCGTAATGAATTCCATGAATCAAAGCTTCATACTCGATATGTTGTTTGAAAAAGAAAAAGAAAATAAAAAATCAATAGTATTTAATGTACTATGGTGAAACCAACATTGCACCCTTCTAACACCTTGCCTGCTCCTTGAACCATCAAAAAACAATTTCCATACTTTGTTTTCATCCTTTTTTCTAGCATGGTGATGTTAGGGAGAGGTGGATTGTCTTCATGTAGATAATAAATGCCTAATGTTGCCTCTTCCATCTCCTTCTATGGATCAAAATCATGCCATTTGTTTTCCCATTCATCCAGTCTTAAATTTGAAATTCCCTCACCTTAGTACTTATTTATGGAATGCTTGAACGATATTTCTGATCAAAGGATGAGAAATTTGTATTGATATGACTAGGTACATGGGACTCAATGTGAAAGTTTGCAATTGGTTCTTATCGATTGTAGCCTTAGCTCCATACCTTGTCAAGAAAATATTGTGTGACCAATCTACGAGATAAGTACCCACCAATTTTAGTATGAATTCCCTTGATAGACACAATGCAAAGAGTGGTAGTAAGTCAAGTAGAGAAATATCCTACAAAACTATAACATTGGGAAAATCATGTAGTGTACTACTTACTCCTTTGATGACTCCAATAGTTCCTACGGCTATCCCATCTAGTTGCACCAATCCTTTAGAGACGTGTTCATACTTTAGGCCTAATTGATCTCTTATCTACTTTGGAATTATTGAACATCTTTCCCCCGAATCAATCATGAAATAATGTACCAAGTGGTTCCCAAAATCAATGACATGTAAAATGGAGGAGGCTTCAAATTATTATTTGGTTAACCCCTTCTTGTTTTACTATGTTAGTGAGAACCTTTTCTTTATTTGTGGTTGATCCGTTCAAGGTGGACTAATTGGCCATTATAGCTTATAAAAAAATCCCTTTGACTAGTGATTGCTAGTGATTTTTCATATGGAAATGCTTTGACATGCATTTTCTTCATTTGATCAATAATGTTGAAAGGGGATGGATTATATTTTTTCCCTCATTTGGCACAATATTTCATGGAGATTGAATAGGTACATGTGTTGATGCAATAGGTGCCTTAGGTTGATTTTTTGGTTTGGGGTTTCTTTTTTACTACTAACTCCTTGTGGGGTGAGAGTAGGTTGAGAAGTAATCAGACTAGATGGTTTTCCTTCTTCTATGTTCATCCTTTTTATCATCTATTGGTAGGTACACCCTAGAGAGGAGGTTGATTAACCCCACAAAAGTATTTTGTTTTCCAATTGACCACTGTGATTTTAGTTAGAGATGCCTCTTACTTAGTTACTTTCTTATTTTCTTCTTCAAATGGCTCTTGTGACACACTAATGGTTTGAACCATTAAGGCCAGATTCGATGCACCAAGCACGTTGACTAATTACGAGGTAGATTACATGGGTGAAAACATTCATACTCTTGAGCAAGGTTGTTTTGGGTTGGAACAAAGGCCCTTGATGTTGAAACTGAATTTGGATTATATAGTTGAAATGACTTGGAAACTCGATGTTGTCCTTTGTTTGGATTTTTATTCCTAATTGAGCCTAGTGGTCTATTTGATTAAAAAGGATGCCTATTTGATTGATCTTGAGGTTGATAAGGCTTAGAAATATGAGTTTTTTCCTTTTAATAGTTACTAGCTCATTCCGTAGGTTCTGTAGCTACTTCTTAACCTCATGAAGTAATTTGGAAGTGGAAGCCTCATTATTGGTATTAATCTTAGGGGTAGAAACATAATTCAATTCTAGTGCTTGAGTAGTCATGGTAGATCCCATTTATAGATATAGAGGCATACATGGCCTTGGTGCAAGCTTGTCAGCTTGAATTAAATAGTTTTCTTACTCGATCTCTATGTTGTAGGCTCCCACAACATTGTTCACGCCATTGAATGTATCGTCTTTGTTATGTCTGAGTTTAGAGCCTTCAAGAAGTAGAGGAATGCACATTGGCTTGTTGTTCTCACAACCACTTAGATTTTGTCCCATGTCTTTTTGAATTGGAAATTAAAATCTTCCATCTACTCATTTGGAGATCTCTTAATTGTTGTCAATTGTTCCAATAAAGATAGATTATCTACCCTTTCTCCAAATTTATTATAGAGGGTTGTCCACAATTAGTCCCAATTTTTAATGCATCCCACTACTAGGCTTCTAAAATATTGTAAATATTTACCCTTGAAAGAGGAAGAAAATAATTTGACTGCGACATCCATCTCATTGATTTCATGAA
Source organism: Taxus wallichiana var. yunnanensis (assembly GCA_018340775.1). NCBI lineage: Eukaryota > Viridiplantae > Streptophyta > Pinopsida > Cupressales > Taxaceae > Taxus > Taxus wallichiana. The sequence continues at coordinate 641,328,717 of CM031234.1, forward strand.
TTACGAAGACATTTTCAATGTCTTGGATGTGGTTAATAGGAGTTGTATGGTTTTCTCCCATGAAGTAGGGACTATTTTTAATGCTACAACTAGGATAAGATTTTGAGAATTGAGGGCAAGTGGACTATTGCTTGTGAAGTTGATAAAGGGATTTAGTGGAACTTAATGAGCCATGATGAATTATTTGAGGACCTAGTTGACTAAAGGGCCTAAATGTTGATTTTCAAAAATAGAAACTTGTCTTGCAACATCTAGTCCTAAAATTCTGAAATGCATAGATCCCCGAAATTGAAAACCTCTCGAGTTTACGAAACCTAAAATCTAAAAGTCTAAAATTTGGAAAAGTTTGAAATTTTGAAACCTAAAATTTTGAAATGACAAAATATTCTAGAAGGTCTTAAATCCCAATGTGTAAAAAACCCTAAAATTTAGAAAATAAGAAAATTGAGAGTATGAGAATACCCTTTTGAGTTTTGGTCCATGATCTATCTTTCAAGTGAAATTTGGACTTTTTTTCTCATGAAAAACCTCCAAAAATTATTTTGGAACTTTGACCACTCGTGGTCAAAAGTCTAAAATTAAAAATCGAGTAATTTTTACATCTAAATCTCTTGAAAATTACTTCAAATCTTGTGAAATGACTTTTGTCCCATCGGACGTGCCAAAATTGTTTATGTGAAATCAAAACACTCCCAAATGGTTCAATTTTTATGGGGAATTCAATGTGATTGCATAACATGGTGCTATTTCCAAAGTGTTGAAATTTGTAATCGGGATACCTCTCTAGAGAAAGTCACCGTATTCCTAAATATATTACCATGTGCACAAAACTACATAGAAAAGCTAAACTAATCCTACCCTAATGTTTTCCAAGGAGACAGGGATAGAAGGATTCCTGAAAATTAAATTTATTCTAAATGGAGGTGATGCACCAATAAGGAATGTTGAATATCTAATACTGTATGGGAATGAAACAAGTAAATATGAAGAGGGCAATCTAGCACCACAAGTCAAAACACCTATTGCAAACCCAATCACCAATAAACACAATCCATTGAGATCTTGCAATAACAATTAAACAATGCACAATAACCTTAACATAATGAAAGATCATATAAGACACGGTAAAAACAACGAGCATTGAGAATCATCCACATATATATTTTATTACTCCAAAAATTGGTACACTACATTACATAGGGCTAAAGGCACCAACATTTTTATTACAATGTTTAGTGGGAGGCTTGAATCTCCATAAATTTCTCACGACAAGAAAGAAGGAAGGGAAAAGGTAAATTATCTAACCTATTTTACTAAGCCCATCCTTACAATTTATATAAGAAATTTTTGTAGAGAGGGGGGAGAGAGAGAAAGTTCTGAAATCCTCAAAATCCATAAAAATCATCTTTTTCTTATACAATAGTTGTTGGGAAGACACTGCAAACACCATGATTGTACTAAACCTTGTGTTTGAAGGAATGGCTTCATGATTACACTGGGCATGGCCTTAACTCCAAATTTATCATGAAAATTTTCCCACCAAAAAATTAAATTCTAATCTTTGATCATATCATGTTGAAGATCCCAAAATAGCTTTCCATTGACAATAATTTTTGAAAAATGGTGGAGTATGGAATAAGTTGTCATCATTTTGCACAAGGTTGCTAGTGGGTTTAAACTTCACATACCCTCCTAATTACTAAATTTATCCTTCACCATTAAATTCTCCTTTGAAAATATTTTTCATCAAGTAAATTTTTCTAAAAATTGTTTTAAAATGTGAAATTTATACTATATTGAATTCAGGCTACCATTTTATCTTCTCTACCACCATCGAGTGTGCATTTCACCTACCAAGCCCTACAAATCAATACAACTTGGCCTCTTCACGTAACTAGCTCGGCATGGCTTGAACTCCAATGCTTTAATCTACCTACCACTTTGAAATGGCTCAACTCAAATGTCAATGACTCACTGACGCTCTAACACATTTTGGGGTTGATTTGGGTGGGAGTTAGTGTTTTCAATATTTCAAGCCTCTATGTTTCATAGGTTAGGATCCCCTCGCTTCAAAATTTAGTTGCATCAAACCTTGAAAATCATGTCTCCCCAAATCACCACGTCAACATTTCCTTTTGGACTTTTAGACCCATCGCATTTAGACTTGTTCACCTTGTCATTTTAGACTCTCCACCTCACTCGACTCTGAAGTTACTCCCTCGACATCTCCAAAATGGTGAACCCCAAATTTTGAAACTTTTAAACTTTGGGCTCCTTCTAACCCCTAGATTGGATTGTCTCCCGAGCTATGCTTGACCTCTTCCCGTGACTCTAATGAATGGCCATGGTTATCCATTCCCAAATTCCTTTGCTCATTGGTAAATGAGTGTTGTGCTCAATCCCTTCACCTTGTGCCAAGCTCACCATGCCAATCCCTACATCATTGATGGAACCTCAATCTGAGCTCCTAAATAGCTCCATTTTCGAAAAATATCCAAGCTCCTTTGGCCCTCCAACCTCATGGGACTTGTTTACTCGATCGATGCCCAATCTTCTTTGCATGTGAGCCAACCTTTACTAGTCTAGCATGGATTTTTCAGCTAAGCTATCGTGGAATCACCCTCTATTTGTGTTTATTTGGATCATCCTCGCTGAATATTTCAGCATCTTCACATTGACCATAGATGCATATAATTTTTTGAGCTCGGGCATCTTAGCCCTTAATCTTTGTTCGTTACCCCACTTTGTGTCACTTCTTGAGCTACTTTGAAATTGGTCTTCCTCGGATCGCGCAATCGGTGCATAGCTCAATGCATTGAGTCGTTCACAGAGCCCTCCATGTGCAACATGTCCCCCAATATGACGACCCATTTGACATAACTCACTTGAGCCGATATGAGCTCACTTGAACTCCCCGAGTTGGTCTCCTTTATGCAACACCTCAGCTCATTTAGCTACTTAGTCAGCTATTTTTCATCCGGGTGGCCTCTTATAGGTTCAAATGCAATTTTTTTACCCTAGAGCTCTACCCATTTGTATTTTCAATTTTTTTCAAATTCGAGGCCTCATTAGGAGTGCATACAAGGGATTTTGAGGCTCATCGTGTTTTTCCCTTTATTTTTTCCATTTTGGTTATGTGTGGGCCATCATTTCATCGGTTTTCAAGTGGAACTTAAGGGTCAAAATTAGAAGAGGAAAAAAATCCTTGATATTATTTTCATCTCTCGAATCCAATGAAAGTGCTCCCAAAGCACTTGAAACTATCTCGTAGTTCAATTTTGTCATTAGGGTTTTGTCTAGTGCCTTGTTAAGTTACACCATGCTTTCCAATTCTACTCGAAAGGTAAAATTAGATAACGATATCTAATTCACTCTTGGACCTGATCTAAAAGAAAATATATTCTAATCACCTAGAACCAAATTTCAAACTAATGACTTGTGAACCTAATTTAAAATTTTATAAATGATGTTGTCGATAATTAGAGAAAAGCATAAACAATAGTGTTTCTTTAAGTAATGTGTCAAAATAACAACCCTCCTTTCATATTTAACTCCATGATATCTAATACGAAATCGAAATTTCATTCACAATTTGCAATGATAAAAATCAATAAAATTTTATTTAAAAAATATATTCTCCTCTACATAGTTCATCAAGGACATACAAATATATAAGAAATGGCTTCCCATATTCATGGATATATTATCCCCTACAATATCTCTCTAGTGCCCCAAGTATTTATCCCAACCATTTAAAACCTATAAGTGATAAATTGTTGTTACAAAAAATATAACTCTAAACAAGAATATGTCATTATAATACGAATCTGTGTTAATTTTGTGTCGACTCATCTCCTTTGGAGGTCATAAAATTAGAGACCCATGATGGGGTATCCTATCAAAATTAGTTTTTGGATTCTTCTATTTTTGTGGAATATGTTGGAGAGAAGGACATGGTTCATATGGATGTAATGCTAAAACATCACCCCAAGATATCAACAAAACTTCCCCGCAGAATGTGCTGAGCAAGACGAAGTGGAAGAAGAAGATGAATTCTTATGAGGACATGGATAAAAATGAAATGCAAGAAACTAGACTTAAGATGACTAGTATGAAACATGATGAAGCTCTTCTTGGAAAATAAACTAGGCATTAAATGTTAAACTAATCTCTATCTTCCCCCATATTTAGTTCAATAAAATCGAGATTTGTATTTAATTATTTCAGCTACATATTTAATTTTTAGCTCAAAATTTATCCTTAATTATCTCTTATCGGAGATCTTATGTTGCCTTGTAAGGAAATTTCATGTGGAGGTGAAAATTTATTAATGTCTCATGTTTTATTGTGTAATTGTATAGAGAAAGCAAGAGGGAAAAATCAGATTTAGGAGAAGAAGAAAAGAGTGCGCAGTCCCAGCTCAAGTCTGGACTGTTTTTGATGAAAGAAAACTTCATTGCAAGCTTTTGATGTATGAATGAAGGTTTTGTGTGCAGTTGTAGCTGTTGTTCATTCTTGGAAAATATAAATGCATTGCTAAAGCAATTTGAAGCCCATATCTGTGTTATTTGAAGCCAAGATTGTTGATTTATTTTGTTGTTATAAATTTATGTAGTTTTCCTTTCTTTCCCTGTTCCAAATATTTCATTAAAATTTGTTGCATTTTATTCTCTATTGATGTTTGTAGATTCTGTAGTTTTTGTAGATCCTCATTTTCCCTTCATTTGGTATCAGAGCCAGGCTAAACCCTATTTCTATTTCTTTTTTGGGTTTTTAGGTTTTTAGTTAGCATCAATTAATGGATTCTTCGTGCAGGTGCATCCCTAGTTAGTGTGCAAACACCTATTTTCACATGAAAAAGGTTATGAATATTGGTCTTTGACAATGAAAACCTTATTTCAGTCTCAAAACATTTGGGAAATGGTTGAAAATGATTACTCGGAACTACCGAATAGGCAGCATATAATGCTCGTACACAAGCTCAAAAGGACACCTTGACGGAACATAGGAAGAAGGATGGGAAAGCACTATTTTATATCCATCAAGAAATGCATGAGACAATACTCCCAAGAGTTGTAGAATAAAATAAATCCAAAGAATCATGGGACACACTCCAAATTACGTATCAAGGTATGGACAAGATTAAAACTACTAAGTTACATATCCTTAAAAAGATAATTTTAAAATTTGTCAATGAGAGACTCAAATTCGATGAGTCTTTCTTTAATCAGGTTATTGGTCTCATTAATCAAATCAAGTCATCTCGGAGAGGTCTTAGAGTATAGGAAGGCTGTTGAGAAGGTTCTTAGGAGTCTCCTTTCTAAATTTGATTTTTTTAGTTGTGCCTCTAGAGGAAACCAAATATTTGAGTCAATTTAGTGTTGATGAAATTCATGTCTCTCTTATCAATCATGAATATAGTCCGAATAGATCAAATACTTCATGAAAATCCATTTTTATCTCATTTATCTATAACCCATGGAAGAGGAAGGAGGAGTTTAAGTCCTAGAGGTAGAGGGATAATTTCTTCTAGAAGTGGACGTAGTAGTGATCCTGCAAATGTTGGTGGTAGAGGTCAAAATAAGAATTTTAGTCACCTAAGTGGCCAAAGATTTGATAAGTCACACATTCAAAGTGTCACTATTGCAAGAAGTTTGGGCATTATGCTCATGAATGCAAAAAAACAATATGATCGGTAGAGCATGGTCAAAATAAGCTAAGTAGTACTCCGACAAGCAACATGTTCATTTCATGCACTAAGATTGCTGAAGCAATTCCTACAAACTCTCCATTTGAGTGAAATGTTGTTCAAGAAAGCCCATGTGACATATGGTATTTAGATTCGATCTGTAATAATAACATGACGAGGGAATAAATATTTTTCTTCTATCTTGGATGAATCATTTCAAACGGATGTTACACTGGGAAACAACAACAAAGTCACTAATTTGGGTAAAGGTATGGTTAATATTCTAACTAAAAAGGGGAGCTAAAATTTACGCCTAATGTATATTATGTTGTTGGTCTAAAACACAACTTGATGAGTATTGGATAGTTGATACAAAAGGGCTATAGAGTGTATATGGAAAACAATGAGTGTGTTATTTTGGACAAGATTCCAAGCAATTTAATCATTGCCAAGTGTAGATGACTATAAAACCTGAATGTTTCCATTAAACATAAGGTTGGCTATGAGAAAAAAATATCAAGTTGTTCGTGAGAAAAATAATGTAAATTCTAAAGTAGCTTTTAAGGTAGAAGATAGCTATAGAACAGTTCAAGATAGCTATGGAATAGTTCAAGATAACTATGGAAATTTTCAAGATACAAAATCAGTAGTAGCCAAAGATAGCTACGGAAAAGTTCAAGATACAAAATCAACTTGATAACCAAAGATAGCTACGGAAATGTTCAAGACAACTTTGGAAACTCTAAAGAAGAGGATGGTTATATAAAAATCAAGCAACGTTTCAATCAAGTAGTAAAGGATAACTCTTGGCAATGGCATTTTATATTTTCAAATTTATATTTTGGAACGTAAAAATTCTACATATGAAGAAGATGGTGAAATATTTTCCATTAATTGAGACACCATGAAAGAGTTTATGAAGGATGTATTATGGGAAAACAACATAGAAAATCATTTCCGGTTGGCCAATCAAATGGATCTAGAGCACCACTTGAGATTGTGCATTCAAATATTTATGGGTAAATGCAAACACCATCTATAGGAGGATGCACTTATTTTATTACTTTTATTGATGACTTCACAAGAAAAACTTGGTTTTATTTCTTAAAACAAAAGTCTAATACTATTACTATTACTTGCTTTTATGGACTATTACTATCACTCAATAGTGTCTTAAACACTTGGATGATTATGGAAATTTCTGTGAACCCTAATTGTTATGGCCTACTTAGAGGCGAAGAATCTATGAAAGGTCTTGGGAGACTTGCTAGGGCCTTTACGGTGTAATCTTGTAGGTGTCTCTCATGATGGATCGGTCTCTATTTCAAGCCCTATCCTCATGACTGACTAGTTTTCTGGTCTTTTTACTATCCTAGATAGTGCTTGAGCTCCTTCCAGTAGGCTGCGACATTGCTTCTCCTATCTCAAGAGGCATTAAGCGTGATATCTTAACCATCATAGGACAAGCCTATGGGGCTGGTTGGTCTAGTTCTCATGGTGGTTTTTAAGGGGATCCCCCATACTATCCTCTAGTGCCTCTAATGGCATCTCCTTGTCCTACGTGCGGGGGTTTGGTGGGTCTTGGAGGTCTAAGTGTTATTCCTCTACATCAGTCTACTAGAGGTGAGCATGGGCGGGGATAGTTGCGGTGCAAAAGGTAAGCCCCTTAGGTCAAACCCATGGCTTATGCCAAATCTACTCTGTGGTCTCCTTTCTTGAGAAGGTTTACGTAGCTATGGATTTCTACAAAAATAATGGGTGATCCATAGATTAAGTGGTTGCTTCCCAGGTATTCCTACCCTTCACAAATGGATATATAAACAATGGAGGCATTTTTAGATGTTAAAGTCAACATCTATCCCTTAGGTCATGGAATTTTCATTGTTGTTTTTGATAGCTCTTTTAATAAGGATATGATTTTTGTAATATTTGGGATTTTGAGTTGCACCATCTCATTATGAAACCACGGTATCACAACTTCAACCCGATTCTTGACACTTTTACGTAAGACCTATTTGGATAAGGCTGCCCTATCTACCCCTGCATTTCTTGAGTGAGGAATGTTTTAGGTCCAGGAGGGTGTTTTGGCTAATTTATTGGATGTTGATCCTCGGACTCAAGATTTTAATCACACCACCTATGCCCAAATTTTGGTGGATATGGACATGAGGACTGATTTCCCAGCCACGATGGAGCTCAAAGTTAGGGACTTAATATGGACTCAAAATATCAATGATGAAGGTTTCCCCTTTAGATGTAGATCTTGTTTTGGCCTTGGTCATCTAGCCTCTGATTGTCACATTGCCAAGAAGCCATTTAATGGGCGGGTTTCATGGTGGAAATATTTTACCCCGAAAATCTAACAGCTTTATGTTGAGGAGGATAATGTTTTTATTTGTCACTCGGGGCATCGGGATGTGGAGAACAACAAGATAATAGAAGAAAGATATCATAGATGTCGGTGGACTCCTCCCACTTTACCCATTAATGATCTATAGGTTGCAGACCTAGGGATTGGGCCTTCTCCCTTGGCCAATCCCGGTCAAAACATTGATTCTCTTGAAATTCATCTTCCGATCTTCTTAGAGAAGAATGCGATTCCAATTGAGGGTCGATTCAAAAGGTGGTGAACTATAAAAAGAAAGGAAAATATGGTTTGTTGCCTCTCAAGATGAGCCTTTGATCTCATAAAGGGAAAGACTAGTGTTAGAGGTCCTTGGTCTGTGGGCCAAGGTGTTTTGACCTCTTGCTTTGGGTCTCTTCTTGGTTCTTTCCTTTTTTGGGTTGAGGTTTTTGTCTTGTTTCCTTCTTTATTGGCTATTGGGAATTGCTTGTCATCTTTTCTCCTTTTGGTCCTTGATGCTTATCTTTCGTTTTGTTTAGGGTTCCTTATCCCTACAATTTTTTACCGAGATCTAGTAAAAAACAAGTCAAATGTAATTTCTTATTTTCAGAAATTCAAGGCACTTACAGAGAAGCAAAGAAGCTACTACATCGAGGTTCGAAGGATGGATAAAGGTGGTGAATTTATATCCAATTATTTTTTAAATTTTTGCTAATCTCGTGGCATACACAAGAAATTTACATCATGTTATACACCTTAGAAAAATGGTGTTCTAGAGAGGAAGAACTGAACAACTATGGATATGGCTCATAGCATGATGGCATCCAAACACCTACCTAATTAATATTAAGATGAGGTAGTGGAAAATTTTGTTTACATCAGAAATAGGATCCTAACAAAGAGCGTAAGGAACAAAGTTCCTCAAGAGGCTTGGATAGGAAGGAAACATTGTGTCTCTCAATTGAAGGTATTTGGATGCGTTTCATATGCACATATTCTAGATGAGTTGTGAAATAATCTAGATAATAAGGGACACAAATTTATATTTTTGGTTACTCGGAGGAAACAAAAACATATAAGTTATTTGATCCTATCAATAGGAAAGTTATAATCATTCGTGATGTTCAGTTTATGGAGGATGAAGCATGGGATGGAAGCCTAAAGATGACTATCGGAATTGCAGCTATGGTCCCTAATGAAAATATGGTGCATGAAATGTTTCCAACACCAAATATAACTCAAACAACATCTCCTTCCAATCACTGGATGGTACCACAAGTTGCAGCTCAAGCTACACCTTCGTCACACCAAGGAGATCCTCAAGGTCGTTGTCTACACCAATAGAGCGAGAAAGGTTCACAAATATATACAACAAAATCTACATCACTTGGTATCTTTGGAGAAACACCATCTAACACTCCAAGTATTTCTTCATCTCTCGGATCCAACTCGATGCCACAAAAAAAAAGGAGTTTGAGTGTGTTGTATAATGTTAACACAACAAATTCATTTTCAGCTTTTTCTTTACTTTCTCATATTGATGATCCATTATCATTTGAAGTAGCTTTGAGTAGTTATATATGGGCACAAGCCATGTGTTAGTGCTCAAAATAGTCTCTCCCTAGTTTTCCTTTGAAAATATATCAATTTACGGCCTCTGTCACTTTCTTTTCCCCATGTTGTGCCTAGTTAATCTTTGTTGCCATTTTTAATTTGTTCATGGGTCATAGATCACTTATGGGTCCATGGTTTTCTCCTTGTTTCTTTGTTCCTCCAGAAAAGGTTTGTAATTTGGGTCTCCCATTTTCTGTTCATCTAAAAACTCAGGTTCTCCCATATTTTCCGTTCTCCATGGTCAAGATTTGTTTTCTTTGTTGTTTCTACCCTAAATACTTGAATAAAAATGAATGGATGTGTCGCTAATGGAATTATTTGACCCTCATTACATTTCTAAATTCTTAGTTCTTGGAGAAATTTTCATTTTCAAGCTCAAATGATCATTTTTCTATATTTTACAGTTTGACGAGTGTTTCTCCCAGTCAAATTTACATCCTTGCATCAATAAGGGACGTGGCACCTTTTGGTTAGACATGGCTCAGTTGGGTACTTCAAAATTTCTATGAATCGCCTCAACTTAAAATTTTCCACATGGAGGAATGGCACTCGTTTGAAGATATACTTTTTGGTTTGGCCTTGGAGTAGCGCCGGGAGGACATGTGGAGGTTTCCACTACTTTTCTGGACTTAGATAAATTTTATGCAGCTAAAATAGTTTGGTGGAGAACACCAACACATGGTGAGTCTGCGTTCACTCAAAGTCCTTTAAAGAAGCGCTAGCAGACATTTGGAGGCATCCAACCACTTTGCATTTTGCTTGGACTTTTCAACGGCCAAAGGAGACTGCCGGAGCATGACACTTGGCACCTTCCACTGAGCTTCAAGCCTTCAAACAAATTTTTCAGGCTAGGACACATGGTGAGCCCACGCTCATTCAAGGTCTCAATTTTTGGGGACCATCTCAAGGTGCACCATAGTGACACGTGGTAGTTTGACAAGTCAAAAGGAGTGGGGAAGCGGACCATCGGAGGTAACTTAGAATTTTTTCCTCTTATGCTCAAAAGGGTTAAGATATCAAAAATGGCCCACAAGCCCGACAAAGGATCAGTCAAAGTTTGTTTCAAGTCAAAGGGGGGGAGGCAGACCATTGGGGTAACTTGCATTTTTTTCCCCCTGATTTTCAAAGGATCGAAACATCAAAATGGCCTGCAAGCCCAATGTAAGAAATGTCAAAGCTTGCTCCGATCAGTATGGCGAGGGGTGGGCATTTAGAATAAATTTTGAAAATTTTCCTTTGTGGGAAAAAGAGTTAAAAGTAAAAAAGGAAGTGTGGTTCCATTGGGACCCACATTGGAAACTTGAAGCAAAAAGGATGGAGCTGCGGGGAAAACTTGGAAAAATTTCCATTTTCCAAAAATAGAGTCAAATGGTAAAATTTATCAATGGTTCCTTTGGGACCCACCTTAGGACATGTGTCAGACTCATTTCTTGATGGTGGAGGTGCAGAACAAAATGTGAAAATTTTCCATTTTTCCAAAAATTGCAAAATTCAAAGGAACCCCAGGCTTGTTTTTTTTTAAAATTGAATTTTCCACGTGGATGACCCAAATTAAAAGGAGAATATCAATGGAAGTTGTGAGTTTGAATATGATATTCCCCACATTTCTTGAAACACACACGAAGTGTGTGTTCATGATTTATTGGTATTTCCTACATGTCGGCGAGAGGGGAGTTAATGTTGATATCTGAGTTTGATGGGCGATCTGGAAGATGTCTTTTTCCATTAAAATGGTATAAATATCATGCTCGATCAGATTTTCCATTTTTATTCTCCTAAGAATGCAAGCATCCAGATTTGATAGATTAGGGTCGGAAGTGGTTTAAAAATTGAAGAAGTGATCTAGTAAAGGAAGGAGTTGAATACGGGAGATATTCGATGAGATCTGCCCCCTCGAGCACCTGACAACTTTTTACAGATCTGATTCTGGGAATCACAATCGTGATCATGGCAAGCACTGGTAGCACTCAAGGTCTAGATTTTGGAGGGGAAAAGGGTCTCTATTGTAAATGTTATAAATGGCACAAATTTTTCATGCAAATTGTTGGAGTGTTAGAGGTCGAAGAAAATTCCCAAGAGGAAAATTTGACAAAGCCTCTCTTTTGAGTAGCCATCGAGAAACTTTGCTATCTCTTTTTTATTGAGTTTTATCATGTCAATATGGTTGTAAGTGTATGGACATTAAAAATATCTCAGATTGTTCTAGAAACTTTCCCTTGTTGATCAATTTAATCAAATTCGAGTTATTCTGTGTTGTCTTGAGAAAAATGTGTTTTTTTAATTTTTGAATGTATTTGAGTATTTTTTCTTATTTTGATTGCAATCTTGTATTAAAATGTGATTTAATCACATAGGCCTCAATCCTTGTGACAGGTTTAGTGGCATCGTAATTTAATTTCTCGAGAAGAGCTTTCATCTAGGTTTAGAGTAAAATGATTTAAAATCACTTTTCTTTCATCTGTTGATAGAGATTGTCTGTAAGCCTCAGGTGTACCTTAGGCATGATTTGATTCATATCTTGATGCTTTGTTGGATTTTCTAACTCGAGCCTTCGTGATAGAATCTCAAATATTGTGTGAAAAAGTGCTAATTTGGGCCTCCATTGAAGCACATATTCTAGTTAAAGAAACATTTTATCTATTTTGTGGCATTCTATTGGTTTAACCTTCCATTTTGTAAGATTCCTCAAGGATTTGGTGAATCAAGTTCATCCTACCCCACCTCCCATCAAAAAAATTATTCAAAAACAACCAATCCTACCTATACTACCCCTGTTTGTCATGTGTGCATACAAATGCATAATCTCTATTACCAAAAGATGTAGAAGAAATCAAGGTCCCAAATGACTTTAGTAACCTTTGCCTTGTTGTGAAGATATCTCCATGATCTAGAAGTACAACTCGTGAGACTCAAATTTGGTGTGTTGATCATATTTTCCCAAAGTCTTCTCTATAAAATTTATGCAAAAGAAGGATTTACCAAAGCATTCTTCAATAATGAGATATTACAAAATAGGTTCTCTTACCTTGGTTGAAAGGCACAACCTAAAATAGTTAGGATCGAGATCACATCCTTTTAAGGTCTTTACCTACCCCCTTCAAAAGTTGAGTGCTAACAAGTCGGATAGATTGCTTCCCGGCTACAAAATGACATACATGATTATCTATCTACCTCTAAGTGTCCTGTCAAATCCATGATGCTTCTCAATCTTTGAAGGAGATTAAATTTGGGTACCAACACACTTCTGTGCCGTTTCGGGGATTTTTTTGAATTACTTGGGAACTAATTTACATCGTTGAAGACTGATTTGTTGATCTATTACTAGTTCATATCTATTTGGCCCATCAACACACTTCTGGCACCATTGCCAAGGAATATAGTTTATAGTCGGACCACTAGTGTTGTATGCAACTTTGCCAATCTTTAAAAGTTTTTACACAAGCTTTCATTTGATAAATTTGGGTCAAGAAAAGTCGAGAATCTTTCCATTTCCAATTTCTAGCATTGTGATGACATTTGATAGATCATATTTAGTGCATTTGCACAACTAGGGTGGAAATTTTTAGTGGTGACTCCAAGTTGATCTAATTTTTAATGAGTACTAGTGTCTTAAAACTCTGTTAAAGTTATATTTGTTACTAATATTGGCAAAGCTAGAAGGAAGAATATCTTTCTTTTCTAGGGATCCTACTAGGACATTGTTTCCAGAGCTAAGAAAAGCAAAATCAGAAGAAAGAAAATCCTAGAGAGTTATGGGAGAACAACAGACAAGAAGGGGATCTCCATTGATGAAAGTGATCAGCCTATTATTGAATACTTCCATTCAAGTGACTATGAATTAGGTAGCCTCTTTGTGGAATTGAATTCTCCAACTAGAGAAGGGCCTTCATTTGATTTTGAAAAGTTTTCTTCACATTCTGCACCTATCTTTTCTGAGGTTGATAGGGATTTCCAAGAGACAAGGCCTTTAGGGGGTATCCATTTTGAAAATTATACTCTTGTGTTCCAAGGACCCTCAGCCCCTTATCAATTTTTCACCCCTCCAGGGTCACCTCCTCAAAATAGTATGGCCCAGCCCCCACCCAGACCTCCATTTGTTGTAAACACTTTTGGACCTATAAATTTTGTGGGAATGGCTGGTTATCCAAATGCAGTGCCTCAAGATGTAAGGAACAAACTACCAAAGTTCCAAGGAAACAATGCTATTACTAGTGATCAACATCTAAATATTTTTATCAATATGATGGAAGACTTTGAGATTGAACATGAAGATGTATATATCAAGTTGTTTATCCATACCTTGGAAGAGGATGCTAGGGACTGGTATAAAGAATTTCCAGATAACTCTATTTATTCTTAGGACTGAGATGAGTAATGCATTTAGATTGCAGTATGATCATAGAACTAAACCTTGCTTTCTTTTGGACAGAATTTGAAAACATAAAAACAATCCTAATGAGTCGAAGACATGATTTCAACACAATGTTTAATAAGACCTTGAGGAGATTATGCATTAGGATAAGGCGTTGTGATGAGTCATGTTTGATCAAATATTCAGATGCATTTGATAAAAAGGCTACATATTACTTAAGAGACAAGAACCCCACAAATTTGAGGTAGGCCTTCACCATGGCTCTATAAATGAGAAAAACATCAAGGGAATTGGAAAACCTCCAAAAAGGAGGGTGTAAAATTAATTAACCGGAAAATCCTCAAACAAGTAAAGTTGCTAATTTGGAGGAGGTTGTGAAAACTTTGGTAGGGGCTATCAAAGAAATTTCCTACAAACTAGTCCAGGCTGAGAAGGGAATTGGGCAGAGCTCACAAGGTCAACACAAGAAACAAAGCCAAGATAGGTTTACAAATCACAAAATATCTTATTACAAAGGTAAAAGACCTATTGGATTTGGAGATAGGAAGCTCCAAGGTAGGGAAAATAGAACGGTGCCGACCCTTTGGGTCATCGGGGTTGTTTTTGTGGAGGAAACAAATTTAATTGATTGGTGTGACAAATTGTTCATTCCACATGCTTCTCATGAAGAAGATCAAGAAGAAGAAGAAGAAGAAGTTGATGACAATGATGATGATGTCAACATGATAGGTTGTTCCACAAGCTTACAAGACCTTAGAACAAGTGAATTTTTTTTTTTTTTTTTGAAAATTGCATCCACAGTTCTAAATACATAATTTAGAACTCACAAATCAAATAACCATTCTTATAACAGAACAACCATATGCGGTGTAATGACTCGGAGTACCTCGATCTATTCATTCCATGACTCGGTAATCTACCGATCTATTCATGAGTAATAAGAGTTGGCGTTTTTATTTAACACTTCACTCTTGCGGTTCTCTTCCCTATTAAGGATTGAGATGCTCTGTCGAGGAACCTAAGCTGAATAATTGTTACCATTATTCATCGGCATCTCATCCCTTAGACTAGGTGAATTAGGACAACGCAATCAACGACTTGCGATACTTTGGCCAAAGATTTGAAACATACTGTTTATGTCTCGTATTCCTTAACGGCATACTCGTCAATCTGGAATACGCCCTTCACCCCATTCTTATGTTATGTAGAATGTCTTATACCGACTTCTGTCAGTCCTTCCTATCTCAACTTAATCACTCGGAGACAGATTAACAAGGTGATAATGTTATATGGATGCCCACGAGGATTAGGGATATGATGACATACTGGTTCAATCCTAGTTAAACCAGTGTGTCAAGATACCCCGAATCTCCTAGGCAGCCTTATAACGTGACCACATTCCTAATCGGTCCCTGAGTAACTCGTTCGAGATCAAAGTGTAAATCTTAGCGATCAATGCAAAGGGTGTCGTCATAAGTCACCTGCATTGTTGTAACTTCGAGAAGATCCTAATCTTCTCGGAGGTACAACCCTGCATTTGACTTGTGCCGTCAACCTTTAAATCCACCTCGAAAAGATCTACTTATTAATATGTGTTACGCACATTGAGTTTAAATTACATTAAAGACGTTCCCCTAAGGTTAGCCTTTCCCGATCCCTGGATTCTTCGTCAAAGGATGGCCTTCCTCAATAAAACCCATTACATGGTGGAGATATTAAGGCCAAGGTCTCATCAAGGAGTTCTTAGAATATACATGATTCTAAAACAACAGAATTGAACAATAACTCATAACCTTCACATGAGATTGCCATCTGAACCCCATTAGATTTATATCAGTTCTCCTAACTGAATTTATATCATACTTATTAGTATCAAGATATCAATGATTAAGAATCCAATTTAATGTTGTCCTGTCATAATCAAGACTAGGGATTAGTAATTTAATTCAGCCTGATTAGCGTTCTGCTTAGGTTCATTTTAACCCTATCTTTTAGAAAGACAAAGATTTAAAATTCAATTTTTGCTTTCGATAGAACAAATTAGAACTACTAAACACTCATAAGAATTCAATCTCATATTCTTGTAACTTTCATTGACAATCACAAAGTCTCCAATTTATACAATGATAACAATGCCCCTCCGGTATATAAACCGAAGAAGGTCAACAATCAGAATAAGAATACAACACATAAGTAGCAAATACTTATTTCCATTCTTTTTAGATCTATACAGATACATTTTGTACAATCAGCATACTTAATAAAATGCTCAACGGAAAAAGGACATCTTTCCTCATATAATACATTTTAGAGAATCTATCTGAAATTCTACTTAAAATCAAATTTAATCAATCTGATTATCCTATCAGATCTGCATGCTTTTACCACTTACGGCAACCATCTGCAAAAATAGTCAACATGAGTCGATTCGATGGTAGCATGATAAGCACTAACTTTTAAAACAATTGCAATCCATCAATTGTTTTCATTAAACACCCTGTTTAAATGATATAAAATCACCAATCAAATAAACATGACTCAGACTATACGTTAAGAATATATCATGTCTATAACGTGTAACAATAATTTTCATTACGGAGTAGTCCTATATACTTCTCAAATATTTCATCAAAATATTAGGGATCAAGAAGAACAAAAGTGTCCTAAGCAATTATTCATTGTAAATCCCAAGTTGAACAAACATCAGACAATCATTATATTCAACTTAAAAAGAGGAATATCATATCAATCCAGTTACCGTCATTATGTAAAATCAATTACAGATGTTAGTTAAACAATTATATCAACTTATAATTTACAACAGGAGAGAAATAAACAAATTGTACATGTTTCCCTCTGAACTAGCTCATGTCTATACCATCTTTCCAAAAGCAAGGCATTCACTTAATACACATGCTAATAAATCAGTTGAGTCCATCATCAACACCACCATTTTATTAAAACTTACAATAAAGCAACTACAGTACAGTAGCCTTCTTGCCAAACAACGGCGTCTATCTACCAAGCGGACTCCGTATGACCTTACGCAAAAGCAACATATAAGAAGATTAGCACTTCTTTGAAAGGCTTTTAGACACAAGGTCGAAATCAAAGAACTCCTTTGCTATCGTAGTCAACTAAAGACTCATGATCATTTAAGAATGACATTTCCCTATGACTATGCGAAGGGATTTTTAAGCGAAATCAAGCAGCATGCACAGCCACATCAAACTGGAATGTAATCAGAAGGAAAACATACACAGAATATCGTAATCACCCCTGAACGAAATCAGAGTTGAAAGTATGGTATTCGCGACCTACTTAAAAGGCCATAATTCATGTTATCAAGCTTAATTAAAGAAAACCAACAAAGCCAAGAACATTACATGTTCATACTCAGGCTTATACGGAAAACAGTGACATAGATTACCATTCGAGGAATTAAAACTAAGTCCATAAACAGTATTCACAGTTTAGCTTTTCCAGAAGCCGACATACAAGATATCTTCCCATACTCACAGAACCCAACAAGTCAAAAACAAAGTAAACCCAACAGTTATAATTTGAAGCAGTTACACTGTTTATCTATCAAGAATTCAACTGAGTCCCAACAACAGTAAACAAAATACATAGAAGATAATGATTCCATCCATGCCAACATTGGCAAGCCTTTAAAATCAGGTTTATACAAAAGCTATATAATGATTTAGTAACAAGAAATCCAACGGAGCCCGTATAACTATATTTGCTCCAAGCTTACATAGAGTGGAATACATATTTAAATGCCCAACTGAGTCTGAACCACAAATTCCTTGTAAAACGAAAGTATTCATTACCAAATAACAGAAGTCGCCTTACCTGTTACTCCAACAAGACTCAGACAAAGCAATTTCCAACATTCAAATATATATATATATAGCTTCCACAGTGGCCCAATTTATACGAATCATTTAATGGACTCTACAGAGTCGTTCAAATAAAATACATATATCCATATTGTATACTGTCAACGGGTTGAATCCCATTACCACAATAAAAAGGAAAAACAACTTCCACAGGGTCGTAATGACTACTGTAACACAGTAGTTACCTCTTCCCAAACAACTTTAAAAGACAAAACGAAACCCAACAAGTATCAATAACCACCCCATCAATAACCACGACAGAGCTTACAAGGTTCTTTTAAAACTGAATAATCAAACAAATGTCCAGCAGTTTCCCTTCCAACAAGTATTCACAACATGCATCGACGACAAAATCGACAAGCATAACAGTGGCCTGTACCCATCACAAGAATAATTTATGGGCTCTCACCGAGCAGGCCGAGCATACATTCCTTTCATATATTTCGCATATTTAAGCCAGAATGCAAAACACAAAGAAATAAAGCCACAGTTCGAATTTAATAAACACCCATCAAGGGATAAATGAAAAATCGAACCAGCATGAAGATACAGTGTCAAAATCACACAAGACATCCAAAGAAAATCCTCTATTACCATAAATCATTTGAACAGAGTTGTTCTAATGAAATCACTTGAAAGACAACAAGATTTTTAAAGGTTAGGGCCTAACATGCCTGGATTTTTGCTCAAAATTCCGAAGCAGACCACTGAAAGAGCTCGGACTTCCTTTTCCTTTTCCAAGTTAGAGCGACCAACAAAATTTTCTATCTCCATGACATATATATTTTCCTTGCCAGAGAAAAGAGCTAGATACGCTCATACTCGCCATGCTGACACAAAGAAGGCGGGTGCGAAGAACCGGTGAGCAGCGAAAGGAAAACTGAAATTTGTGATAAGCCAAACAAAACAACAACTTTCCAAGTTTGCATGCCTTCTCGCGAATTTTGAGCTCGACTACCAAGCTCATTAATTGCATTTACTCCAAATTTCCCGCTCAAACTCCACTGCCACCGACCGCCAAAGTTGGCGATAGACAAATAAATTTCAAGACCATTTTCGTTTTGGCGACACCTGCCACGTCGGCTCGATTAGCCGTTTCTAAAACCTCATGATACTGTCCTTCATACTTATCCTTTGCATTAAATAACATAGAAACTGCATTACCCATGGTTCGCATCCCCTCCATAGGTCCCCATAATCCTTGCCCAATAGTTAGGTTAGTAACTTAGGTTAGAATTTAGGATAACACCTAGTCTAACTTCATAGAACATAGATACTAACTTAGGACATTAGTTCTTAGCCTAGGTCTAGGTTAGATTAACACTAATCTAACCCCTAGGTTAGGTTTAGTTTTAGGTTACTAACATTAATAATTCGATTAGGTCTACATTCATACACTCGAGAAAAAGACCTACTGACATGCATTCTTGAGCAGGGGTTAGCTCTGTTACGCCTTTAGGCTACAAATTGTATGAAACGAATTATTACGGTCCACGATCGAGACCTTCTAGATATACTTCGATATCGGGAACGAATCCATTTCACATGATCAACTGAGTTATACTCCGGACTAGCTTATTGATGCTTCTAGACCTTACGACTTTGTGTTGAGTCCGTAATTTTAATTCATCACGAACAAACTTAAAGCAATACTTGGATCAATTCCACTTGATCCAAGGCTAGGTCTTATAGATGGATAACTCTATGATTCATTCCAGATCAGATTAAACTCGGATACAAAATGAAAGAAATAAAAGAGTCGATCATATTCCGACTCGGTCGAAGATCTGCGCATCTGCAAAGAAGATACGATACATATCAAGCATGATTTCTCAATCAAGGAACACATCCTTTTTACAAAGAAATCACATATCAACACTTGTATGCTCGGAGAAGTAACAACGATTCGGGTGTTACATGCTTCCCTCTAAAAAGATTCATCGTCCCGATGATTACATATTCGATTAACCTTGAGTCGATCAATTTATTAGTTCACAAATCAATGCGACTATTTTCCAACTTGAATAGTTCCAAAATCAATGTCCATGACACATTTTATTCAACTTTGAATAATGTTTGCCTTCATCGCTTTCATAAATACTTATAAAAAAATAAGTTCATTAAAGAATGTTTTGTTAATAGATTTCATTCATTGAAAAAGAGAAGGAAAAGCGAGTTTTCATCTCTTCGATTTTCCCAAGTTGCACTTTCTTCATTAAACTGGTCCCCTTTGGACCTTACATTGTTGTATCTCACGATTTCTTAAATGCAATTGGTGAGTTTCAGCACTCGTGTGGGTTTAACCACGATTATTCTGGGTCTTGGACCTGCAAGGAATTCAATTTAAAACATGTGACGAGATCTGAAACGTATTTCTTAAGCAAAGAAATATGAAAAACATCATGCATGCGAGATAAAGCGGTGTGATGCTAAGCGATAAGCTACGAGGATTGATTATTTCGACAATTTGAAAGGTCCCACGAATCGAGGTGACAACTTGGCAGCCTTGCCAAAAGTTATTGAACTCTTCACGGGTTTAACACGAAGAAAAACCTTATCACCAAGCTCAAACCTTCTATCGACCCACTTAAGGTCGGCGTAGCTCTTACTTGTCTATCCATTTGCTTCCTTTAGTCATTCACGAATCAAACTTAACTTGCTGTTCCATTTACGTGAGAATCTCTGGTCAATTACCACTCTATCCTCAACAACTTTGTCCCAACTAATAGGAGTTACACACTTTCTTCCATAAAGTGCTTCAATGGTGCCATTTTAAGAGATGAGTGATAAGTATTGTTGTATGCGAACTCAACTAATGGAAGATACTCCTCCCATTTATCTTTTTGATCCATGATACAATACATACGCAACATGTCCTCCAACACTTGATTTACCCTCTCGGTTTGTCCATCCGTTTCGGATGATATACGAAGCT
Organism: Taxus wallichiana var. yunnanensis; assembly: GCA_018340775.1. Classification (NCBI taxonomy): domain Eukaryota; kingdom Viridiplantae; phylum Streptophyta; class Pinopsida; order Cupressales; family Taxaceae; genus Taxus; species Taxus wallichiana. Next base: position 641,349,576 of record CM031234.1, read on the forward strand.
GAAGTTTAGTTTTGTTCAAGAGCTGCGTTAAGCATTTGCCAAAACCTTGGCGTCATTCTAGGATCCTGTCGGATATAATCAATTACAGTACACCATGCGATCTGAAAATTTTGTGTACGAATCTTTTGGCCATGTTTGGTGAATCATCCTTTAGATTTCTAGCGATGAAATGAGCTACCTTAGTCGGTTTATCTCAACTACCGAGGATAACATCATGTTTATTCCTGGACATGGGTAGTCCTTGTACAAAATCCATGGTTATTACTTGCCATTTGTATGCTTTGCGGTATCTTGTGAGGATATAACTTGATCCGGCGAGGTGCATATGTTACTGCCTTCACCCGTGACATTCCAGACATGAGTCACAAAATCTATTACATCCTTTTTCATACCTTTCCAAAAGTATTGCTTGTTTCAAATCAGCAAGCATTTTTGTGATACCGGGTGTCGAGAGAAGGTGAATTATGAAATTCAACTAACACTTCTTTCTCAAATCGTTCGAGCATAGGTACATATACCTGTTTTCATAACGCAAGATTCCTTCATTATCAAAATGAAAACCTTTATACCTTATATCCTTAGGTTACTGCAATGCTGCTTTTACTTGTTGAAAGTATGCATCGATTAAGGCACTTTTTACCTTGTCTTTAAACTGTTCTTAATGTTATAAGAGCGAAATGTGCCTCCTACGACTTAGAGCATCAGCTACTCTATTCTCCTTCCCTTTGATATAGCTAATATCAAAGTCATATTGTGATAAAAATTCTAACCACCTTCTCTGTCGGCATTTGATTGGGCTGAGTAAAAATATATTTCAGTCCTAAGTGATCGGTTTTCAACTCAAAGGTTTCCCAGTAAGTAGTGTCTCCAGGACTTGAAGTGCATGAACAATGGCGGCAAGTTCCAAATCATGAGGGCATAATTCAGCTCATGTAACTTAAGTTTTCTACTTTCATATGCTATGACCTTGATCATTTTGTAGCAAAACACCTCCAAGGCCTTCCCCAGAAGCATCCGTTACAACTATAAAACTCCCATTAGGGTCTGGTACAGCTAATATAGGTGCAGAAGTCAACTGGTCTTTCAGACTTTTGAAAGCCGCTTCGCACTTGTCATTCCACATGAATTTCTTATCCTTCTTTTGTAAAGAAGTTATTGGTGCAGCTATTTTAGAAAAATCCTTTACAAATTTTCTATAGTAACCTGCAAGACCCATGAAGCTTCTTACTTCATGCACATTCTTTGGTGCAGGCCACTCAGTTATTGCCACTATTTTTGAAGGATCTACAGCAATTCCTTCTTTACTTATGACATGACCCAAATAGTGAACTTCTGAATCAAAGAAAGAACATTTGGATAACTTACCATACAACTTTCTTTTTCTCAGAATTCCCAAAACTATCTTCAAATGCTCATTGTGCTCCTCAACGCTTTTAGAATAAATGAGAATATCGTCCAAGAATACAAGTACAAACTTGTCCAGGTATTCTTGAAAAATATTGTTCATCAAGTTCATAAAGGTTGCGGGTGCATTAGTTAATCAAAGGGTAGAACTGTGAATTCATAATGTCCAGTACCTTGTTCGGAAAAATTTGTTTTATGAATATCTTCCTCTCTAATCCTTAAGCGTGATAACCAGATCAAGGTCTATCTTAGAATAAACCGCTGCTCCACGCATCGATCAAATATCGTCGATCCTAGGAAGTGGATATCGGTTCTTGGTTTTTGCTTTGTTCACATCCGATAATCAATACCACACCTTAGTGTTCCATCCTTCTTTTTCACAAATATTACAGGCGCTCCCCAAGGTGAAACACTTGGTCTGATCAAACCTTTAGACAAAAGCTCTTGCAACTGTGCCTTAAGCTCAACTAACTCTGTAGTAGTCATCCGATAAGGTGCTTTGGAAATAGGTTATGTTCCTGGCTTGATTTCAATGGTGAAGTCAAATTCTCTCTTGGGTGGTAACCCTGGTAATTCCTCAGGAAAAACATCCCTGAAACTTTGTAACAGAGGGAATCGTTTCATGAAATCATCATCTTCTTACGAAGATTTAGATATCTTTACTTTGCATAAAGGGTACATCCTTTATTTTTAGCCTTTTTAAGCTGCATAGCTGACAGTTTTCTAACTGAAATTTCCCGTTTCACCCCTTGAATCTCTGCTGATTCCAGCTGATCATCTAAACATTTTATGTTCTTTTCATAGCAGTCTACTTTTGCTTTATGGTCAGCTAACCAATTGACACCGATAACAATGTCATACGATCCTAAAGGTGCAACATAGAGGTCAACTTCCGTGGAAAAGTTAGGTAAGTCAAGGACTGCCCCAAAAAGACACATACTCACTTTGTATGAACAGAGTTATTACCATCTTTATACGGTCCAAGATTTATCCATTTTTCGACTTTTCTTTTAAGTTTAGAAGCAAGTTTATTAGATATAAAACATTCGGTAGCTCTGTATCAAAAAGAATAGTAGCGGTATGCCGAATAACTTACCAGGAACTTCTATAGGTGTCACTTGCTTTTCAACTTGCTTGTCACTCTTTTGCGGCATGTATCTTATCTTTGCGATTACGATCATCCTTCTTGAAAGGCACTGATTTGCGTAGTGATCTTTGCCACAATTATGTGACCTCCTACGGGTCCCTTTTTAGGCTCAAAGTTGCCTCCGGTTTTGTAATTGTCACGTTGTCCTCCATAGGGCTTACGCCCATTGTTATAATTTTTAGCAAAATTATCCCTTACGTTTCAATGAGGCTTATTTACTCTTTGCTTTCTTATTGTTATCTCTGAAACTTACTCTTGTTTCCAAACTTTTTCCATGGTCCTTTTAAGGTGCGAGAGAGGTTGAAGAGGGTTTGCAGAGTCTTCTTCGCACTTCCTCTTTATGAGCGAAAATAGCCTTTAATTTCTGTTCTTGCCTTATGGCCTTTTCAACAACTCCTTCCATAGTGGTTGGGGCTGTGAACATCGACCTCTCCCCTATCACGGGATTGATCCCATGATGAATTTCCGTATTTCGAACTTCTCGTCGGTTTGATCTTTGCGGTACATACTTGAGGAGTTTTGTAAACCGCTCCCGGTGTATTCGATTACCGTTAGCTTCCCTTGAGCTAAGTTCTGAAATTATGTCATTTTCGATCATAGAAAAGTTGTGGCAGCCAACGTTGCCTAAAATAGCCTTTAAATTGATCCCAAGTAATATTGGTCTCATCGATGTTTAGTTCAACTTTACGGCTATCCCACCACGAAGATGCTTCGTGGGAAAGGCGATAGGCTCCCCAAATAGCTTTGGTTTCCTCACGAGAAGTTCCTTATTGCAAAGTACTTCTCCATTTCTTGAGCAGTTCTCGGCTCCATCTCTAATGTGGTGCCATCATACTTAGGTGGACTTATCCTTTTATATCATTAGTGAGTTCTGCGCGCCATCTAGCCTTTTTGTTTTACTAGTTGGACGGGTGCATTCCCGGCATTAACATCAACACCCATGTCGGGGTTGTCCTCGGGAGGTTGCTGATTATTATTATCATCTTCTTCATCCTCCTCATTTCCCATCACTGCTTGTTCGGTGCTGACTAAGCGATCTCTTGTGTCAGCGGGGCAGCGAGGATCTCATCAAGTTTACGGTGGTTGCCGCTCCTCCTTCGGGTGGAGCATTATTATAACGTTCCCCCTTGTTCTAACCATTTTACTTTACAAGAAAATTCAGGTTTTTATCGGATTATGGACACAATAGGTCCAGAGCTACACCTTGACTCGATACCAAGATGTAACGTCCTCATTTTATACCTTAGAACAAGTGAATTTTTTTTTTTTTTTTTTGAAAATTGCATCCTGGTTCTAAATACATAATTTAGAACTCACAAATCAAATAACCATTCTTATAACAGACAACCATATGCAGCTGTAATGACTCGGAGTACCTCCGATCTATTCATTCCATGACTCGGTAATCTACCGATCTATTCATGAGTAATAAGAGTTGGCGTTTTTATTTAACACTTCACTCTTGCGGTTCTCTTCCCTATTAAGGATTGAGAATGCTCTGTCGAAGAACCTAAGCTGAATAATTGTTACCATTATTCATCGGCATCTCATCCCTTAGACTAGGTGAATTAGGACAACATGATCGACTTGCGATACTTTGGCCAAAGATTTGAAACATCTTGTTTATGTCTCGTATTCCTTAACGGCATACTCGTCGATCGGAAATACGCCCTTCACCCCATTCTTATGTTATGTAGAATGTCTTATACCGACTTCTGTCAGTCCTTCCTATCTCAACTTAATCACTCGGAGACAGATTAACAAGGTGATAATGTTATATGGATGCCCACGAGGATTAGGGATATGATGACATACTGGTTCAATCCTAGTTAAACCGGTGTGTCAAGATACCCGAATCTCTAGGCAGCCTTATAACGTGACCACATTCTAATCGGTCCACTGAGTAACTCGTTCGAGATCAAAGTGTAAATCTTAGCGATCGATGCGAAGGGTGTCGTCATAAGTCACCTGCATTGTTGTAACTTCGAGAAGATCCTAATCTTCTCGGAGGTACAACCCTGCAGTTGACTTGTGCCGTCAACCTTTAAATCCACCTCGAAAAGATCTACTTATTAATATGCGTTACGCACATTGAGTTTAAATTACATTAAAGACGTTCCCCTAAGGTTAGCCTTTCCCGATCCCTGGATTCTTCGTCTAAGGATGGCCTTCCTCAATAAAACCCATTACATGGTGGAGATATTAAGGCCAAGGTCTCATCAAGGAGTTCTTAGAATATACATGATTCTAAAACAACAGAATTGAACAATAACTCATAACCTTCACATGAGATTGCCATCTGAACCCCATTAGATTTATATCAGTTCTCCTAACTGAATTTATATCATACTTATTAGTATCAAGATATCAATGATTAAGAATCCAATTTAATGTTGTCCTGTCATAATCAAGACTAGGGATTAGTAATTTAATTCAGCCTGATTAGCGTTCTGCTTAGGTTCATTTTAACCCTATCTTTTAGAAAGACAAAGATTTAAAATTCAATTTTTGCTTTCGATAGAACAAATTAGAACTACTAAACACTCATAAGAATTCAATCTCATATTCTTGTAACTTTCATTGACAATCACAAAGTCTCCAATTTATACAATGATAACAATGCCCCTCCGGTATATAAACCGAAGAAGGTCAACAATCAGAATAAGAATACAACACATAAGTAGCAAATACTTATTTCCATTCTTTTCAGATCTATACAGATACATTTTGTACAATCAGCATACTTAATACAATGCTCAACGGAAAAAGGACATCTTTCCTCATATAATACATTTTAGAGAATCTATCTGAAATTCTACTTAAAATCAAATTTAATCAATCTGATTATCCTATCAGATCTGCATGCTTTTACCACTTACGGCAACCATCTGCAAAAATAGTCAACATGAGTCAGTTCGATGAACTGAGCATGATAAGCACTAACTTTTAAAACAATTGCAATCCATCAATTGTTTTCATTAAACACCCTGTTTAAATGATATAAAATCACCAATCAAATAAACATGACTCAGACTATACGTTAAGAATATATCATGTCTATAACGTGTAACAATAATTTTCGTTACGGAGTAGTCCTATATACTTCTCAAATATTTCATCAAAATATTAGGGATCAAGAAGAACAAAAGTGTCCTAAGCAATTATTCATTGTAAATCCCAAGTTGAACAAACATCAGACAATCATTATATTCAACTTAAAAAGAGGAATATCATATCAATCCAGTTACCGTCATTATGTAAAATCAATTACAGATGTTAGTTAAACAATTATATCAACTTATAATTTACAACAGAAGAGAAATAAACAAATTGTACATGTTTCCCTCTGAACTAGCTCATGTCTATACCATCTTTCCAAAAGCAAGGCATTCACTTAATACACATGCTAATAAATCAGTTGAGTCCATCATCAACACCACCATTTTATTAAAACTTACAATAAAGCAACTACAGTACAGTAGCCTTCTTGCCAAACAACGGCGTCTATCTACCAAGCGGACTCAGTATGACCTTACGCAAAAGCGACAGATAAGAAGATTAGCACTGAAAGGCTTTTAGACACAAGGTCGAAATCAAAGAACTCCTTTGCTATAGCAGTCAACCAAAGACTCATGATCATTTAAGCAATGACATTTCCCTACGACTATGCGAAGGGATTTTTAAACGAAATCAAGCGGCATGCACACGGCCACATCAAGCTGGAATGTAATCGGAAGGAAAACATACACGAAATATCGTAATCACCCACTGACAGCGAAATCGAGTTGAAAGTATGGTATTCGCGACCTACTTAAAGGCCATAATTCATGTTATCAAGCTTAATTAAAGAAAACCAACAAAGCCAAGAACATTACATGTTCATACTCGAACTTATACGGAAAACGATGACATAGATTACCATTCGAGGAATTAAAACTAAGTCCATAAACAGTATTCACGGTTTAGCTTTTCGAAGCTACATCTGAAGATATCTTCCCATACTCACAGAACCCAACAAGTCAAAAACAAAGTAAACCCAACAGTTATAATTTGAAGCAGTTACACTGTTTATCTATCAAGAATTCAACTGAGTCCCAACAACAGTAAACAAAATACATAGAAGATAATGATTCCATCCGTGCCAACATTGGCAAGCCTTTAAAATCAGGTTTATACAAAAGCTATATAATGATTTAGTAACAAGAAATCCAACGGAGCCCGTATAACTATATTTGCTCCAAGCTTACATAGAGTGGAATACATATTTAAATGCCCAACTGAGTCTGAACCACAAATTCCTTGTAAAACAAAAGTATTCATTACCAAATAACAGAAGTCGCCTTACCTGTTACTCCAACAAGACTCAGACAAAGCAATTTCCAACATTCAAATATATATATATATATAGCTTCCACAGTGGCCCAATTTATACGAATCATTTAATGGACTCTACAGAGTCGTTCAATAAAATACATATATCCATATTGTATCTGTCAGCGGGTTGAATCCCATTACCACAATAAAAGGAAAAACAACTTCCACGAGGTGTGTAATGACTCTTTGTAACACGATGAATTACCTCTTCCCAAACAACTTTAAAAGACAAAAGCGAAACCCAACAAGTATCAATAACCACCCCATCAATAACCACGACAGAGCTTACAAGGTTCTTTTAAAACTGAATAATCAAACAAATGTCCAGCAGTTTCCCTTCCAACAAGTATTCACAACATGCATCGACGACAAAATCGACAAGCATAACAGTGGCCTGTACCCATCACAAGAATAATTTATGGGCTCTCGCCGAGCAGGCCGAGCATACATTCCTTTCATATATTTCACATATTTAAGCCAGAATGCAAAACACAAAGAAATAAAGCCACAGTTCGAATTTAATAAACACCCATCAAGGGATAAATGAAAAATCGAACCAGCATGAAGATACAGTGTCAAAATCACACAAGACATCCAAAGAAAATCCTCTATTACCATAAATCATTTGAACAGAGTTGTTCTAATGAAATCACTTGAAAGACAACAAGATTTTTAAAGGTTAGGGCCTAACATGCCTGGATTTTTGCTCAAAATTCCGAAGCAGACCACTGAAAGAGCTCGGACTTCCTTTTCCTTTTCCAAGTTAGAGCGACCAACAAAATTTTGCTATCTCCATGACATATATATTTTCCTTGCCAGAGAAAAGAGCTAGATACGCTCATACTCGCCATGCAACACAAAGAAGACTGGTGCGAAGAACCAGTGAACAGGCAGAAGGAAAACCGAAATTCGCGATAAGCCAAACAAAACAACAACTTTCCAATTTGCATGCCTTCTCGCGAATTCCGAGCTCGACTACCGAGCTCATTAATTGCATTTACTCCAAATTTCCCGCTCAAACTCCACTGCCACCGACCGCCAAAGTTGGCGATAGACAAATAAATTTCAAGACCATTTTCAGTTTTGGCGACCTGCCACGTCGGCTCAGTTAGCCGTTTCTAAAACCTCCGCCAATACCTGTCCTTCATACTTATCCTTTGCATTAAATAACATAAAAATATCGCCCCATGGTTCGCATCCCCTCCATAGGTCCCCATAATCCTTGCCCAATAGTTAGGTTAGTAACTTAGGTTAGAATTTAGGATAACACCTAGTCTAACTTCATAGAACATAGATACTAACTTAGGACATTAGTTCTTAGCCTAGGTCTAGGTTAGATTAACACTAATCTAACCCCTAGGTTAGGTTTAGTTTTAGGTTACTAACATTAATAATTCCAGTTAGGTCTACATTCCGTACACTCAGAAAAAGACCTACAACATGCATTCTTGAACAGGGTTAGCTCCTGTTCTGCCTTTAGGCTACAAAATTGTATGAAACCGAATTATTACAGGTCCACGATCGAGACCTTCGGATATACTTCGATATCGGGAACGATCCATTTCACATGATCAACTTTGAGTTATACTCCGGACTAGCTTATTGATGCTTCTAGACCTTACTGACTTATTCAAGTGCAGTAATTTTAATTCATCACGAACAAACTTAAAGCAATACTTGGATCAATTCCACTTTGATCCAGGCTAGGTCTTATAGATGGATAACTCTATGATTCATTAGAGATCAGATTAAACTCGGATACAAAATGAAAGAAATAAAAGAGTCGATCATATTCCGACTCGAGTCAAAGATCTCGCAATCTGCAAAGAAGATACAAGTACATATCAAGCATGATTTCTTCCTGAGCACAAAAGAGAGCATTTGAATAGTTGGGATTGAAAGAAGAGAAGACGCCTAGGTAGAAAAGTAAATATTGTGGAGACTCCTCTAATCATTCAAGAATTAGAGACACCACCACCATTGGAGGAGCTAGATGAACCACCTTAGGTGTATTTTGGCACATCTTTGGTGGACTCTCGATGAATGTGGATCCATTATTTACCACTTCTATCATTAAGGACAAACTACTACATAACCATGCATGTTTGACTCAGGGGCATCATGTAATGTCATGCCTTTGGAAGTCATGAATGAGCTAAATATCAAAGTGATAGTAGCATATGGGAAGTGCACTGCCATGGATTCCAGAGAGGTGTCAGTAGTGGAATGTGTGAAGGGTTTTGTGGTGCAGCTTGTAGCTTACCTGTAAAAGTTTAAAACTTGATGTTGTCATCATTGATTGCAACAATGTGGGGTATGATACTTTGTCAAGAAAATGGGGTGCAAGTGTTGGTGGGAGTGTCCAAATGGATATTTCATATGCCACCATTCCAATTGAGGGTAGCCTTCTTAGGTTGTATGAGAAAATAAAAATTTTGCATCTTATTGAGGATCCCAACAATGTATCCTATGAAGTATTATAAACAAATGTTGATGCTTGATAACTTTATAGGATTTGCTTTGATGGAAAGGATTACAAGATTGAGGAATGTAGATGTCTCGAACAAGTGGGATATCCTTGGAATCTATTGTTTGATATAATTTCCTCCAAGTTTGGGAATGGTGCTAGTGTTGTTCTACTTTCTCCTAGTCAGGAAAAATTTGTTTTTTCCTTCAAACTCAACTTTGAGTGCATCAACAACATTGTTGAGTATGAGGCACTGTTGTTGGGTTTAAGAATTACTTGGAAATATGGTATCAAGGACGTCATTGTCAAATGAGACTCGGAGTTATTTGTAAAACAAGTTAGAAAACTATATGCCACAAAGAATTAGTGAATGAAACAATATAAACATGCAGTTTGGGATCTTATTGAGATGTTTGATTCATTCAACATAGTGCATCATGATAGGAAATTCAATGACTTGGTAGACAAGCTTGCAATGTTGGGGTCTTGGTTTGACAATTGTACAATGTCCCCATATTGTGAATATGAGGTTGAGTTATTGACAAGACCTCTCATCCTGAAAACATTAAACAACTTGGTAGGTTTTTGATGATGACACTCGAATCGGAAGATTTCAAAAATAAGGAAGAGTTTTTGATCAATGCATTGATTTGGAGCCAATGGTATGTACAATAGAGGGAAAGGAAACCTTTTTTGGCAAGGGCATCATCCAAATAAAGAGAGGTGGTTGCTCTTGAGTCCAATTTCGATAATGTTGATCACATTGTTAACATATGCATAATAGCCTCAAGGGATATTGAGGAGCATGACCTTAGTACAAAGGAGAAGCCAAGGAAAATTTGGTTAGGTAGTAATCTTAGCAAAGAGGAGAAGCAGTCATACATCCAGTTGTTGAAAAAATACCAAGTTTGCATGGATTGGACCTATTATGAACTAAAAGTATACAGAGAGGACCTGTTTCAGCACGAAAATCCCTTGAGTCTAATGTAAAGCCATTTAGGTAGAAGCAAAGGCCCATAAATCCACTCTTATCTCTCAAAATGCAAGAGGAACTGAAGAAATTGAGGGATGGAGGGATTATTCAGCCCACAAGGTATTCTTCTTGGGTTGCAAACCTAGTGCCAGTGAGAAAGAAGAATGGTGACATCAGGATGTGTGTAGATTTCAAGAATCTAAATAGAGCATCAATGAAGGATAATTATCCTTTACCAAATATGGAGAACATACTCATGAGCTTAGTGACTGGTTCATAGTTTCTTTACATCTTAGATGGTTTCTCTAGTTATAACCAAGTTGTGGTGAAGGAATCGAAAGGATCAAGACATCCTTTTCTACTCCTTGGGAGACCTATGTTTATGTCAAGATGCCATTAGGTCTGATTAATTGTAGAGCTACCTTTCAAAGAGCAATGGATGTTGATTTTGCTGGTTACATTAATGAGTTTATTGTAGTTTATCAAGATGATGTAACTATATTCTCTAGAAAGAGAAGTGACCACTTGCTTTACACTTGGAGAAGATGCTGATAAGATATAGAGAATGTGGCATCTCACTTAATTGAAAGAAGTACCATCTTGGAGTACAAAACAAAAGTTCTTTGGTCACATTATGTCATAAGGGTGATGATTGATCTAGAAAGAGTAGAGGCCATCAGCAAGGTCCCAATGCTAAGAACCAAGAAAGGAATTCAGTCCTTCTTTGGGTAGATAAACTTCATCGAATATTCATATCAAACTTTTCTCGGTTGACCATTCCAATGACTTCCATCCTAGAAGAAAGACTAGGTCATCAAATGGGAGGAGGCTGCCATCCAAGCTTTCAATGGGATTAAAGAGGCACTAAAGCAAGAACCCTGTTCTAGCAGCTACTGACTATAAGAAACCTTTCCAATTATTTTCCTTTTCTTCAAAGATCACTTTTGCTTCCGTCCTCTTTGAGAAAGATGATGAAGGGGCTGAGAGGCTAATTGCCTTCTTTAGTAAGGCCTTGTAGGGGGCTGAGCTGAAGTACACTATCATGGAAAAGAAATAATTTTCCTTAGTAAAAGAAACAAAGGTTTTCAGGCCTTACATTTTGAGTTCTAGGATTGTTTCTTATGTTCCCCACACCATGGTGAAGGACATCTTGTTAGAGATGGAAGTCTCAAGCAAGAGATGCAGGTGGGTGAACAAGTTGCAATAATATGATATGGATATCCAAACCATGAAGTTGGTAAGAGGTTTGGGCTTGGCTAAGCTTATGGCTGAAAGAAAAATTGAAAACCATTGAGGTAAATGAGGTAGAAGAAGAAAGGGTAGGTTTTTTTGAAAGGTTGATGAGTTCTGAGTGGTACAAGGATGTAATTTTCTATCTCAGACACTTATGTCACCTTGAGTATTTAAGTAAGAACCAGAAAAGAGCTCTTAAGTTGGCTTCCCAGAAATATGTCATCACTGACTATGGGTTAGCTTGGAAGAACCCAGAGGAGTCCTCTTAAGGTGCATTATTGACAAAGAAAAGCCCTAAGATAATTGTTGATCTCCTTGGAGTAATTTGCAGGGGCATTTTGTCTGCAAGAGTAACATCACACAAGATCCTAAGGCTGGTTATTGGTGGCCAACTCTCTTCAAGGATACAACTCTTTTGGTTAGAAGATGTGAGAGTTGGTAGTGCTTCTCTGAAAGACTAAAAATTTAGGCTCCCTTCCTTTGCAGCCCTATACCAATTGAAGATCCATTCAAGCAATGGGAATGGATTTTATTAGTGAGATTTCAGACCCTTCAAGTGTTGGCCATAAGTGGATTCTTGTATCCATTGATTACTTCACCAAGTGGGTGGAGGAAATCCCCACCAAAAGAGTGACACACCAAATTTTCATGGAATTTCATTGAACCATATCATTTGCGGGTTTAGGGCCGAGTCAAAAATTGTTGTTGAAAATGCTATGAGCTTTAGAGCTAAACCTTTTATGGGAATGTGCAAGGAGTATGGGATCAATGTGACATATGCTGCTAATTACAATCCCCAAGGAAATGGAAAAGCTGAGTCCAATAATAAAAACTTGCTGAAGATTATTAGAAGAACCTTGGAGCTAAACAAGAGAAAGTGGGGTGAATAGTTGAAGTTTTCTGTTTGGGCAGATAGGATCACTACTAAAAGAGCCACTAGAAAGAGTCCATTTGAGTTGGTGTATGGAACTCAGGCCCTACTACCCCTGCATATGCAATTATCCTCATATCAGTTCATTCAATAGCTGGAGGATCAAGAGGTAGGTCCCTATGATGCTTGCATTAACCAGATTGTTGAACTTGATGAAGAGAGGAGGGCATCCCACCAGAGGCATGTAAAGTTTAGAGCAAGCTGAAGAAGTTATTTGATAAGAAGGTCACTCCTAGGGCCTTCAATGTTAGAGATCTTGTGCTGCTATGGGATAGAAGACATGAAAATAAGGACATGCATGACAATTTTGACTCATTATGGATGGGCCCTTACTCCATTAATATTAGAATTGTTGAACGTACCTTCTTCCTCAAGGAATTGATTGTGAACTACTTTCGAATTTCCTATTAATGGCAGGAATTTGAAGCATTTCTTGGATTGATTCCCATAAATCAAGGTAGAAATCTTGTGTACAATATATAGTTTATTGTTTGTTTCTGTCTTTTTGTTTTTGTTCATTATGGTTCTCGGTGACTTGTCTTTGTTTGTTTCTCTGTTTCATTTTTGGGAAATGGCTTTGTTTCTCTACTTTACAAGTTGACTCCATTTAACCATTGGCTATTCTTGGAACTTGTTCTACCTTTTCTTGTGGCACTCACAGGAGTTTCCATCCCCAAGTCGAGTCGATGTTGGTGCTCAAAATAGTCTCGCCCTAGTTTACCTTTGAAAATCTATCAATTTACAACCTCCGTCACTTTCTTTTTCCCCGTGTTGTTCCTGGTTAATCTTTGTTGCCATTTTTAATCTGTTCTGGGTCAGTAGATCACATGGGTCCATGGTCCACTCCTTGTTTCTTTGTTCTTTCGAGAAAAGGTCTATAATTTGAGTCTCCCATTCTCTGTTCATCTAAAAACTCAGGTTCTCCCATGTTTTCCATTCTCCACGGTCAAGATTTGTTTTCTTTGTCATTTCTACCCTAAATACTTGAAGAAAAATGAATGGATGTGTCTCTGATGGACATATTTGAGCCTTGTAACATTTCTAAATTCTCTGTCCTTGGAGAAATTTTCATTTTCGGGCTCAAATGATCATTTTTCTATATTTTACGATTTGACGGGTGTTTCTCCTAGTCAAATTTACATCCTTGCATTGACAGGGGACATGGCACCTTTTGGTTGGACGTGGCTCAGCTGGGTACTTCAAAATTTCTATGAATCACCTCAACTTAAAATGTGTCCACATGGAGGAACGATGCTCATTTGAAGATCTACTTTTTGGTTTGGCCTTAGAGTAGCGTCGGGAGGACATGTGTTGGTTTCATTTCTTTTCCTTGAATTAAATAAATTTTATGCGAGATAAAATAGTTTGGTAGAGAACAGGACACATGGTAAACCTGCGCTTTGCTCACTCAAAGTATTTTAAAGAAGTGCCAGGAGGACACTTGGAGGCCTCCGCTCACTTTGCATTTTGCTTGGACTTTTCAACGGCCAAAGGAGACTGCCCCGGAGCATGACACTTGGTGCCTTCGATGAGATTTGAGCATTCAAAAAAATTTTTCCAGGACTAGAGACACGTGGCGAGCCCATGCTCATTCAAGGTCTCAATTTTTGGGGACCATCTCAAGGTGTGCCATAGTGACACGTGGCAGTTTGACAAGTCAAAAGGAGTAGGGAAGCAGACCATCAGAGGCAACTTAGAATTTTTTCCTCTTATGCTCAAAAGGGTTAAGATATCAAAATCGGCCCACCAAGCCTCGACAAAGGATCAATCAAAGTTTGTTTCAAGTCAAAGGCGGGGGAGGTAGACCATCATTGTGGTTAGCTTGAATTTTCAAAGGATCGAAACATAAAAATGGCCCACAAGCTCGATGGAAGAAAGGTCAAAGCTTTCTCTAGTCAATGGTAGAGTGCAAGCCTTCGAGGAGGAATTTGGAAAATTTTCCCTTTGTGGGAAAAAGAGTTAAAAGTAAAAAAGGAAGTGTGGTTCCATTGGGACCCACATTGGAAACTTGAAGCGGAAGGGTGGAGCTGCGGGGAAAACTTGGAAAAATTTCCTTTTTCCAAAAAGAGGGTCAAATGGCAGAATTTATCCGTGGTTCCTTTGGGACCCACCTTAGGACACGTGTCAAGATCATTTCTCAGAGGGTGGAGGTGTGGAACAAAATGTGAAAATTTTCATTTTTCCTAAAGTTGTAAAAGTCACAGGGAACCCCTGGTTGTGTTTTTAGAAATTGAATCTTCCACGTGGATGGCCCAAATTCAAAGGAGAAGATCAACGGCAACTGTGAGTTTGAATATGATTTTCCCCCCATTTTACTAAAACATGCCTGGAAGTGTGAGTCTTCATGATTTCTTGGTATTTCCTACATGCTAGGAAGAGAAGGGAATTAATTTTGATATCTGAGTTTGGTGGGAAGATCTGGAAGATGTCTTTCAACATTAAAATGGTCTTACACTATCATCCTCGATCATATTTTCCATTTTTCTTCTCCCAATCACGCACGGAGCCAAATTTGACAGATTAGGGTTGGAAGTGGCTGGAAAATTAAAGGAGTGATCTACTGGAGGAAGGAGTCGAATGTGGGAGATATATGATGATATCGCCACATCGAGCACACAACAACATTTTACTGAGATCTCGATTCCCAGGGAATAGTGATCGTGATCATGGGAAGCACTTGCTAGCACTCAAGGTTTGGATTTTTGTGGGGAAAAGGGTCTCTATCATAAATGTTATAAATGGAACAAACTTTTTGTTCAAATGGTTGGAGTGTTAGAGGTCGAAGAAAATTCCCAAGAGGAAAATTTGACAAAGCCTATCTTTTGAGTAACCGTATGAGAAACCTGGCTATCTCTTTTTGTATTAAGTTTTATCATGTCAAGGTGGTATGAGTGTACAACCATTTACAAGCTCGAGATTGTTCTAAAAACTTTCCCCTCCTTATAAATATTTTAAGTTATTATGTGTTATCTTGAGAAAAATGTGTTTGTTTTATTTCGAATGTGTGCTAGTAGTTTTTCTTGCAATATTGTATTAAAATCTGATTCAATCACATAGGCCTCAATCCTTGTGATAGTTTAGTGGCATCTACAATTCTATTTCTCGAAGAGCTTTCATCGGGATTGGAATAAACGATTAAAAATAACTTTTATTTCATCTGTTGTGACGAGATTGTCTGTAAGCCTCTGGGTGTACCTTAGGCATGATTTGACTCAAATCTTGATGCTTTGTTGGATTTTCTAACTCGAGCCTTTGTGATAGAATCTCAAAGATTATGTGAAAAAGTGCTAATCTGGGCCTCCATTGAAGCACATATTCTAGTTAAAGAAACATTTTAGCTATTATGTGGCATTATGTTGGTTTAACCTTCCATTTTGTAAGATTCCTCAAGGATCTGGTGAATCAAGTTCATCTTGGCCCACCTCCCACAAAAAATTTATTCAAAACAACCAATCCTACCTATACTACCCTGTTTGTCCTGTGTGCATAAAAATGCATAATATCTGTTACCAAAACATGTAGAAGCAATCAGGGTCCCAAATGTCTTTAGTAACCTTTGCCTTGTTGTGAAGATATCTCTATGATCTGAAGTGATAACTTGTGAGTGTCGATTTGGTGTGTTGATCATATTTTCCCAAGGTATTCTCTATAAACTTTATACAAAAGAAGGATTTATAAGCATTCTTCAATAACAGAGGTTACAAAATAGGTTCTCTTACCTTGGTGGAAAGGCACAACCTAAAAGAGTTAGGATCGAGATCACATCCTTTTAAGGTGTTATCCACCCCTTTCAAAACCCGAGTACTAACAATTAAAATAGATTACTTCCCGACTACAAAATGACATACAAGATTATCTAGCTACCTCTCGAGTGTACAATCAAATCCATGATGTCGCTCGATCTTTGAAGGAGATTAAATTTTTGTACCAACACCATGGATGAGGAGATTGAATCCATTGGGAAGAACCAAACATGGGAATTGGTTGACTTTCTGAAGGAAAATATGTAATTAGTTTCAAATGGATTTATAAGACTAAAAAAGATGCAGATGAAAATGTCCAAAAGCATAAAGGAACCATAGTTACAAGAGGATTTACACAACACCCTGGTATAGACTTCAATGAGACATTTGCTCCTACTACTCGATTGGAAACTGTTAGGACCCAGTTGTACTAGCTATTCATGCCCACAACAAGTGGCTTTTATATAAAATGGATGTAAATTCTAAATTTTTAAATGGCTATTTAGAGGAGGAAGTGTATGTGGAATATCCACAAGGCTATGAGATACTAGATCATGAAGACAAGGTTTATAGGTTTAAGAAGGCACTCTATGGATTAACACAAGCACCAAGAGCTTGGTACACCGCATTGACTCCTATAACATTAAAAATGGTTTCCAAAGAAGCGGTTGTGAACATACATTATACATCAAAGTCAACAAGCAAGGTAACATTCTACTTGTTTTCTTGTATGTTGATGATCTAATCTTTACCGATGATCTAAACATAGATTTCTTCAAATCGATAATGAAGAATGAATTTGAAATGATTGATTTGAGTTTTATGAAGTTTTTTTTTGGGGATTGCGGTTCATCACTCCAATGATGGTATATTTATTTCTAAATATAAATATGAAAATGAAGTTTTATAGAGATTTAATATGACAAGTGCAAGGCATCCCCAACACCGTAATGGCTGGAATGAAATTAAGCAAGAAAGTTGATAGAGCATGTGTGGATTCTACATTGTTCAAGAGGCTGATTGGAAGCCTTATGTACTTACCAGCCATAAGACCAGATATTATGTATGGTGTAAGTCTGATTTTAAGGTTTATGGAGTCTCCAAAGACTCACATTGGTGAGCCAAGAAGAGGATATTGAGGTATGTAAGTGGTACAAAGGATTTTGGTATATTGTATTCCATTTCAGATGATTTCAGCCTTCTTGGGTACACCGATAGTGATTGTGGGGGTGGAATAGATCATAGAAAAATTACTTTTGGGTATACATTTCACTTTGGTACAGGTGTTGTGTCGTGGGCATCGAAGAAACAACCCATTGTGAATATTTCTTCATTGAAGCTATGTATGTGGCAGTGACTAGTGCTATGTGTGAAGTTGTTTCGATGTGAAGGATGTTGAGATATTTTATGCATGTTAAAAAAGAAGCCACTACAATGTTTTGTGATAATAATTTAGCATAAAATTATCTAAAAATCATGTGCTTCTCAAGAGAACTAAGAATATTGATACGAGGTATCATTTTATCGAGAGCTTGTAACAAATAAACAATTAAATTTGTCTTTATTTTTGTAGGTTCGAAGATCAGTTGGCTGACATATTTACAAAAAGTTGGAAAAAGATACATTTGAGTATTTATGAAGTGGCTTAGGAGTTTGTGACTTTGCACAAGTTAGCAGCTCCGGAAAAATGTCAGTAAGCTCTAGAAATGTTACAACAACTTTTGAACAAACTTGATACAAATTTTAGATGATCTCTAGTTGTTCATAATTAAGGGGAGTCTTTGGAAAATCAATGGGCATTAAATGTGAAACTAATTTCTATCTTCCCTAGATTTAGTTCACTGACATCACAGATTTGTATTTAATTATGACAGCTACATATTTACTTTTGGTTTAAAAATTCTCCTTGATTATCTCTTGTCAGAGATCTTGTGTTACCTTGTAAGGCAAGTTTTTGTTAAGGTGAATATTATTAATGTCTCATGTTTTATTGTGTAATTTTATAGAGAAAGCAAGAGGAAAAAATCAGATTTAGGAGAAGAAGAACATAGTGCATAGTCCCAGCTCTAGTATGGGTGTATTTGATAAAAAGAAAACTTCATTGCAATATGTTGTTGTATGAATGAAGGTTTTGTGTGTAGCTCTAGCTACTGTTCACTCTTGGAAAATATAAATACATTGTTGAAGCAATTTGAAGCCCAAATCTATGTGATTTGAAGCCAAGATTGTTGTTTTATTTTGTTGTTATAAATTTATGTAGTTTTCCTTTTATTCCCTGTTTCAAATATTTCATTAAAATTTGTTACATCTTATTCTCTATTGCTTTCTCTATAGATTCTGTAGATTTTGTAGTTTCGTAGATCCTAATTTTCCCTTCATCTCTCATGGTGGATGAAGCATTTGGTACTATAGAGGTGATCGTGGAGTTTTTCCTTAATGCTCGAGAGGCGATATTTACATTAGAGCAGCAAAGAAGTTGGTGAGTCGATTACATAGATTGGGGTTGACACACTAGACCCTACATTCCAAGTGGGTGATGTGAAAATCAATTCAAATTTTGGTGTCGGGATCTTTGGCACATATAAGTGAAAGGAAGATAATGGAGGCCAAGAAAATCACTTTAAAAAAATTCAAACTCACTAATTTTCATTCGAATGAATGGAATGTGTAAGACACGTGGTGATGTTCTACAGGAGTTGTGTGGGAAGGGTCCCCTAATAAATGCCAACAAACAATAGTTCAAAAGTATAAAGAAGATGGGTGCATAAAATGAAAGAGATGGAAATTTTGTTCATGAAGTTTATTTTCTAGCACATGACGTTAATTATTTCATATTTGAGCAGCCCCAAAAGGATTTCACTTGGAATGGTGATTAAAACATATTCCTTGCTAAGTCATGTGATAAAGCGACAATTTTAGCTAGCAAAGGGGGAAGAAGGTTTGACAAGCATTAAAGAAAAATTGCGTTCTCTTTTTTCACCCCCAAAGTGATTAGGAGTTTTGGTACTAATGCAAAACGTTGGAGTCTCTTATCTACTATTCTAGTTCTAGTTTCTTCATGGTTTTCTTTTTGTTGATAAACATCATGAAACTAGATTTATCATATGTTTGGATTTTGGTCATTTTTTGATCCTTGAAATATTCGTTTTTATCTTGATGGTAGATCCATGTTTGTAACAGGTGGGGACCTTGGAAAAAACCACATTTTTACTAATTACAAAAATCAGTATGAATTTAAACAATTATAAATGATTAACTAACCTACATAGCAACATAACTTTATGTAATAATTTACAACATTGTAAATAACGAGATAATATGTTTACACTAATTTTGTTAACATTTGAGTATTAGTCTATGGATTGGAAGTATCCCCCTTCAACTCCAAATCATTAACCTTTCCTATTGCAATCTTTTATCTCTATATCTACATAATTTCCTTATAGGATAGATAGTGACAACTCACACTAGTGTCACCACTAAACAAATACCACCACCTTACATTCGTAGCATGGGTAGGTATGTTTGGAATGGTTAATTATACTTACTATAATAAAGACATGAGTCACCAAAGGAGTGTAAATATAAAATTATATAGGAGAGTGATTTAAACATATAGAAGTTATAGTTGGGTATGGTTGAACATTAGGCTACAAAATTTGGACCATAATGTATTATAACATATATAGAAAAAGGTAAGCTCTGTTAAGTGTCTTGCGTAAAATTTTGATCCCTAAAGTAATTTATAAATTCGTAAATGTAATACAATTATGCATTTAGATGTTAGGATGTCATTACAAAGTATCGACCTTAGGGTGAAGTTGATGGGGACATTATGGTATCCTTAATGCTAACTTATTTTAAAAATATGAGTTATGATGTTAATGGAACATTTTAGGGGACATTGTGATCATACTAAAAGTGTATTATTTATGGAATTTGAGGCATGTCTAAGAGGGATGATGTTGTGGTTTCCTTATTTACATATTTTTCAACATTGACATGTTCTATTTTACAACTTTAGGGAATCCATATTAAAGTAAAATAATAAATCATATAAAAATGTAATAATGTTAAAAATGTGTATTTATATATAATATTGTGACACCCTATCTTAAAACCATAAGGTCACATCAAATATCAATACTAAAATATACCATCATAACAATAAACCATGATATGAAACTATAGAACCATAATTTAATGGTTTACCCTAACATGACAACTTAGCATGAAACCATTATAGATCTCCATAATATCCACCCTAACACAAATTGATAACACAAAACCATTAAAAAGCACACCAACATGATACCTTAGTACAAAACCCTAAAATGACTCATCATTATGATACACTTGCTTTGTAAACCATATAATGATACAATAATCCAATACCCCAAAGGCACAATACCCTAGCATGACACCCTAATATAAAAGCCAAGTGAGATATCTGCAAATACCTAAATAGAAATGAAATACCCTTCTTACCACAAGTGAAACATCCCAAAAACAAATATGGCAACTTCAACACAATTATGAAACTATTATTACAAATATGACATCCTAACTTAATGTGATACCCTTAAATATAATGTTCCACTCTAAATAATAATGTGACAAATTAAACACTTGGGTGAAACCCTAAGAAAATTTGAAAACCCTAAACAATGGTGTGACAACCTAATCAATTAGTGATGCTATATGAGACTAATGTGATTCCCTAATGTGAAAACCTATTAT
Source organism: Taxus wallichiana var. yunnanensis (assembly GCA_018340775.1). Lineage (NCBI taxonomy): Eukaryota > Viridiplantae > Streptophyta > Pinopsida > Cupressales > Taxaceae > Taxus > Taxus wallichiana. The sequence goes on from CM031234.1 coordinate 641,370,588, forward strand.
AAAACCTTAATTTATTAAGACACTAGCTTTTATAGAAATGTTATGTCACATCCAACCAAAACACGCTAATGTGACACTCAAACTCAACAACATAATTAGAACCCTAATCAGGTCACATTTAATACGAAACCATGTTAGGATATCTCAATCAACCTAGTACACCACCCCAATTATTACTATAACATAGTGATGGAATAATTTCATGGAAGACTCAAATAGGACACATTAAGATTCATTAACACTAGTGTGACACTCTAATGTTATTAGAGTGCACCATTGAAAACATCAAGATTTTTTTATAAAAGGCTACAAAGTAGGACATATTAGGTCTCCTAAATGTATATATAACACCCTAAAGTTATTAGAATGTATGATATGTAACATACAAGTTCCTTGTAAAACTAATAGATCATCATAAACACAAAAAAGGCACCCTATTTAAATTAAATGGTAACTTGAGAACCTATTGTACTCCTAATCAAGTGATTGGGAACACTAGACACTCAACCGGGACATATTGAAGGCCCCAAACACCAACACAACTCCCTAACATCATTATGATGCTTGATATGTCCAAAGTTATATCATTATGGGATTTGAATTCATTATTAAGTGATTGATCACATATGGAAGTAAAATAAAACTTATTTCTGAAATAACAAGTTAGAGACAAAGTTATAAGTGATAGAAATTCCTATTTATATGCAATTATGTCACACTTTAGAAAGTACGAAACTATAATATGACATATTAATGTGATACCCTAGAATAGAACCCTACTATGATACCCTATCATAACACTCTAATGTGACACCATAATGTGACACCATAATACAATACACTTATATGAAACCTAACATGATGACCCAACACCAAACCATAATATGACACACGAATATTTCTTGTTGGTGCTCAAATTAGTCTTTCCCAATTTGTCATTGAAATCCCTCGGTTGTGGCCTCACACATTTTTGTCTCCTATTTTACTACTTCAAGGCTTTGTCCTCCATTCAGCCTCCATGGTCAGTTCCTTCCTTGGTGAGGATCATCTAAACCCCCTTAATTTTTTTTTTTCCTTTGACCATATGAAAGAGTCTGTTACTTGGTCGTAAAACTCGGGCTTTTCCTTTCCCTCCATTTTCCATAGTCACATTTTGTTGTCCCTGTATTTTGTGTCCCAAATACCTGAGGAAACATGAGTGGATGTAGCTCAGACGATCATGTTTTAACCTTGTAACATTTCCAAATTCTCTCGTCCTTGGAGAAAATTTCATCTCCAGGCTCAAATGGTGGTTTCCTGCATTTTTACGGTTTGACAGGTGTGTTTTTCCCTGTCAAATTTACATATTTGCATCAGTGGAAACGTGGCTCTTTTAGGTTGGATGTGGCTTAGAGGGGAACTCTGAAAACTATATGGCTTACTTCAACCCAAAACTTGTCCACGTGGAGGAATGACGCTCATTTGAAAATTCACTTTTGGTTTGGCCTTGGAGTTACGCCGTGAGCACACATGCTAGATCTGTTTCTTTTCCCCTGACATATGTAATTTTGGTCCAAAAATTCTCCTTGATTATCTCTTGTCAAAGATCCTATGTTGCATTGTAAGGTAAGTTTATGTGGAGGTGAATATAATTAATGTCTCATGTTTTATTATGTAATGGCATAGAGAAAGCAAGAGGGAAAAATCAGATTTAGGAGAAGAAGAAAAGAGTGCACAATCCCAGCTAAAGTCAGACTTTATTTGATGAAAGAAAAATTCATTACAAGATGTTGACGTATGAATGAGGGTTTTTGTGTAGCTGTAGCTGTTGTTCATTATAGGAAAATATAAATGCATTGCTAAAGAAATTTGAAGCCCAGATCTTTGTTATTTGAAGCCAAGATTTCTGGTTTATTTTGATGTTATGAATTTCTATAGTTTTCCTTTCTTTCCCTATTCCAAATCTTTTATTAAAATTTGTTGTGTTTTATTCTCTTATGCTTTCTATAGATTGTAGATTCTACAGTTTTTGTAGATCCTCATTTTCTCTTCATTTGGTATCGAGCCATATGCTTAAACCATGTTTCTATTTCTTGTTTTGGTTTTAGTCTTTTAGTTAGCATCCATAAATGGATTCTTCATCGTGCACATCCTAGTTAGTGTGAAAACTCCTAGTTTCACACGAAAAATTATGAATATTGGTATTTGACAATGAAAACCTTATTTCAGTCTCAAGAAATTTGGGAAATGGTTGAAAATGGTTACTGGGAACTAGCAGGACCGAGGAAGCGTATAATGCTCTTACACAAGCTCAAAGGACACCTTAAAGGAACATAGGAAGAAGGATGGGAAAGCACTATTTTATATCCATCAAGCAATGCATGAGAGAATACTCCCAAGAGTTGCGAGAAGAAAATAAATCCAAGGAATCATGGGACACACTCCAAATTGTGTATCAAGTTATGGAGAAGATTAAAATATGACGTTACATATCCTTAAAAGAGACTTTGAAAATTTGTTAAAGAGAAACTCATATTCGGTAGAGTCTTTATTTATTCATGTTATTGGTCTCATTAATCAAATCAAGTAATATGGAGAGGTCATAGAGGATAGGAAGGTTGTTTTGAAGGTTCTTAGGAGTCTCCCTTCTAAATTTTATTTTGTAGTTGTGCTCTAGAGGAAACCAAAGATTTGAGTCAATTTAGTGTTGATGAAATTAATGCATCTCTTATTAATCATGAATATAGTATAAATAGATCAAATTCTTTAGTACAAAATGTATTTTCATCTCATTTATCTATAACCCATGGTAGAGGAAGGAGGAGTTTCAGTCCTGAGGTAGAGGAGAATTTCTCTAGAAGTTGTCATAGTAGTAGTCCTAAAATGTTGGTGGTAGAGGTCAAAATCAGAATTTATGTCTCCCAAGTAGCCAAAGAATTGATAAGTCACACATTCAGTGTCATTATTGTAAGAAGTTTGGGCATTCTGCTCATGAATGCAAGCAAAAAAATATGATCAAGCGAGCATGGCCAAAATAAGCTAAGTAGCACTCCCAAAAGAAACATGTTCATTGCATGCATTAAGATTGCTTGAGAAATCCCTAAAAATTCTCCATTTGAGTGCAATGTTGTTCAAGAAAGCCCATGTGACATATGGTATTTAGATTTAGGCTGCAATAATAATATGACAGTAATAAATATTTGTTTTCTATCTTAGATGAATCATTTCAAATAGATGTTACACTTGGTATAACAAAAAAAGTCACTATTTTGGGTAAAGGTACAGTTATTATTCTATCTAAAAAGGGGGAGCTTAAATTTACGCCTAATGTATATTATGTTGCTGGTCTAAAACACAACTTGATGAGTATTGGACATTTGATACAAAAGGGCTATAGAGTGTATATGGAAAACAATGAGTGTGGTACTTTAGAAAAGATTCCAAGAAATTTGATCATTTCCAAGGTGTAAATGATTATAAACCGCATGTTTCCATTAAAAATAAGGTTGGCTATGAAAGAAAAAAAAGCTCAAGTTGTTCATGAGAAAAATAATGTAAATTATGGAGTAGCTTTTAAGGTAGAAGATAGCTAAATCAGAGCAGATTGAAAAAGACAACTACGAAAATGTTCCGAGATAAAAATCAAGTAGCAAAACATAGCTATGACAAAGTTCAAGAAAACTACAAAAATTTTCAAGATACGAAATCAACGGAAGCATGCCAAAGATAGCTAGGAAATGTTCAAGACAACTTAGAAACTCTAAAGAAGAGGATGGTTCTGTAGAAACTCAAGCAACGTTTCAATCAGTAGTAAAGGATGAGTCTTGGCTATGGCATTTTAGATTTGGGCATTTATATTTTAGAGCACTGAAACTACTACATATGAAGAATATGGTGAAATATTTTCCATTAATTGAGAAACTAGAAAGAGTTTGTGAAGGATGTATTATGGGGAAACAACATAGAAAATCATTTCCCATTGGCCAGTCAAATAGATCTAGAGCACCACTTGAGATTGTGCATTCAAATATTTGTGGGCAAATGTAAACACCATCTATAGGAGGATGCACTTATTTTCTTACTTTTATTGATGATTTCACAAGAAAAACTTGGTTTTTATTTCTTAAAACAAAAATATGATACTATTACTCTTACTTGGTTTTATGGACTATTACTATCACTCAATAGAGCTTAAACACTTGAATGATTATCAAATTTCTATGAACCCTAATCATTATGGCGTGACTTTATATCTAATGACTTTATAAATTTTTGTAGATCTCATAGCATACACAAGCTAGGTTTACAGCATTACACCTCGGCATAACACCTCTGGAATCTTTAGTGTCTCTCATGATGGCCCAATCTATGTTTGAGCCCTATCCTCATGACCGACTAGTTCTCTAGTCCTTTTACTATCATCAGATGGAAGTTGAGCTCCTTCAAAAAGTGGTAGTGTTTCTTCTCCTATCTCAAGAGGTGTTGGGCATGATTTCTTAACCCTCATAGGACAATCCTATTGGGTTGGTTGGTCTAGTTCACATGGTGGTTTTCTGGGATCCCCCACCTTTTCCTTTAAAGGACCTCTCTGTGCATATCCTTCTCCCTCTCGTGTAGGGGGTTCAAGTCTTGGAGTCTGTGTTATTCCTCTACATTAGTTTTATAATAGAGGTGAGCATGGCCAAGGATAGTTGTAGTGCAAAGGTAAGACTATGTCTTTCTGGAGGCAAATAAATCCCAGAATGATAGTATGGTAGATGAACCCATGGCTTATGTCAAATCTACTCCTGTGGTCTCCTTTCTTTGAGAAGGTTTACGTGCATATATTTCTACCAAAATAATGGGTTGATCTATAGATTCAGTAGTTATTTCCCTGGTCTTGTTGCCCTTCACAAATGGATATTTAAATAATGGAGGCCTTTTTATATGTTAAAGTTAACATCTATCCCTCGTAGTGGAATTTTGAATTTTTTTTTGATATCTCTTCCAAGATAAGGATGGGATTTTTGTAATATTTGGGATTTTTAGTTGCACCATCTCATTATGAAGCCTTGGTATCCCAACTTTAACCCGGTTACTGAAATTTTTTTGTAAGACTTGTTTGGATAAGGTTTCCCTATCTACCCCTACATTTTGGAGTGAGGAATGTTTAGATTCCATGTAGGATGTTTTAGGTAAGTTCTTGGAAGTTGATCCTCGGACTGAAGCTTTTGATCACACCACCTATGCCCGTATTTTGGTGGATATGGACATGACGGCTGATTTCCCGGCCACGATGGAGCTCAAAGTCAGGGACTTAATATGGACTCAAAATATGGATTATGAAGGTTTCCCCTTCATATGTAGATCTTGTTTTGGCCTTGTTAATCTAGCCTCTCGATTTTCACATCACCAAGAAGTCATTTAATGGGCGGTTTTATGGGGAAATATTTTAAACTAGAAAATTTGATAGATTATGCTTTGAGGATGATGTTTCTTTTTGTCACTCAGGCATCATCAGATGTGGAGAAGAACAAGATGATAGAAGAGAAGATATCATAGATGTCGGGTTCCTTCACCCCTCCTCCCACTTTACTTGTTAATGATCTATAGGTTGAAGACCTAGGATTGAGGCTTCTCCTTGGCCATTCTAGGTCAAAAAATTGATACTCTTGAAATTTGTATACCGATCTTCTCAAAGGAGGATGAAGATTATAATCGGCCACGTTTCGGTTGGAACGTGGTGAACTATAAAAAGAAAAGAAAATATGGTTTGTTTCCTCTCAAGATGATCCTTTGATCTCATAAAGGGAAATACCGGTGTTAGAGGTTCTTAGTCTATGGGTCAGGTGCTTTGACCTCATGCTTTGGGTCTCTTCTTGGTTCTTTTCTTCTTTTTGGGTTCGGAGTTTTTGTCTTGTTTGCTTCTTTCTTGGGCATTGGGCCTTGTTTGTCATCTTTTCTCCTTTTGGTCCTTAACACTTATCTTTCATTTTTTCATCTTTTCTCCTTTTGGTCCTTAACGCTTATCTTTCGTTTTGTTCAGGGTTCATGATCCCTTCAAAATCCATTTTCTTTGAATCTAATAAAAAACAAGTATGATGTATTTTCTTATTTTCGTAGTTGAAGCACTTAACCCTTACGAGAAGCAAATCAGCTACTATATCAAGGTTCCAAGGATGGATAAGAGGCAATGAATTTATATCTAATGATTTTCTAAATTTTTACACGTATATCATGGCATACAAAAAGCAAATTTACATCTCGTTATACACCTTAGAAAAATGGTGTTCCGCAGAGGAAGAACCAAACAATTATGGAGATGGCTCATTACATGATGGCATCCAAACACCTACCTAATGAATATTGAGATGAGGCAAAGGTGAAATTTTTTTACATCACAAATTGGAGCCCAACAAAGAGCGTAAGGAAAAAAGTTCCTCAAGAGCCTTGGATAGGAAGGAAACATTATGTCTCTCATTTGAAGGTATTTGGATACGTTGCTATATGCACATATTCTAGATGAGTTAAGAAATAAGCTAGATAATAAGGGACAAAAATTTATATTTGTTGGTTACTCGGAGGAAACAAAATCATATAAGTTGTTTGATCCTATCAAAGAGGGAAAGTTATAATCAGTCATGATGTTCACTTTATGGAGGATGAAGCATGGGATGGAAGCATAGAGACAACTATGAGAATTGCAGCGCATGTCCCTAATGAAAGTATGGTGGATGATATGTTTCCAACACCAAATATAACTCAAACATCAGCTCCTTCCAATCCCGAGATGGTACCACAAGTTGCAGCTCAAGCGACACCTTCATCACACCAAGGAGATATTCAAGGTTGTTGTCTACACCAATAGTGCAGCAAGGTTCATAGATATCTACACCACATCTACATCACTTGGTATCCTTGGAGAAACACCATTTAACACTCCAAGTGGTTCTTCATCTCTGAATCCAACTCTAAAGCAAGCATGATGCCACAAAAAACAAGGATTTTGAGTGAGTGTATAATGTTGACACAACAAATCAATTTTCAACTTTTTCTTTACTTTCTCATATTGATGATCCATTAACATTTGAAGAGGCTTTGAGTAGTTATATATGGGCAAAATCCATGAATTAGGAGATTGAATCCATTGGTAAGAACCAAGCATGGGAATTGGTTGATTTTCCTCAAGGCAAAGATGTAATTAGTGTCAAATGGATTTATAAGATTAAACAAGATGGTGATGAAAATGTGCAAAAGAATAAAGGAACCATAGTTATAAGGATTTAAAAACATCCCGATATAGAATTCAATGAGACATTTACTCTTGTTGCTTGATTGGACACCGTTAGGATCAGTATTAGCTATTGTACCCACAACAAGTGGCACCAGTATATAAAATGGATGTAAAGTCTACATTTTTAAATGGCTATTTAGAGGAGGAAGTGTATGTGGAACATCCACAAGGATATGAGATACCAAGTCATGAATAGAAGGATTATAGGTTTAAGAAGTCACTATATGGATTAACACCAAACTCCAAGAGCTTGAGTACAACCACATTGACTCTATCTCATTCAAAATGGTTTCCAAAGAAGTGGTCATTGTGAACATACATTATACATCAAAGTCAACAAGCAAGGTAAAATTCTACTTGTTTTCTTGTATGTTGATTATCTAATCTTTACCGATGATCTAAACATAGATTTCTTCAAATCAAGAATGAAGAATGAATTTGAAATGACTGATTTGAGTTTTATGAAGTTTTTTGGGGATTGCGTCCATCAATCCAATGATGGTATATTTATTTCTGAATGTAAATATGAAATGAAGTTTTATAGAGATTTAATATGAAAAGTGCAAGGCATCCCCAACACCGGTAATGATAGGAATGAAATTAAGTAAGGAAGATGATGCGAGCATGTGTGGATTCTACATTGTTCAAGAGGCTGATTGGAAGCCTTATGTACTTAACAACCACAAGGCTAGATATTGTGTATGGTGTAAGTCTGATTTTAAGGTTTATGGAGTCTCCAAAAGAATCACATTGGTAGGCGGTAGAGGATAGTGAGGTATGTAAGTGGTACAAAGGATTTTGGTATATTGTATTCCATTTCGGATGATTTCAGCCTTCTTGGGTACACCGATAGTGATTGTGGGGTAGAATATATGATAGAAAAAGTACTTTTGGGTATAATTTTAACTTTGGTATAGGTGTTGTGTCGTGGGCATCGAAGAAACAATCCATTGTGAATATTTCTTCAATGAAGCTTTGTATGTGGCAGCCACTAGTGTTACATGTCAAGTTTTTAAATGCGAAGGATGTTGAAAGATTTGATGCATGTTCAAAAAGAAGCCACTACAATGTTTTTGATAATAGTTCAGCCATACCATTATCTAAAAATCATGTGTTTCACAAGATAACTAAGCATATTGGTATGAGGTATCATTTTATTAGAGAGCTTGTAAGAAAAAATAAATTGCCTTGATTTTTTCAAGTTTGAAGATCAATTGGCTCACATATTTACAAAACCATCGGCAAAAGAGATACATTTTAGTATTTATGAAGTGGCTTAGCATTCTTTGACTTTGCACAGTTAGCAGCTCCGAAAAATGTCAGATAAGCTCTAGAAATGTTAGAAAAGCTTTTGAACAAACTTGATACACATTTTAGATTATCTCTAGTTAATCATAATTAAGGGGGAGTGTTGGAAAATCCATTGGGAATTAAATGTGAAACTAATCTTTGTCTTTGACCAAATTAAGTTCAACGACATCAAAAATTTGTATTTAATTATGTTAGCTGCATATTTACTTTTTGGTTGAAAAATTCTACTTGATTATCTCTTGTCAGAGATCTTTTGTTGCCTTGTAAGGAAAGTTTTTGTGGAGGTGAATATTATTAATGTCTCATGTTTTATTGTGTAATTTCATAGAGAAAGAAAGAGGGAACAATTAGATTTAGGAGAAGAAGAAAATAGTGCATAGTTCCAACTCAAGTATGGATTGTATTTGATGAAAGAAAACTTCATTGCAAGATGTTGATGTATGAATGAAGGTTTTGTCTGCAGTTGTAGCTGTTGTTCATTATTGGAAAATATAAATGCATTGCTGAAGCAATTTGAATCCCAGATCTATGTTATTTGAAGCCAAGATTGTTGTTTTATTTTGCTGTTATAAATTTATGTAGTTTTCCTTTCTTTCCCTATTCCAAATCTTTAATTGAAATATGTTGCATCTTATTCTCTATTAATCTTTGTAGATTCTGTAAATTCTAAAATTTCTATAGATCCTAATTTTCCCTTCATCTCTCACGGTGGATGAATCATTTGGCACTCCTGGAGGTGGTCATGGAGTTTTTCCTTAATGCTCAAGAGGCAATGATTACATTAGAGCAACAAGAAGTTGGTGAGTCGGTGGAGCAGATTGGGGCTGACACACTAGAGCCTACATTCCAAGTGGGTGACATGAAAATCAATTCAAATTTAGAGCAAGCAGAACTATGGCACATACCAGGTGAAAGGAAGATGATGGAGGCCAAGAAAATCACACCCAAAAATTTTCAAACTCACTGATTTTCATTCGGATGAATGGAATGTGTAAGACACGTGGTAATGTTATAGTTGGAGGTTGCGTGGGGAAGGGTCCCATAATAAATGCCAAAAACAACGGTTCAAAAATAGAAAGAAGATGGGTGCAGCAAATGAAAGAGATAGAAGTTTTTCTCACAAAGTTAATTTTGTAGCACATGACGTTAATTATTTCATATTTGAGGATCCCCAAAAGGATATTTTGGAGTGGTGATTAAAACATATGCCCTTGCTAAGTCATGTGATAAAGTAATGATTTTAGCTAGCGAGAGGGAAGAAGGTTTAACAAGCATTAAAGAAAAATTGTGCACTCTTTTTGTCACCCCGGAGTGATTAAGAGTTGTGGTACTAATGCAAAAACCTAGGAGTGTCTTATCTACTATTCTAGTCCTAGTTTCTTCATGGTTTTATTTTGGTTTTTAACTTTGTCCCCAAACTAGATTTATCATATGTTTAGATTTTCGTCATTTCTTGATCCTTGAAATATTCATTGTTTTATCTAGATGGTAGATCCATGTACTGTAATAGGGAGGGGACCCTAGAAAATCCCCATTTTTACTATTTATAAAAAAATAGTATGACTTTAAAAATTATAAATGATTAACTAACCTACATATCAACATAACCGTATGTAATAATTTACAACATTATAAATAATAGATAATATGTTAACACTAATTTTCCTAACACTTGAGTATTAGTTAATGGACTAGAAGTATCCCCTTGAACTGACCAAATCATTAACCTTTCATATTGCAATATTTTATCTCTATATTTACATAATTACCTTATCGGATAGATAGTGACAACTCACACTAATGTCATCACTAAAAAAACACCACCACCTTGAAGTATGTAGCATGTGTAGGTATGTATGGAATGGTTCATTATACTTACTATAAGAAACACATGAGACACTAAAGGATTGTAAATATAAAATTATATAGGAGAGTGATTGAAACATAAAGAAGCTATAGTTGGGTATGGTCGAACATTAGGCTACAAAATTTGGACCATAATATATTATAACATATATAGAAAAAGGTAAGCTCTATTAAGTGTCTTGTGTAAAATTTTGATCACTAAAGTAATTTATAAATTCGTAAATGTAATACAATTATGCATTTAGATGTTAGGATGTCATTACAAAGTATTGAACTTAGGGTGAAGTTGATGGGGACATTATGGTATCCTAAATGCTAACTTATTTTCAAAATTTGAGTTATGATGTTAATGGAACATTTTAGGGGACATTGTGATCATGCTAAAAGTGTATTGTTTATTGAATTTTATCATTTCTAAGAGGGATGATGCTATGGTATCTTTATTTACATATTTTCCAACATTGACATGTTCTATTTTACAAATTTAGGGAATCCATATTAAAGTAAAATATTAAATCATATAAAAATATAGTAATGTTAAAAATGTGTATTTATATATAATTTTGTGACACCCTATCTTAACACCATAATGTCACATCAAAGATCAATACTCAAATATACCATAATAACAAGAAACCATGATATGAAACTATAGAACCACAATTTAATGTGTCACCCTAACACAAATTGATAACACAAAACCCTTAAAAACACACCAACATGATACCTTAGCACAAAACCCTAATATGACTCATCATTATGATACGCTTGCTTTGTAAACCCTACGATGACACAATAATCCAATAACTTGACACAATACCGTAGCCCTGACACCTAATATAAAATCCAAGTGAGATATCTGCAAATACCTAAATAGTAATGAAATCCTTTTCTTACCATAAGTGAAACATCCTAAAAACAAATATGGCAACTTGAACACAATTATGAAATTGTTTATACAAATATGACATCCTAACTTAATGTGATACCCTTAAATATAATGTTTCACCCTAAATAATAATGTGACAAATTAAACACTTCGGTGACACCTAATAAAATTTGAAATCCCTAAACAATGATGTGACAACCTAATCAACTAGTGATGCTACATACACGCTAATGTGATTCCCTAATGTGAAAACCTATTATAAAACCTTAATTGTTTAAGACACTAGCATTTATATCATTGTTATGTGAAATCCTACCAAAACATGATAATGTGACACCCTAACTCAACAACATAACCGGAACCCTAATATAATCTAATAGTGTAGAACCTAATCAGGTCACATTGAATACCAAACAATGTTAGGATATCTCAACTTTGCCTAGTACACCACCCCATTATTACTATAACATAGCGAGTGAGTGGTTTCATAGAGGACTCCAATAGGACACATTAAGATTCATTAACACTAGTGTGATAGTCTAATGTTATTAGAGTGTAGAATTGAAAACATCAAGAATGTTTTTATACGATCTTTAAAGTAGGACATATTAGGTAACGGAAATGTATACATAACACCCTAAAGTTATTATAAGGAATGATATGTAACAATAAAGTGTGTTCTAAAACTAATAGATTGTCATAAACACAAAAAGACACCTATTTTAATTAAATGGTAACTTGAGAACCTATTGTACTCCTAATCAAGTGATTAGGAACACTAGACACTCAAATGGGACATATCGAGAGCCCCAAACACCAACACAACTCCCTAACATCATTTATGATGCTTGATATGTCCAAAGTTATATCATTATGGGATTTGAATTTATTATTAAGGGATTGATGACATATGGAAGTAAAATAAGACTTATTTGTGAAAAAACAAGTTAAAGAACGTGCTCAAATTAGTCTCACCCCGTTTGTCATTGAAATCCCTTAGTTTGCGGCCTCTGTCACATTTTTTGTCTCCTTGTTTTGGTGCTTAAAGGCTCTATCCTCCATTCGGTTTCCATGGTCAGTTCCTTCCTTGGTCGAGGATCACTTAAATTCCCAAAAAAAAATTTTTTCCTTTGACCATATGAAAGAGTCTGTTACTTGGTCATAAAACTCGGGCTTTTCCTTTCCCTCTATTTTCCACAATCACATTTTTTGTCCCTATCTTTTTGTGTCCCAAATACCTAAGGAAATGTGAGTGGATGTAGCTCGAAGGATCATGTTTGAACCTTATAACATTTCCAAATTCTCTGTCCTTGAAGAAAATTTCATCTCCGGGCTCAAACGGTGGTTTCCCTGCATTTTTATGGTTTGACAGGTGTGTTTTCCTGTCAAATTTACATCTCTGCATCAGTGGAAATATGGCTCTTTTTGGTTGGATGTGGCTTGGTGGGGCACTCTAAAAACTCTATGGCTTGCTTCAACCCAAAACTTGTCCACATGGAGGAACGATGCTCATTTGAAAATTCACCTTTTGGTTTGGCCTTGGAGTTGCGCTGGGAGGACACGTGGAGGATTCCATTCACTTTTCCCTAACTTAGAAAATTTTTATGCAGCCGGTATAGTTTTGGTGGGCCATGGACACGTGGTGAACCTGCACTCATTTAGGGTCTCCACTCTTGGGGACTATCTTGAAGTTGCACCATGAGGACACGTGGAGGTTTCCGTCGGGCCTTCCCTTACTTAGAATTTTCAAGAAACTTTCTAAAGGGCCTGGGACACGTGGAGGGACCACGCATGTTTGGGGACCGGCCCCTAGATTTTATTTTGAAGAAGCAACAAGAGGACACTTGGAGGCTTCCGCTCACTCTTCCCTTTTTCTGAAATTTTCAATAGCCAAAGGAGACTACCTCGGACCCTAGACACATGGCACCTTCCACTGAACTTTAAACTTTTTAAAGACTCTGCTGGACCGAGACACGTGTTGAGCCCACACTTGTTTGGGGTCTCTACTTTTGGGGACCATCTCAAGATGTGCCATTGAGACACATGGTAGTTTGAAAATTCAAAAGGTGGGGAGGCTAGGCTTCTGGGGGAAATTTGAAAAAATTTCCTTTTGTGAAAAAAGGGGTTAAAGTGTAAAAAGGAAGCACATTCCACTAGGACCCACATTGGGACACGTGTCAAGCCCATTTTTCAAGGTGAGAGGGGTAGAGAAAATGAGAAATTTTACATTTTTCCAAAAGTTGTAAAAAGTAAAAAGGAACCCCATGCCCATTTTGACTTGGATCTCCCACATGGATGGTCCAAATTCAAAAGGGAAATCGATGACAACTATGTGCATTTGTATTTGATTTTTCCGCCATTTTTCTCCAAAGCTCCTGGGATGCAAATTTTTATGGTTTTTTATCATTTCTTGATGTCTCCTACATGCCAAATGAAGAGGAGAATTAATTTGATATCTTGATTTGGTGGGGAAGATCTAAAACATCTTTTACCATTAAGATGTGATCTGACTATCGGGTTTGATCTGATTTTCCAATCTTTCCTTCCTTGGCATGCAAAAAACCAGATTTGACATATTAGAGGAGGAAGTAGTTGGCATGTGAGATGAAGAGTGATTTACTAGATGAAAGAATTGAATGCTAGAAATATTTGAAGATATTTTCCCTCTAAGTACCTGACAACTTTTTTTGTAAATCTGATTCTGGAATCATGATCAAAATCACAACAAGCAATGGTGCTTTGAATGTTTTTTTTTGTTTTGGGGGAAAACTTTGTTGTAGAAAAAATGTTATAAATTGCATGAACTTGTCATGTAAATGGTTGGAGTGTTAGAGGTCGGGAGTTAATTTCTAAGAGAAAAGTTTGATAGAGCCCATCTTTATGAGAAACCATCTGAGAAACTGTTTATTTCTTTTTGTGTTAAATTTGATCATGTCAAGGTGGTTGCAAGTGTACAACCATTGAAAAGCTCTGAGATTGTTCTAGAAACTTTCCCTATTGATGAATTTAATCAAATTTGAGTTAATCTATGTTGATTTTGGGAAAAATTGTGTTTGCTTCATTTCTAAATGTCTTGTAAATAGTTTTTTTTCCCATTGCAATCTTACATTGAAATCTTTGTGAATCACACAAGATCTTATCCTTGTGATAGTTTGGTGGCATTTGCAATTTCATTTATCAGAAGATCTTTCATTTGATAGTGAAATAAACAAATTTAAAATCACTTTACTCCTAGCATGATGATAAGATTGTTTGTTAGCCTTTGAGGGTATCTTAGGCGTGATAAAACAGAGGTTGATAATGTTCAATTAAGTTTTTCAATTTGAGCCTTCATTTTGGATTCTTAAAGTTTGTGTGAAAACGTGTTGATCTGGGCCTCCATTGAAGCACACCTTCTGTTAAAGGAGCATTTTAGCTGTTATGAAGCATTCTTGTTGATTAAGCCTTCCATTTTTTTGTAAAATATCTCAAAGATCTAGCGAATCAAGTTCATTCTGCCTCACCTCCCACCAAAAATTCATTTAAAAAACAACCAATCTTACCCATACTACCCCTGTTTTTCCTATGTGTGTACAAATGCATAATTTCTATTACCAAAACATATAGAAGCAATCATTAGTTTTCATTGTCTTTAGTGGCCTAAACCTTGCTTAGAAAATATCTCCATTATCTAGGGTGATAACTCATGAGAGTTAGGTTTTGTTGTATTGATCATATTTTCTTCAAGGTCTTCTTAATAACTTTACAAGGAAGGACATCTCCATCTCCTCCACAAACAATAGGATACAAAAGGGTCCTCTCACCCTAGTTGAAAGGCACAACCATAAAGTAGTGAGGATAGATCAAATCCTCTTGAGGGTGCTATCCATTTCTCCACATCTAAGTGATAAAGAGCAAGCTGCATTTCTTCCCATTACAAAATGACACACAACATGATCTACTTGTCTCTAAGCTTCTGTCAAATCTATGATACTTCTCAGCTTTGAGGGAGAATCAATTTGGGTACCAACACCATTTTGGTGCCGATTTTTAGCACATTTTCGGGAATTGTGATTACAGTTCATATTCAGACCCTGGTAAACATTTCTTATATGCTCTAAGTTCTAGTACATTGTTTCAACATCATCTGTGTTCGGGCTTAAGAAGTGTTCAAATTACAAGTGTTGTGTGTAATTTTTCCAGTTTCTACAATTATTGCACTAAGTTTCATTGATAAATCTGGGTAAAGGAAGGTCAGATCATTCCATTTCCAGTTTCTAGTGTTGATAGACATTTGAATAGATCATATTTTTAGTGCATTTTCACAACTAAGGTGGAAATCCTTAGTGGTGACTCCATGTTGATCTGATTTTTGATAAATACCAGTGTCTTAACCTCTGTCAAGTGATATTTGTTACTAATCTTTGCAAAGCTGGAAGGAAGAAGATCTTTCTTCACTAAGGATCCTGCTAGGGCATTATTTCCAGAGCTAGGAAAAACAAAGTTAGAAGGAAGAAAAGCCTAGAGAGTTGTTGGAGATCAACAGTCAAGAAAAGAGATCTCCATTGATGAAAGTGATCAGCCTATCATTGAAGATTTCCATTCAAGTGCTTCTTGAATTAGGTAGTATTTTTGTGGAATTGAATTCTCCATCTGGAGAGGGGCCTTCATTTGAATTTGAAAATTTTGCTTCTCATTCTACCCTTGTGTTTTCCAAAGTTGATAGGGTTTTCCAAGAAACAAATCCTTTAGGGGATATCCATTTTGAAATTTATACTCCTGTGTTTCAAAGACCCCTTGTCCCTTATCAGTTTGATTCTCCTCCAAGGTCACCTCCTCAAAACAACATGGCCCATCCCCCACCCAGACCTCCATTTGTTGTAAATACCTTTGGTCCTATAAATTTTAGAGGGATGGTTGGTTATCCAAATGTAGTTCCCCAAGATGTAAGAAATAGACTACCAAAGTTCCAAGGAAATAATGCTATAACTAGTGATCAACACTTAAAGCTTTTTATCAACATGATGGAAGACTTTGAGATTGAATTTGAAGATGTATATATCAAATTGTTTATCCATACTTTGGAAGAAGATGCAAGGGACTGGTATAAATATTTTCCAGATAATTCCATTGATTCTTGGATGGAAATGAATAATGCATTTAGATTACAGTATGGTGATAAAATAGACCCTAGGTTTCTTTTATCAGAGTTTGAAAATATCAAGAAGAATCCTAATGAATCAGTGCATGATTTCAACACAAGATTTAACAAGACCTTGAGGAGATTTATGTTAATTTGAGGCCATGTGATGAATCATGTTTGATAAAGTATTTAGATGCATTTGATAAGAAAGATTCTTACTATTTGAGGGAAAAAACCCTACCAATTTGAGGCAGGCCTTCACCATGGCTCTACAAATTGAGAACAACATTAAAGTAATTGGAAAACCTCCTAAGAGGGAGGGTGTGAAACTAGTTAACCCAAAAAAACCTCAAGCAAGTAAGGTTGCTGATTTGGAGGAAGTTGTGAAAACTTTGGTAGGGGATGTCAAAGAAATCTCATACAAATTAGCCCAGGCAGAGAAAGGAATTGGGTAGAGTTCACAAGGTCAGCACAAGCAACAAGGCCAAGACAAGATTTACAAATCATCATAGAAATGAGTAGAGATCTAATGACAGAGGCAAGGGACTTGTTGGATTTGAAATAAACAGCCCAGCCATGGAAAATAGAATGGTGCCTAATCCTTTGGCTACCAAAGTTGTTGTTGTTGAAGAAACAAATGTAATTGATTGGTGTGACAAATGTTTCATGCCCCATGCTCCATGTGAAGTAGATCAACAAGTAGAAGAAGAAGTTGATGATGATAATACTGATGATGATGTTTGCATGATGGGTTGCTCCATGAGCTCACAACAAGGAGCAACTTCAACTGAAGTGATAAGTGCTAGAACTGCTGCTAGTTTTGGGATTGCATCCACTGGGTACCTCTTCTTCCTTCCTCTCATACTTTAGAAATAGATACTATACAAGATTTTGAAATACCTAATAATGACTTTGAATATTTAAGAGCTTTAATGATAAAGAAGTATGATGGAGGAATCCCATCTAAGGAGGATAGGAAGTTGTTGATGAACGTTGTTGTTGCCCAAGAAAAGGAGTATAACACAAGAAGTAAAGTTTTCAAAGGGGCAGGACCTCAAGCCAAACCTAAAACTCCATTTCTTACTAGTATTCCTAAAGAGGTTCCTAAGAAAGATACACCTTCCAAAGGCCTTGTTGTCCCAAACAAGATTCATACTTCTCCTCATGCCCAAACTATCAAAAATCCCATGCCATCTGATGAGTTTGTCAATCTCCCTTCCAATGTTGCCTTGCCAAAGTATGTTCCTTATGATATTTCCCAAGTCTTGAGTCAGATCAAGATTTCTATTCCAATTTTGAGTTTCTTAGGATTCCTGAGCACAAGAAAAGGGCCTTTGAGTATTTGGGGTTGAAAGAAGAGAAGAGTACCCCAGGTAGAAATGTAAACATTGTGGAGACTCCTCCAATCATTGAAGAGCTAGAAACACCACCAGCATTGGAAGAACTAGGTGAACCACTTGAGGTTTATTTGGGAACATCCTTGGTAGAGTCTCAGCTAAATGTAGATCCATTCTTCACTACTCTGATCATTAAGGACAATTATACACAACTGTATGTTTGATTCGGGAGCATCATGCAATGTTATGCCTCTGGAAGTCATGAATGAACTAGATATCAAAGTAACAACAACATATGGGAAGTGCACTGCCATGGATTCCAGAGAGGTGCCAGTGGTGGGATGTGTGAAAGGTTTGGTGGTATAACTTGTAGCTTATCTCGGGTAGGAACTTGAAACTTGATGTTGTTATTGTTGATTGCCTAGCCAAGTGGGGTATGTTGTTGTCTAGAAAATGGGTTGCAAGTGTTGGTGGGAGTGTTCAAATGGATATGTCCTATGCCACCATCCCAATTGAGGGCAGCCTTGTCAAGTTGTATGGAGAAAAGAAAATGTTGCACCTCATTGAAGATCCCAACAATGCATCTTATGAAGTGTTGTACACAAGTGTTGATGTTGATAACTTTGTTGGATTTGCTAATGGGAAAGAGAACAAAATGGATCAATGTAAGAGTCTTGAACAAGTAGGCTCTCCATGGACTTTGTTGTTTGATGGAGCTTGCTCCAAATTTGGAAATGGTGTTGGTGTAGTTCTGATTTCTCCAAGCTTGGAAGAGTTTGTTTTTTCTTTCAAACTTAACTTTGAGTGTACTAACAACATTGCTGAGTATGAAGCATTGTTGTTAGGTTTGAGAATTTCTTGGAAATACTATGTTAAAGACATCATTGTTAAGGGAGATTCAGAACTAATTGTCAAACAAATCAAAAACTATATGCCACTAAAAATCAGAGGATGAAACAATACAAGCATGTAGTTTGGGACTTGATTGAGATGTTTGATTCATTTAATATTGTGCATCATGATAGGAAGTTCAATTTTATGGTAGAAAAACTTTGTAGTATTGGGATCTCGGTTTGATAATTGTGCAATGTCCCCATATTGTGAATATGATGTTGAAGTGTTAACAAGGCCATCTGTCCCTGACAACATTAAACATTGGAAATTTTTTTGATGATGATGCTCGGTCAAAATATTTCTAGAAAAAAGGGGAGTTTGCTTGATCAATGTATTGATTGGGAGCCAATGGTGTGTGCAGCAGAGAGGTAAAGAAACTTTTTTGGAAAAGACATCATCCAATTGAAAACTAATACCATTCCTAGAGGACTGGTTTCTCTTGAATCAAACTTTGATAATGTTGATTGCATTATTAACAGGCATATAGCAGCCTCAAGGGATGTTGAGGAGCATGACCTTGGTACAAAGGAGAAACCAAGGAAGATCTAGTTGGGAAGCAATCTGAACAAGGAGGAAAAGCAGTCCTATGTCCAATTGTTGAAAAAATATCAAGATTGCCTAGCTTGGTCTTATTCTAAACTAAAGGCATACAGAGAGGATTTGTTTCAACATGAAATTCCTTTGGAATCTAATGCAAAGCCATTCAGGAAGAAATAGAGGCCGATCAATCCACTCCTATCTCTTAAAATGCAAGAAGAAATGAAGAAACTGAGGGATGGAGGGATTATTCAGCCCACAAGGTATTCTTCTTGGGTTGCAAACTTAGTGCCAGTTAGAAAAAGAATGGTGATATCAGGTTGTGCATGGATTTTAGAAATCTGAATAGAGCATCAATGAAGGATAATTATCCTTTACCAAACATGGAAAACATGTTACAATTAGTGATTGGTTCTGAGCTGCTTTCTACCTTGGATGGTTTCTCTGGCTATAATCAAGTTGTTGTGAAGGAATCAGAAAGAATCAAGACAACCTTTACCACTCCTTGGGAACTTATGTCTATGTTAGAATGCCCTTTGGTTTGATGAATGCTGGAGAAACTTTTCAAAGAGAAATGGATGTTGCTTTTGTTGTTACATTAATGATTTTATTGTTGTTTACCAAGATGATGTGACTGTGTTTTCTAGAAGGAGAAGTGACCACTTGCAACACTTGGAAAAAATGTTGATAAGATGCAGAGAGTATGGCATTTCACTCAATCCAAAGAAGTGCCATTTTGGAGTGCAAAGGCCAAGTTTCTTGGTCACATTGTATCAAAGGATGGTGTAATGATAGATCCCAGAGAGGGTAGAGGCCATCAACAAGGTCCCAATTCTAAGAACCAAGAAGGAATTTAGTCCTTCTTTGGGAAAATAACTTTATCAGAAGATTCATATCAAACTTTGTTGAGTTGACCATTCCAATTACTTGCATGCTAAAGAAGGACCAAGTTATCAAATGGGAAGAGGCTACCATTCAAGCTTTCAATGGGATCAAAGAAGCATTAAAGCATGCCCCTATTTTAGCAGCTCCAGATTATAAAAAGCCTTTCCAAATGTTTTCTTTTGCTTCAAAGAACACTATTGCATCTATCTTGTTGTAGAAGGATGATGAAGGGGCTGAGAGGCCAATTGCCTTTTTCAGTAAGGCATTGTAGGGGGCTTGAGTTGAAATACACCATTATGGAGAAACAAGCATTTTCCTTGGTAAAAAACAAAGGTTTTTAGACCTTACATTTTGAGCTCTAAAGTTGTTTGCTTATGTTCCCCACACCATGGTGAAATATGTCTTATCAGAGATGGAGGTCTCAAGAAAAATATGTAGATGGGTGAACAAGTTGTAGGAATATGACATGGATATCAAACCAAAAGTTGGTAAGAGGTTTGGGCTTAGCTAAGCTTATGGTTGAGAGCAACTTGTAAAACTATTGAGGTGAATGAAGTAGAAGGAAGGGTGGATGTCCTTGAAAATTTGATGAGTTTTGAATGGTACAAAGATATAATTTTTTATCTCAGACATCTATACTACCCTGAGTATTTAAGTAAAAATCAGAAAAGAGCTCTTAAGTTGGCTTCCCAGAAATATGTCATTACTGATTTTGGGTTAGCTTGGAAGAACCCTAAGGGAGTTCTCTTAAGGTGCATTACTGAAGATGAAGCCCCCAAGATAATTGTTGATCTCCATGGAGGAGTTTGTGGGGGGCATTTTTCTGGAAGAGTCACAACACACAAGATCTTGAGGGATGGTTATTGGTGGCCAAATCTTTTCAAAGATACAACTTTGTTGGTTAGAAGATGTGAGAGTTTCCAGTAGCATTTTTCTAGAAGAATGAAAGCTTCAGGCTCCCTTCCTTTGCATCCTGTATCAATTGAATCCCCATTCAAGCAATGGGGAATGGATTTCATTGGTGAGATTTTAGACCCTTCAAGTGCTAGCCATAAGTGGATTCTTGTAGCCACTGATTACTTCACTAAGTGGGTGGAGGCAATCCCCACCAAGAGATCAACACACCAAATTTTCATGGACTTCATGTTGAACCATATCATCTATAGGTTTGGAGTGCCAATTAAAATTGTTGTTGCTAATAATGCCATGAGCTTTAGAGCTAAACCTTTGATGGAAATGTGTAAAGAATATGGGATCAATTTGACATATGCCTCCAACTATAACCCCCAAGGCAATGGAAAAGTAGAGTCCAACAATAAAAATATATTAAAGATCATTAGGAGAACCTTGGAGCTGAACAAAAGGAAATGGGGTGAGCAGTTGAAGTTTGTTGTTTGGGCTGATAGAATTACTTGTTAAAAGAGCTACTGGAAAAATTCCATTTGAATTGGTGTATGGAACTCAAGCTTTTTGCCCTACATATGCAATTATCCTCATATCAATTCATTCAACAACTAGAAGATCAAGAAGTTAGTCCATATGATGCTCACATTAACTAGATTGTTGAACTTGATGAAGAAAGGAGGGCATCCCACCAAAGGCATGTAAAGTTCAAAGAAAAATTGAAGAGGTTATTTGACAAGAAGGTCACTCCAAGAGCTTTCAGCGTTGGAGATCTTGTGCTATTATGGGATAAGGCATGAAGATAAGGGAAGCATGGTAAATTTGATGCATTATGGATGGGCCCTTACTCCATTGACATTCAAATTGGTGAACATACCTTCTTCTTGAAAGACTTGGATGGGAATTGCTCAAATTTCCTGTTAATGGAAGGCATTTGAAACATTTCCTTGATTGATTCCCAGAATCAAGGTGAGCATCATTTGTATAGTGTATAGTTCATTGGTTGCTTTCTATTTTTGTGTTTTTTCTCGTTCTGGTCCTTGGTGACCTAGTTTTGTGGGTTTCTTAGTTCATTTTTAGGAGATGGTTCTGGTTTTCTACTCTGCAAGATGAATCCTTTGCCCAATGGATATTTTTGGCACTTGGTCTGTTATTTGGTTCTTATGGCACTCACAGGGAGTGCCCATCCCAAGTCGGAGCTGATGTTGGTGCTCAAATTAGTCTCACCCCATTTTCATTGAAATCCCTCAGTTTGTGGCCTCTTGTCACATTTTTTTCTCCCCATTTGTGCTTGAAAAGGATTTGTCCTCCATTTGGTTGCCATGGTCAGTTCCTTCCTTGGTGAGGATCACTAAATGAACTTTTTTTTTTATTCCTCTAACCATATGAAAGAGTCATTACTTACTTGTCGTAAAACTCGGGATTTTCCTTTCCCTCCATTTTCCATAGTCACATTTTGTTGTCCCTATCTTTTGTGTCCCAAATACCTGAGGAAATGTGAGTGGATGTAGCTTGAGAGGATCATGTTTGAACCTTGTAACATTTCCAAATTCTCTGATCCTTGAGAAAATTTCATCTCTGGGCTCAAACGGTGGTTTCCCTACATTTTACACTTGTGGTGTGTTTTTCCCATCAAATTTACATCTCTGCATCAGTGGAAACATGGCTCTTTTTGGTTGGATGCGGCTCGGTGGGGCACTCTAAAAACTCTATGGCTTGCTTCGACCCAAAACTTGTCCACGTGGAGGAACGACGCTCATTTGAAAATTCACCTTTTGGTTTGGCCTTGGAGTTGCGCTGGGAGGACACGTGGAGGATTCCACTACTTTTCCCGGACTTAGAAAAATTTTTATGTAGTCGGTATAGTTTTGGTGGGCCATGGACACGTGGTGAACCCGCTCATTCAGGGTCTCCGCTCTTGGGGACTATCTTGAAGTTACACCATGAGGACACGTGGAGGTTTCCATCGGGCCTTCCCTTACTTAGACTTTTCAAGCAAATTTCTAAAGGGCCTAGGACATGTGGAGGGACCACGCATGTTTGGGGACCGCCCCTGGGTTTTATTTTGAAGAAGTGTCAGGAGGAACACTTGGAGGCTTCCACTCACTCTGCCCTTTGCTCAGACTTTTCAACAACCAAAGGAGACTACCTCGGACCCTAGACACATGGCACCTTCCACTGAACTTTCAAATTTTTAAAGACTCTGTCGGACCGAGACATGTGTTGAGCCCGCACTTGTTTGGGGTCTCTACTTTTGGGGACCATCTCAAGATGCGCCATTGAGACACGTGGGTTTTGAAAATTCAAAAGGTGGGGAGGTGGGCTTCTAAGGGAAATTTGAAAAAATTTTCCTTTTGTGAAAAAGGGGGTTAAAGTGTAAAAAGGAAGCATGTTCCACTTTGGGACCCACATTGGGACACGTGTCAAGCCCATTTTTCAAGGCGAGAGGGGAGCAAAATGAGAAATTTTGCATTTTTTCCCAAAAGGTGTAAAAGGTAAAAAAGGAACCCCCAGGCCCATTTTAACTCGGATCTCCCACGTGGATGGTCCAATTCAAAAGGGAAATCGGCCAATGGTATGTGCATTTGTATCGATTTTTCCACCATTTTTCTCCAAAGCTCCTGGGGATGTGAATTTTTATGGTTTTTATCATTTCTTGATGTCTCCTACATGCCAAATGAAGAGGAGAATTAATTTGATATCTTGATTTGGTGGGGAAGATCTAAAATGTCTTTTACCATTAAGATGTGATCTGACTATTGGGTTTGATCTGATTTTCCAATCTTTCCTTCCTTGGCACGTAAAAAACTAGATTTGATGGATTAGAGGAGGAAGTAGTTGGCGTGAGATGAAGAGTGATTTACCAGATGAAAGAATTGAATGCTGGAAATATTTGAAGAGATTTTCCCTCGAGCACCTGAATTTTTTTTTACAAATCTGATTTTGGGAATCACGATCAAAATCACAACAAGCAATGGTGCTTTGAATGTTTTTGTTTTGGGGGAAAAATCTATTGTAGAAAAAAGTTATAAATTTGCATGAAATTATCATGCAAATGGTTGGAGTGTTAGAGGTTGGGATTTATTTTCCTAAGAAAAATTTTGACAGAGCCCATCTTTCTGAGAAATCTTGTTTATTTTTTCTTTTGTGTTAAATTTGATCATGTCAAGGTGGTTGCAAGTGTACAACCATTGACAAGCTTTGAGATTGTTCTAGAAACTTTCCCCGATGATGAATTTAATCAAATTTGAGTTAATCTGTGTTGATTTTGGGAAAAATTGTGTCTACTTCATTTCTGAATGTCTGTAAATAGTTTTTCTTGTTCCCATTGCAATCTTACATTGAAATATTTGTGAATCACACAAGATCTTATCCTTGTGATAGTTTGGTGGCATTTGTAATTTCATTTATCAGAAGAGCTTTCATTTGATAGTGAAATAAACAAATTTAAAATCACTTTACTCCTAGCATGATGATAAGATTGTTTGTTAGCCTTTGAGGGTATCTTAGGTGTGATAAAATAGAGGTTGATAATGTTCAATTAAGTTTTTCAATTTGAGCCTTCATTTTGGATTCTTAAAGTTTGTGTGAAAATGCGTGCTTGATCTGGGCCTCCATTGAAGCACACCTTCTAGTTAAAGGAACATTTTAGTTGTTATGAAGCATTCTATTGATTAAGCCTTCCATTTTTGTAAAATCTCTCAAAGATTTGGCGAATCAAGTTCATTCTACCTCACCTCCCACCAAAAATTCATTTAAAAACAACCAATCTTACCCATACTACCCTTGTTTGTCCTATGTGTGTACAAATGCATAATTTATATTACCAAAACATACAGAAACAATCAAGTTTTCATTGTCTTTAGTGGCCTGAACCTTGCTTAGAAAATATCTCCATCATCTAGGGTGACAACTCGTGAGAGTTAGGTTTTGTTGTATTGATCATATTTTCTTCAAGGTCTTCTTAATAACTTTACAAGGAAGGACATCTCCATCTCCTCCACAATCAACAGGCTACAAAAGGGTCCTCTCACCCTAGGACAACTATAAAGTAGTGAGGATAGATCAAATCCTCTTGAGCTACAAAACAACACAGAACATGATCTGCTTGTCTCTAAGCTTCTGTCAAATTTGTGATGCTTTGCTCGACTTCGAGGTAGAATCAATTTGGGTACCAACATGTCCATCCTAACACGACACCTGAATGTTACACCTTAATATAAAACTCTAACATGACACCATGATTTGATAGCATACGGTGACCCCTATAATGACACAATGATGAAACAAGAAAATATGATACAATAATGCAACACATTAAACACTAATGGATACCCTAAACACAAATTATAATAAAATAGAAAACCTAAATAATCATTCACCTCAAATAAATTATTAAAACATAAATAAAAACTTTTACGAATTCCCCATTATTGATTAGCTATAAGTTATTTTTGTTTTGTTTTGTTTGCAAATTCCACAAATCCTCATCTTAGTTATAAATTTGGATTTGAAAACTTTCATTTTTTTGATATGGAGACTAGTGTCAAGTGTCTGGAAATCAGTGCACTTTACATTCTATTTTTGGTGTTGACTTTTATGTGCAGTCAGGAAGAACCAATGGCTACCAACTTCCAAGTGCCATAAAGTAGAGGAGTTTCGCACCAGAAAAATTAACGAGAATAAATTTGAAGTTCAAATGAGTGTCATGCACATAAACAAATGACATAGATTTAAATACTCCTACTTATTTATACAAATCTCTGTTTCTGAAAAAATAGACTTTTCAGAAAGTTAACGTTGAGACTTTCCATTGATAATAGATTTGATACATTTGATCGCATATGTGAAGAGAACCCATGCTATGAATGTTTCGATGTCTGTGGAGTATAAAATAATAAAATAGTAAAAAACAATCAAATTCGATGCACGTTGAAACGACTGGAGAAATTGAAGAACACAAATTATTAAAACTCCATTCCAAAATGATACCGATGAAGCCCACGTGGCTGATATAGTTGTAAAACCAAAATAAAAACCAAGTGGATGGTTGAAGGATGATATGTGACATTTTAAAGGAGCTAGGTCAAGTTCATGTATGGAATTGAGTAAAACCATAAGCCCATAATTAGATAAGCCAAAGCCCACATAAAGTCACGAGGGATTTTATAAAGCTAAAGATAAAGTTTAACTAATGCTTTAATATAAAATTTATAAAGGTCGACAAAAATAAACAGAGAACAACGTGAAAATGATTATAGCTAATTGAGAGATATTTTTAGTGAACAGTTGGTGTGGAAAGTGTGCATGAGATGATTGATGTTTTTTCAGCTTTATTGGTATTACTGGAGGCCACATTTTGACACCCACGTAGCCGAAAACTAGATATAAGGAAATATATTTCCAGTCTTATGCAGAGTTTTGTTGATGGTTATTTCTGGATATTAATGTGAAAGCTAAATCAGTAAACTATAATTTAAATTTGGAATTCAATGAAGATGGGATATTTTTGTAGTTACTTGATCTATTTGTGGGTGTAGACAGAAAATTATGTATTTATTGTTACATTATGAATATGCATGATTCTTAAGTGAGAAGATCAGAACACTAGTGACACCACTCCTGGTCCTATTTATTTTGATTGATTTTGATTGTGACATTTCCTTATGCATTTTGTTCATGTCACAGAGATTCATTTCTATACCTTGTAGGTGCTTCTATCCATAACACATGTAAATCATCGTGTTCCAGAATTTTAGACTGTGCCGATTCCATCATCATTCCAACATATATTTAATACATACAATGAGATATAAACAAATTCACTCTCATCCTCTTGTTGGTTTTACTTACTTGCCATTGTATGTTGCATATTGTTAATTTTTTATATTCCTGATTGAGAACTAAATCTCTGTCATAAAATTTAAATTATGTTAAGACGTTTGGTGAACCTGACTCTTGGATGCTCTTTATCAAATCAATTCTTTAAGAAATTATAGCGGTTCTAGATTTTGTATACTGTCTTTTATTTCCCTTATCTATAGTGGTTGATTTGGTCCTCCAAAACATAACGAGCTCCTGCAACGTACTCGTAATCAGTCCAAAATTTATGGTTGAATCTACACATGTTTATCCTTACCTATATTCTAATCATGTACCCCACAACAAAATTAAAGCTTCTGATAATGAACATCCTTTTGACGACGACATTTATGTTGATCATGATCAACTTGATGCATTCACTATTTTTATTCCACATTATGTTAAAATCTCAATCATGTGCCACATGTTTTACATGTTTTATTTGCTTTTAAACATGATTGTGAAAATTCTTCCATTGTCATTATAATCTCTATCTTAGGACTAATTGTTGTTTACACCCTTTTTATTTCACTTTCTTATCCGCCACCGTTATGGGGGAATCTATTATCCATAATCCTACTCCCAAACCTAACAATCACATTTCTTCCCATATCATCTCACATATCAAACCTAGAACCTATTTAGTAACCTACGGCTTAGAGTCCTTGCGCCATGATTTACGGGGATCAAATTTCTTAATTCCAACACACATTTTCTTCTTTAGCTCCTTCTATTTGTTCTTTACTTCTCTTACATAGTCGTATTGCACATGAAGTTTCTTCTTACCCAATTCCCTCTATTTTTATTTTAGCCAAGTTCCCTCTTTTTGATGCCCATGGAGATTGAAAAGATCATATTAGATCATTCAATGTTGAATTCTTGGACTATGCTTATGATAATAGTTTAGTGACTAAATATTTTCCTAAGAGCTTACGAATCAGATTTGTGATGGTTCTCTGAATTACATCTGTACACAATGTTACATATTTCACTTACTTACAAGTCCATTCTTGCCACATTTTTCAATAAATATCGAAACTAAAATATTGTACATGCACAAATGACTAAAATGAAGCAACAATCTAATGAGCATGTGAGTGACTATGTTGTTTGTTATAAAAGTAATATTACAAAAATAAACAATGTCTTAGTTGAATCTGAATTATATTTTTTTCTTAAATTCTATTTCCTCCTTTACAAGAATGTGTCATATTTGATTCTTTCCATTATTTTGATAATATATGTCATACCCTTAAATAACGTGAAACCAAGTTAATTTTAATGGGAAAGTTTTGTACAGGTGATAATACTTCCCATTGATATAATAATTGTAACACCCACAAAAATGAAGTTCTAGGAACACGTTAAAACTTAACACTTAACACTGAAAATTGTGACTAATTATTTATTTATTTATTTTTTATAAAAGTTACAAGGGTGTTAACCCTTAGGGTACATTAAATTAACTTACACCATTAAACTCAACTTTACGATTGATAGGCCAGGTCTAGTTAAATGATTAAAATATTAAAATTACTTTACCTCTAAGGTTGATTAATTAAAAGTTACTTAGTAAGGTTCCCTAATTTAATTTACATAGTTAAATGTTTTCTCTTCTTTAGTTAATCTTGATACAAAAAGGTTATCCTTATACTTACTTGTTTTAGTTTCCTTATCCTATTAGCTTAAAGTCCTTTCTATTAATTTCCTAAGGCATACTAAGAACTAAAAAAATCTTTACACCCCAAGGCAATTTAATGGCCCCATTCACCCATCTACACATACCCTTAAGGGTTGATTTAAAACATATATAAAATAGATATTCCTACCCAGAGACGAGAAAAGGGGTTGATCCTCCACCCTTAGATCAAATAAATCTTGACCAGTAGATCCTAGGGTTCCAAACTAACCCTTAAAATCCTTAAGCATTCTGATTAAAACCTCTTCTTACCCTATTCTCCTCATTTGATCTATTTTATTTTGTTAACAATGCAGGTTGGAGAGAAGGAAGCCATGAGAGAAAGAGAGGAAGAACTATGGAGGAGTTTGAGGAGATCAAGGTTAGATTAGATTAGATTATAGTTGTATTGTTGTAATTTCTCTCATTCGAGGATTGAAAGGGTTCCTTTACCAATATTATTTTTTTCAAGACTATTTGTATTTGGAGTTCTCTATTTGGGGCAAACCCTACCCCCATAAATGTAAATGGGAAATAATGTATTTAATTACCATGTGTAGGTTTAATTATTTTATCAATAAGATTTGAGAATTATTTGATTCTTGGTAATTTCTTAGTTAAATTTACAAATTAAAAATTAGTATATACTGAGTTAAAAATTTGCCTGTACGCTGATCCGAGAAGTTCCACTTTGTAAGTGACAGAGCCTCTTCCTAGAAAAATTGGCAATCCACGGGACCGTCACCCTACTAGGTCACAAACCATGAACCATTATCTTACGGAGTGGCAGGTTCTGTGACCCATTTGCCTTTCTGAGCGGCGGTTATGAGATCACCGCTATACACAGAGCTGCGATTCTTTTCTTAGAGAAATAGAACCTAAAATTTGAGATTTTGACAAAACCAAAAGTTCTTATAATGCTCTAAAATACATTCTAACTTGATTTTATGCACTTTAAGTTTCCGAGTTTTGGGATTTCATTCCATTTGTTCATTTCGAGTTAAAATACTCATTTTAAAGCATTATCCATTCCAATAAAAACACAACTACTTACAAGATCATTTTCATTTTGTTCCACTAATTTCCTTTCAATTCCAAGAGTGTAAAAAAACATCTAATTCTAGTTCTAACATTTTCATTTTTATTACTACAAAATGCAACATTCCCTATCTCAAATTTGTTGTCTCTTTCATTTTCACTAAAACTCATGTATTCAAAATAACTACAACCACTTTGTTAAACATTCAAGTTTACTATGCATACATTTTTAACATCTTACAACTTCTATATTTCTTTTTTCTCTTTTACCATAATGTAATTTAACAATAAAACTAAACTTTCTTTTCCATTGAGTATAGCTCATTTATTTATTTATTAAACAAAGAACTTCTTTTCTCACAAACAGAATAAAAATCCAAATAAAGACAATAATTTTATTTTCTATTTCACAAGACTAACTTTAGAACACCATATTTCTTTCCTTTTTCTAAAAGAAAAACAACTTGACATCCAAAAATGATAATAAATTTTCTTCACAAGATTTATACAATATATTCTACTTTAAGTGGGAAAATTATACAATAATGTAAGCTAAAATGAAATGCAATATTACAATTTCCTCCACTCTAAGTGAGAATAACAAAAAACCTTTTCACAAGAATGAATTTCTTAAGGATCCCAACAAAAGCTCCAAACTTCACAACACCAATAAGAAATCTCCTTCATGATTTGTTTGATCCAAAACAAAATGGGGGAGAGGAAGCACTCTCCACCCAACCAAAATATCTAATGGGGAGGAAAATCCATCCTCCCGATTAGTCCCCAAGCCCCAACCAAATTACAATGAAAGGTGATTCCAACACATGGAAAAAACAAGCTTCCACATTACAAACCAAGTATTTCATAACCATTCCAAATGAAAATTCAACTCAAACTAAAAACACAAGAAGGTAGAACAACAAAACAAATAAGGCTTAAAAATGAAAGCCAATGGAGCGAGAACATATGGGAGGCCACTTATGCCTCCCAAAGGGAAATGGGTGACCACCTTGAAACCCTTCAATTCATATCTCAAATCCTCTACATACTCTTATTCCTCCCTCAAGTACCTCTTATTCCTCCCACATACTCTTATACCTACCTCATACTCTTATGCCTCCCTATACTGAGAACAAGTAAGAAATGTAAGCATTCATTGTCCAAGGTGGGACACCCAACCCAAACTCCCTCCAAAATATGAAATAACTCTTATGCCTCCCTACATTAATCCTCCCCATAGTCCCCTCCTACACCACACTTATGAAATATACCCAATCACCCAACAAGCATTCCAAACACTAAAAAAAAAAAAAAAAGCACACAAACATAAAATAAAGGAATAACATAAGAAAGAGTAAAACTCCTACCTTCCCATAGTAGATTTTGTTTCAAGAATAAATTTCCAAGCTTTTCAAAACCCAAGTAATCACCAAAAAATTCCAACCAAGACCACAAGCACTCGAAAATCCTCTAACTCCCAAAATGTAAGAGCAAAAAATAATGAAGTAGCCCCCAAACAAGAAAAAAACTTCAATAAGTAGAAAAGGGAGAGAGGAGGGTGAGGTGGCTCCATGTAGGATGCCACATCATACTTCCTCAAATCTACCTCACAAGTCAAACCTCAACCCCAATGCACAATAAATTGGTGGGTGAGAGGAATGACACATTACTTACACACGTAATCCAAGCTGCACCCCCGAGGACAAAATTAATTACAAGAAAGAGAGTGAAATAAACATTTTATATTTTTGTCTTCCCAAAACACATAATGGGGTCTATTTTTGACGCATCAACCCATAGGTATGGTTGCTTTATAGAAATTTAAGAGGTGTGGGACAAGTTTGACTTGTCCCACAAGCCTCCAAAATTGGCCTTTAAGGCCAAATTCGAATTTCTATGAAAGGGTAGAGTGTACAACACTCAAGATCACAAGAACTCAACTTTAAACACATAATCCAATAAAAATTAGGTTTAATAAATAAATTCCTTTGGTCACATCTATAATTAGTTTAGAACATGATTAATAAACTTTCAATGAGACACTAAAACTCACTAATGATAAAGGGGAAAACATACACCAAAATCCAAATAATTAATACAATAAATTACATCACTAAAAATCACATACTAACATCAATTAAAAAATAAATAAATAAAATAAAACACAAATACTCTTGGTCACGGTTTCCCCTAAAAATAATTCAAACACACACACAAATACATGTTTCCATGGTGACCCTTGTTGAATTCACCTAGAATTCCAATGTGGTTGGTCTCAAATCCCCGATTGTTTGTTGTGAATATATTTACCTACAAAATACATAATACCTCCTTGAAGCTCATGGCCACATTAAAAAATTCAAAATAAAATATGTAATATAAATCCACAATCATCTATATATGCACCAAATCATCATCTAGGAAATTTATGATATCATTTACAATTTCTAACAAACTCTCTATTCTACATTTCATCCATGTCAAAATGATCACAACATTAATTCAATTATCAAGGGCTACTCGAAAGTGAAGAAAATATCGCATGTCATGAATATATATGACTATGTCAATAGCATATCATCATCAATATCAAAATGTCTCTAATGATCTAAGCACATCATATATGAATCGAAATCAACAATGATCCAAAGGTATCCCTAACATCTAACATAATGCTAAATAAAAAGGCTACAATAATATCCGAAGTCTATTTAATAGTATCAAAAGCACTAAAAACAATGTTTCAAATGGAAGTGGGCACTACAACAACAAATTCCAAAGAAAATCCACCTTTAAGAAAAACCTAATGAGCCTAATGCTACTCTTAAAGGATGATATATGTCAAGTTCATGTATGAAAATGAATTAAACCATAAGCACATAATTAGATAATCCAAATTCCAAATAAAGTCACGAGGATTTTATAAAGCTAAAGATAAAGTTTAATTAACACTTCAATCTAATTTTTATAAAGGTAGACAAAAATAAATAGTGAACAACATGAAAATGATTATAGTTAATTTAGAGATTATTTTAGTGAAATGTTGGTGTAGAAAATGTGCATGAGATGATTGAAGTTTCTTTTCAGCTTTATTGGTACTAATGCAAGCCACATTTTGACACCCATGTAGCAGAAAACTAGATATAAGGAAATATTTTTCTAATCTCACGTAAAGTTTTGTTATTGGTTATTTCGGATATTAATGTGAAAGCTAAGTCGACCAACTATAATTTAAATTTGGAATTCAATGGAGATGAGGTAATTTTGTAGTTACTTGATCTATTTGTGGGTGTAGACACAAAATTATGTATTTATTATTACACTATGAATATAATTTAATTTCAAATGTATGATTCCTAAGTGAGAAGATTAGACACGAGTTACACCACTCCTAGTCCTTCTATTTATTTTGATTGATTTTTATTGTGACATTTCCTTGTGCTTTCTAGTCATGCCATAGGGATTCATGTATATGTCTCTAATCTAATTTAGTCTTCTTGTCTTAGGGATAGTAAAACCCGGTAAGGACACTAGTGTCCGAGTGCTAGTATCACTTCCTAGTGATTTTGTCAACTTTGCTTATATATTATTTTATCGCTTCACGGCTTATATTATACCTTTTATAATTCCTATTTCTTAATTGGGGTCAAAATTTATGTTACTAAGTATCAAAATTAAAACAAACGGGTCATATATATACATAACCTACTAACTAATCTAGGGGTTGACTTGGTCATTATTTCTAATTAAGCTAAATGTGAAATATATGCCTAATCAAGTGTTATTGTAGTATTAAAACAAATATCTAATTAAGTACATAAATTACACCCAAACAACTAAGAAATAATTTAAAAAACCCTAATTGCAAGGAGGAGAAAGACGCGTTTACTTAACTGATTTTCTATAAAGTCTAGAGTGTACCAAATTGTTGATTAGGTGAACAGTAGAAGGAGCATTGCACAAAGATGTAGAAAATGTAGATCTAGAGAGATTGAAAGGATTGGGGTACCTTGGGAGGAACAAGGGAACTTGTGGCAGCCCTAGGCCTTTTTAAAAAGCTTGGAGTGCAGTGGAAAATCTTAGAAACCCTCCTCTAATGTGTCCTAAGTTGTTCACTTTTTTATCCTTTAATCACTCCGAGGTCGCAAAATGATTTACGAGGTTGCTGGAAACTTGCAATGAATTATGAATCAGAAAAACCCTCAAATATATATCAAAATTTTGAAAAGAAAGATGAAAAATGAGGGGTTGAATTGTCCTCAACTATCACAATGATGAACTTATAATTGAGTGCTACATTACATCTTAGAAAAAATGTAGTTCTATGCTTATGTGTGTGTGGAATCGTGCTTCAGTGGCCCTTCTTTGTGCCACACTTGATAAAGAAAAAGTAAGATAAATCTAAACAAATGTAATAGTTGTGTGTATGGAATAGATTGAACTTCCTCAGATGTATGAAGTCTATGTAGAATAACAAACCCTCTTGTCCCTTGAATGGTGTTAGATGGATGCAACTAAGCTCTTATATACTATATGGATGTAACCTTAGGTGGTGATAACTAATGCTTAGTGTTTGGTCCTTTATTTGATAACTAAACTTAATATTTACATGATTCCCTTGCTTGAATTTCGTAATTAATCTCAAAAAGGCTGAGTACCAAAAATATAAGATGCTCAAATGTCTTTAAAGGATGCAAAAAGTGTGAGTAAAGTATAAAGGGGTCAAGTGCGCCCAGAGGGTGAGTGCGGCTGATCTAGTGTCTTGGCTAGACGTCCTGTGTCCGAGAATGATAAAAGTTAGAGTGTAACAAGGCGGAGAGTAATTAAGCATGTGTAAGACTAAAAGAAGATATAAAAGAGAAGACTGGTGATAGAAGACATGGGTTAATTAGTACTCTTCTAACTTAGGAAGCATATGAATAGTAATATATAATCAAGAATATATAATTATCCAGATTGTGTGATTTTGTGTCTAAAAATTCCTAGCTACTACTTTAGCAAAAAGAACAATTGAGATCTTGGGGAAAATTAGTTGTACCTCACTATCATGGTAAAAATTTCACAAGTGTAACCTAGCTTAAAATGACATGATTCTATCACAAAAACATGAAAAATACATTAATTCTGAAATGTAGTACAATGCTTGGTTAAAATCACATTTGCATGACAACCAAATTCATTCCAACTCAATAATATTAATATTTTATTCAATCTAATGTGTATGTGAGCCTTGTTCATGTAGTTAGGTTTTGTTTTGGAAGTATAGGTGAGACTAGGAAACCCTACAATATAATTTGGATTCCACATAAAGTGAAGTGAAGGGGACACTGCTAAACCTTAAAAAAAGATTCAATACACACTTCAATGCCACTAGAGACTAGTTAAAACACTAACAACTAGGGATTTTTGTCGCTTTCTGTTCTTCTATCCATCACACATGTAAATTCTAGACTTTCAGACGATGCCCATTCCATCATCATCCCAACCTAGATTTAGTACATATAATGAGATATAAGATAATTCACTCTCATCCTCTTCTTGGTTTTACTTACTTTTCATTGTATGTTGCGTATTGTTAAATTTTATAAACCTGATTGAGAGCCAAATCTCTGACATAAGATTTAAATTATGTTAAATCATTCGGTGAACATAACTCTGTGATGCTCTTTATCAAATCAATTCTTTAGTAAATTACAATTGTTCTAGATTTTGTATGCGTTTTCTTATGTAAATTACCTATAGTGGCTGATTTGGTCCTCCAAAACATAACGAGATCCTCCAACCTACTCAAAATCATTTAAGAATTTATGGTTGTATCCACACATGTTGATCTTCACTTATATTCTAATCATGTACCACATAAAAAAATAAAGCTTATGATATTGAACATTCTTATGATGACGATTTACTTATGTTGATCATGATCAACTTGATGCTTTCACTAATTTTTATTCCACATTGTGTTAAAATATCAATCAGGTGCCACATCTTTTACATGATTTATTTACTTCTAAGCATGCTTGTGAAAATTCCTCCGTTTTCATTCTAATCATTGCACCTTAGGGCTCACCGTTGATTACACCCTTTCTATTCCGGTTTCGTATCCCCCTCTCGCTATTAGGGCATCTAGTATCCATAATCCTACTCCCACACCTAAAAATCACTTTTCTTCCCATATCATCTCTCATATCAAACCTAGTACCTATTTAGGAACCCATAGCTTAGAGTCCTTATACCATGATTTCTTGGATCAAATTTGTTAATTCCAATACACATTTTCTTGTTTATCTCCCTCTCTTTATTAGTTACTTCTCTTACATAGTCATATTGCACCTGATGTTTCTTCTTACCAAATTCCCTCTATTTTTATTTCTATGGAGATACACAAGATCATCTTAGATCATTTAATGTTGGGTTTTTAGACTATTATTGAGATAATAGTTTATTAACTAAATTCTATCCTAAGAGCTTATAGGAATATGATTTGTGATGGTTATATGATTTACCTTTACACATTGTTACATAATTCACTTCTTTAGCAAATCCATTCTTGCCACATTTTTCTATAAACATCAAATCTAAAATATATTACATGCATAAATGGCTAAAATGAAGCAATGATCTAATGAGCATCTTAGTGACTATGTTTTGTTTTATAAGAGTAATATTGTCAAGATAAACGATGTCTTAGTTGAATCTGAATTACATTATTTATTTATCCAAATTCAATTACCTCCTTTACAAGAATGTATCATATTTGATTCTTTCCATTATTTTGATAATATATGTCAAACCCTTAAATAATGTGAAACCAAGTTACTTTTAATGGTCAAGATTATGTATGGTGATAATACTTCCCATTGATGTAATAAAAATTCCAAAGAAAATACACCTTTAAGAGTAAACCTAATGAGCCTAATCCTACTATTAATTTTGCATCTCAACCAAAAAGCTCCAAATATAACCTACATGGCACATTTTTACTAGATTACTATATCCCCCTCATATTTTTCTACCAAAGTTCATTGAAATAATCTGATTTCTCTTCCATCCCCTCTAGAGTTATATCCTAACCATCTTCGTGAAATGGATTTTTATGAAGATGAATGCTGTAATTATCATAGATGCAATAGAAATTCTACTAATAGATGATTTAAATGTAGAAATTTGATACAAGAATTTTTTTATAATAATGAGATCAAATTATATGAACCTAGTATTTCTAAATCTTCCAATGATAATAGAAAACTCAAAATTTCAATGAACCATTAACCAAGCATGACAAAGTGGTTCCTAAGTCTTATTTTGATCATTCTTATCATGTGGTTGCACCTCAATATTTTGATCATCATCTTGGGTTTCTTGTTGGTACTACTTACCATCCCCATATTTTATTACTTTCATTGATGCATATTGTCATGCATAGTTTTCAACACATATACTTCATATTGATGATTTTTTTGGTTCTCATTTTGTTAATAATGTTATGATCCATTTTACTTACAAACATAATGCATTTTCATTATCTTTCATATGAGATACAAGATTTATATGCATGAGCATAATTATTTTCCTATGGGCATGTGGTTATCCCAATCCCCATTAGACCTTTTACCATATCTATTCCTTTCTCTATTGGATTTTAGGTTACACATTGTGACACGGATTTAGGAATTCCATGTATTAAGGATGTTAAATTCATCCCATCCATAGTTCATTTATGTCATAAGTTCATGTGTGAGCATGACGTTATTCTCAAGGCATCCCACGACAAGTTTGCTTTATCTTTAGCACCTATCACCATCACATATTAATTTTGTAATACAACTAGCTCACCTACTTCTCCACATGTTAGTGATGGTCTCATGGCTTTGAGATACACTTTGCTTCCATATCTAGAGCTCATAGCAATCCTAGTGGTTATTAAACATATTCACCTAGATATCCATCACATGTGGCTTCGCTTCTCATCCATACTAACCTTATTTGTCACACAATCACCCGTATAAGACTAGGTACTGCATAGTGTACATGATACACATGACATATATAAGAAAAATCATAGTCGATTCTCCACATACAAGACATAGTCCTACTTCAAATGTCATGAGACATGAACTTTTCATGACACATATACTTTTTCATGACATTAGGTCATTGGATTATGTTCCAATACATTCCTTTCTCTCATTAGCGAGATAGTGGGTAGTGTTCATATGTCATCATTGCATAGATCATTATCACATTAACACTTGGGGGCATCAAATTTCCCCTTTCTACCCAATGACACACTCTTTTTCTAGGTTCAAACATGACTAATGTTGGTTATTTTACCTACATGAACCTAAATTTGTACACATACCCACTAGGGGAAATAATTATTCCCTTCCCTACTCATATGATGTAATATTATAATAATAGAAAATTATTGAGATATATAACAAAATTCAATAATATTAGCTTAGATCTTGGTTGGATATATATTTTATTGTTTATACTAATCCATGTTCCATTTTACCTATCATGTTAGCTTAATTCATAGAATGTTCTATCGTTTTACATATACACATGTTAATTCACATGGTACATTGAGGTGAATGTAGGATATATGTAGGTTATGACATGATGAATGATGATTGACACTATAATCTACTAGTCAAGTTAAGGCTCAAGGGGGAATCTACCTTCCATACCTTTTAGATTCAAGTGCTATCATTACAATATTTGCTACTTTCATTTATATTTCATTCAGCTATACACCTTTTGACATACTATTAATTATCCTAACATGCTAAATTTTTATTCATGCATCAAATTTTTCTTATTTACTTACTTATATCCATGGTTATATACTTATAATACTTACTTATGTCTTGTCTTCTATGATTTTATCTTATTTTCCTTTTTTGTGAGTTATGCCTTACAATTTATTGTTTTCTTTTTGTGGCCTTGAAGGACTTGAGTTTATTATGACATCCAAATTTGTGTGACAATATTTCAACAAAGTATTGTTTTTTCTATTTCTCCGATTTCTATTTTTACTTGTCTCTTTTACACTAGATTATGACTTTATGTTCCTAACATGTCTTGATAGCTTTATCTCCATGATTTTTCATTTTCCATGGTTTTTAAAATGCACATTCCCATTCCCCATGCAGGAAGCCTTCTTTAGATATGTATATTAGTATCCTGGACATTTTATTTTTGATGCATTAACCTTTTATCTATCTCCTACACTCCTTATGAGAGAGGGAGACCAGTAGGGTATTATTTCACCCTATTAGAAGTTTAGAAGATAGGAAACAAAAGGGTAAAAAAATTTATTCTGAATAAGACATGGGTCATAAAAAGAGGACAATAACACCCAAATAATATAGTAACGGTGTTGACTAGTTTCCCACTTGGATGATTTTGTTCTTGGATAAAAAACATATTTGAAAATTGGTACATTTTTTTTTTTAATTTTTTTCTCGAAGCTATGAACTGGAGGGCTATGGACCCCACCCTTACAAATGATACAAGGAATGGAAAGAAATAAGTGAGGAGAAGAGAAGGAAGAGTTGCAGAACAGAGAGAGAAGCAAAAAAAGAGGGAAGGACGATGTGAGAACCGGAATAAGAACAACACGGGAGAAGGAAAAAAATGACCAAAGACGAACCGAGAATGAGAAGTAGGAAAAAGCAGACCGGGGAAGGGAGTAGCACCAATAAACACCGTGAAACACTAGACACTAGCCTAAACACCATTTCCACCTCTAACATACCACCATGTGAGAAGAGGATTCATGAAGAAAGAATCTAAAGAAGGCCCTAGCTTAGTTATGAAGCTCATTGAGATTATCAATAGTTGAGTGAATAAGGAAATGGGTGTGTCAATATTGATGAGAGGGAGAAGCATCATATCGGGATGACCATAAAAAAATGGAGTCCATATTTTCAGCGTAATGCGAAGAATTCCCTATAATTCCCATTAATCCATTGAATCCCACATTCATAACCAAGATTATCTAGTTTGTCTACTTCCTCTATCCATAGAAGAGAGGGCAGGAAGTAAAAATCCACAAGTTCATCATGGAGACCGCCATGGTAAAACAAATACATCAGATTGACTACAATAAACTCTACATCAAATGGAATAGGATGAATTAGGAGGCGAAACATATGATTGTCGTCACAATATCGAGTCCTTCCTGTGTCCGTGAGAATTAAACTAATATGAATCCCCTAAAATGTTTTCAATTTCTTTGTATTCCGTAGAGTATGAATACCTAGAGACCTCTAAAAGATAATAACGATCTACGAGATCAAGAGCCATCTTCGATTGTTCACCACAAAGAGAAAGGAAAGGGAAGCCCAAAAATCCATGCTAAAGCCGAAAAAGCCACCAACGAAGGAAAGTGTACTAGAAAAGGTGACGACAATATATAAACTAGAATTCACGGAAAACCATCAAGTGAATGTAGAGACTAGTCATATCTTAGATCTGTGTGAAATGAGATCAAAAAATCCAATCCAATCTCTCAAATTACTAGAAGTTTTAACGGTGGTTGAGTAATCGATACCAAAATTGGTGAGAGAATCGATGCGGTGTTGTCTTCTCGGTACATGTGGTTAGTGTTCCACTTTCTAATTTTTCTAAGCCAAAAGAGGATATTAGATATGTAAAAATTAGAGTGCCATGAAAAGGGCGAAACCCTCGACCTTGAAATTAACAATAATTTGAGATTCCCCTTCGACCTTTAGGAGTCACACCCCAAGTGAACCACAAGATTGACACCTTTGAGGAGGGCCGGGGGTTAGGCTAAGTTACAAGCACAATCCTTAAGCGGGAAGGACTTGGCTAAGAGGAGAGTGCAAAACTTGTTTGTCACCAAACAACCATCTCAGTTACTTGGATTTCCCTGAGGCCTCGTCAAAATTCAATTTAAGATTACGGGAAGGAGGGATTCCATCTAGTATTTTTCTTTCTAAGGATTTTTCAATCTAAGACAAACCACGGAAAAAAATCAATCCGGTTTGGAATTTTGATGAGAGGACAAGATTTTGTTAATTCAAGCATCATGAGAAGTGAAATTAGGATTGTTGAGACTATAAATACTAACATTTTCTCGATATTATGATTTTTAGCTTATTGGAGAAGGATGGGAAGCCCGAAGCTTGATCGCTAAAAATATGGAGATTATGTTCCCAACATAAACGTAAAATCAAGAAGAAAGGATAAATCTACCGGATGGAGGTAAAGGAGATATTTTTACCCATTTTAGGCCAAGATTGAAGAGTGGGCGTATTGTTGTTGTAGGGTTTTGTTATCCAAATAAATCTCCTAGTTATTTTTGATAACTTGTATCTTCATTTTGAATCTGATGCTTTACATTTCAGGCTATGCACGTGTAGGATTGCTCATTTGGAACTTTGTATAGGTTGGAGTCCTTCCTTCCACTCCTCGCACCTTACATTTACTTTGTGCACCCCTCTACACACACCTTCCAAATCGGTTAAGTTCTAGGTCTTCCTGTTGCACACCCTCTTTTATTTCAACCATTGTGCGCCCTTCCTCAATTAGATATTCACATCATGATTCCATACTTTTATTTCACACGTATGCATTCTTTTTGCAGTCCATGCATCTACGCGCATGAATCATCTCTACTTTCCTCTTGTGTGCTTGCATCTTGTCACATGCCTCACTTCCTTACTATGATCCGTCTACATTCCCTCACATGCCTTCTTTCTTCTCCCTTCACATTCTTCTCCCTTCCATTTCCCCCTTTCATGCCTTCCTCCCGTGCGCTCACTTTTTCCCTTCTTCCTATGTGCATGCCTTCTTTTCTATCCCTTCACACCCTCATCGCGTGCTCTTCTACGGACATGCCTTAAAATTAGTCGTCCCTATTCTGCCATGCACCTGTTTCATTTGAAAACCCACACACTTTGTGTTTCCATTCCTTATATAGGTATACCTTCCTCCTATGTATGCACCTATGCACACACCTTCCCTTTGTTTCCCTTCGCCCCATGCCCAGATGATGAGGTCAGAATATGCCCGATTAATGTATAATATATGATCTCATCTTAATCTCCTTTTATTAAGTTTGATTGCATTTTGTGACTTTTATTTGATCTTATATGAGTTAGGATGTAATTTTACGTCTTTTTGATTGATTGTGATTCTAATGTTAAAAACTTTGAAATTCTTGACAAAGTATTTGTTTGAAATTCAGGTTTTGTAATAAAGCGAGTCTAATCGATCAAAGAAATGAAGTATGTAGCATTCGGTATGTTTCCTAGGTAGCATCATGTCCCAACACAACTTAGTTTCAAACTTCCAAGCTAGTTTTGGAACTTTGGACTTAGTTCCGAACTCCAAAGCATTTAATTATGGAATTTTCATACTTAGTTCTCGGAACTCTAGTATTTAGTTTTGGAATTTTGGACTTAGTTCACGATATTAATAAGCAAAAATTTTCTTCTCTAAGCTACGATCACATAGTAGAATAATGTAAGAGAAGTAGAAGAGATGATTAACCCAACATTGGATGAGCACCAAATGTCCTCAAAACAATCAAACATAGTTCTATAACCTTTGACTATAGTTCGGAACCCATGACTATAGTTTTGGAATCTGCAAACTTAGTTAAAAACATGTGAATTTAGTTCCAAAACCACCACATGAAGTTACGGAACCACAACAACAATAGTATTTTGTGATTGGAAATAATTTCACTCCAAAGGAAAGAGATTTCTCATAGGGGGGGAAGAATCAATAAGCGTTTGTTTTAAAAACATCGGGAGTGGTGAAAAATTTCTACAAAGTAGCGGTGACGAGGAGTTTTTGTGTAAAGAGATAGGTATCATAATTCTCATTATTGTCCTTTTCCAATTCTTCGTATCTCCTAGGTATAGTTCTAGAATTCTCATGGTTTTGATCCTTAACAATTTCCTATGGTTCTGGAACTTCTCTAAAGTTCCATAACCAATGGAAGTTTATCTATTTTAACTACATCTTGAGATTCTACATCAATGAACCTTTCAATCGGGAAAGGATGAGAAGATCTCAAACTTAGATCAAGGGATATCTATGTTACGGTTGTCTAATCATCCCCAATCGACTTCAACATATATTTTTGGGCACGATTTGATTTCATCGTAGAATGTAGAGACATCTATGATTGTAAATGTATATATAAGCAGACCTATACTAGATAGATAATGAAAATAGAAATAGAATAGAAAGGAGAGATATAGACTAAGTACATAGATACAGTACATTTTGTAATATAGAATGTTTTATCAATAAAATAGCCATTCTGTTTGAGATAATTCTGAGTTGTTAAGTCATGATTCAAGGAGGAGCAAGGGTGCACTCCCCAGGACCAAGATATTCATTTATCTAGTATTTATATTTCTTAAGAAAATAGTTTAGATCTGTTAATTTTGTATTGCTTTAATTCTCCTAGTTAAACTCTGTTGTATAATTATTCCTACATGCATTTATATGGATTCTTATTTTCTCTTGCAATTTTTTTAAGCATTCTAAGTTGTGTGTTTTCATTTCTAACATCAAGTGCATTATCTTTCAAAAGCAAGTGTGTTTATTTCCAAAGAAAGTGTGTTTATTTCCATTTTGAAAAGTGTGTTTCCTTTGAAAGTCTTCCAAAGGTGTGTTTACTTTCAGCAAGGTTTTCATAGTATGATTTAAACAAGGTTTTACCAAGAATTCCTTCAAACATTGAAAAGATCTCCAAAAATATAAAAACTATTATCAACTACTAGATCAATAGGATTACTCTTGTTGCATATAACTTTAGACACACCCTTGGTTTGATATCACATCAATAAGAAGTTGATTAAATGAAGGGAATAATGACATCCATCATTTATGGTGTCATTTCGAGGACTCACTAGTTGGAATTTTCTAATCTGTAGTGTTAGCAAGTGCAACAATCATACATCTAGTAGTTGAAGGATCTTCCTTACTATATCATAAAATATATGAGTAGACCAAGAGACTTAAAGGGTAGATACCTCCTAAGAACATATTAACATGAATTCACAACATCCTCTAATCCAAATAATGAAATTGATCAAGAATTAGAGGCAACATCATCCCTT
The DNA here is from genome assembly GCA_018340775.1 of Taxus wallichiana var. yunnanensis. Taxonomy (NCBI): domain Eukaryota; kingdom Viridiplantae; phylum Streptophyta; class Pinopsida; order Cupressales; family Taxaceae; genus Taxus; species Taxus wallichiana. Next base: position 641,414,273 of record CM031234.1, read on the forward strand.
GTCATACAAGAAATAAAATTGCCAGACTTTGGAATTCTTAGATCGGTCACCTAAAGGAAGTGGAACATTTAGGAAAAGTATTATTAGTAATTATCCATTTAAGATGATTTTGATTCTCAATTGAGTAGTCAAACTCCTACTCCGATTTTCACCTTCTCCAAGGCATACTACATATCACATTGATTGGGAGGAAAATTCACAAAATATTTTTAAAATGGGATGAGAAGCTGAAAGAGTACTTGCTAAGACCTTTACATATCAAATCCAATTGGGAGATGATGATACATCAATGAAAAATATCTCACCTACACATTTATCCAAATTTAGAGGGATTTCATTTGAAGATCCTGACCAATTTTTGTTTGAGTTTAAGGTACTATGTTAGACCTATCATTATAAAACAGATAATCAAAAACTCAATTTGTTTCCATCCAACGTGAAGGATGCAAAGAATGAGGTGGTTTATGGGATTACCATCCAACTCTATTATCACTTGGGTACAAATGGAGATTTCCTCCTAGAAAAATACCACGATTATTGTAGAGGAAGAAATAGGAAGGAATAATTATTCAAAATCAAGTAGGAGAAAGATGAAAATATAAAAGACTATTTAGATAGATTCCTCATTGTGAGAAAAAGATAAGGATTTGTACTTCAATAAGAGTTAATTAAAACCATATTTCTTAAAGGTTTGGATGACGAATCTAGGGAATCCCTTAACATGATAGGAGGATACATTGATCGATTAAGGATGAATGAAATTAATGAGATTTGTAGAAGCTATTCGAGAATGAGAAGTGGACCTAGAAAAGGAAAATCGGTGAAAAGTCGAATCCGGATATGAACGAACTAATGGATTAGTTAGCAAATTTTAAAACAGACATTTTATTTTAATTAACCTCTACTATGGATGGATTACAAGCTAAAGCTAATGTAAAAAGTGAACCATTTTCTATTTATTGTCTTAGATGTAGGAAGAAGCATGCACGATAAGAGACTATCCTTTGGATAAAACAAAAATGTGTCTTATCTACCAATCTAAAGAACATAATATTAATGCGTGTTCTCTACTTCCAGTCATAAAGAATCGGTTTAAACAAACCAAAGATACATCATCCACAATAGAATAATTGAATTTTGTTCGAGAGACAAACTAACCAAGGGTAATTTATGCCAAGATCGGTTCTAATCCCTAGACGATACCATGGGCTACTTAGACAAAGTACCACAAAATTGTGGAAAACCAATATGGAACCCTCAAGATTGGTCAAGTCAAGCTTGGTATGCTCGGGGACATCAACAACCATGGGTTGGTCAAGAAAATCCTTATGCTTGGTCACAACCTAGATGAAACCCTAGTAATCATGCTCAAGGAAGAACATATCCAAATCAGAATCAATAAGCCATCAAAGTGGATCCCCTGAATAGAATTCACAAACTGAGAATGTATTCCAAATATAAATACCAGCCAACCAAAAGTAAGAAACGAAGAAACAAACAAACAACTCATGTTTATGGAACATAACTTGAAAAAATCAGTTGATTTACATGTTATGGATTGTAAGGATATTTAAACTAGATATGGAAAAATCATTAGTAGTCCACCTATTATAAACACAAAAATTACGAGAAGAAAATGAAATCACTAGTCATTTGCTCGAAAAGAGGATATAGAAAGAAAAGAAAACGAGCCAGATAGTGACACTATTGAGACTCTATTTCCAGAGAGATTTAAAGAAGCTAGAGAAACCAAGGAGTTTGAATTGAGTACAGGGAACTAAGGAAATTGAATATTAAAATACCAATGTTATAAGCAATTAAGGACATTCCCGAATTGAACGAATTAATCAAAGTGTTATGTTTGAAAAAACTGGATAGAAGAAACAATACCCCAAGACTATCAAAGTAGATGGGAAACTTGCTGATTTGTTGGCGGAAAACTTTTACTTCCTAAAGATGAAACCAACGAAGTAATGTTATTTTTGTATTTACATGAAATAATGATATACATAATGTTTTGGTAGATTTGGGAGTGGCTATCAATGTAATAACAAAGTGGATACTTTGAAAACATTACCATTAACGGGTATATCTGACCTACAATTACCATATTACGAGATGGGAGATCAATTTGTTGCAAAAGTAGAATGGGTTATTGAAGACATCATGCTTATGGTGGAGTCATGGGAATATCCAATTAACTTCCTTATACTACTGACCAAAAGGTAAAACATCGGGTTATCCCATTATTTTGGTAGACCATGGTTAGCTACAGATTCTTTACCTTAATTAATTCTAGGTCGAGTTGATATGAAAATCTCAAATGGTAAGAACTCTAAGAAAATTCTCTTATATCATACGCTTGCGACCTTTTACTAATAATCAAAAATAATTGTGGGTCGATTCTCCGATATTAATAAGTTAAAAATTTCTTCTCCTGGCTATGATCACATTGTAGGATAATGTAAGAGAAGTAGAAGAGATGATTAGTCCAACATTGGATGAGAGCCGAGATATCCTCAAAGCAATCAAACATAGTTCTATAACTTTGTGACTATAGTTCTAGAACCCGTGACTATAGTTAGAATGCAAACTTAGTTACGAAACTTGTGAATTTAGTTCCAAAACCACCACATGAAGTTCCAGAACCACGACAACAATAGTTTTCTATGATTGGAAATAATTTCACTCCGAAGGAATGAGATTTCTCACGGGGAGAGGAAGAATCAATAGCATTTGTTTTAAATACATTGGGGAGTGGTGAAGAATTTTTTCAAAGTAGCAGTGACGAGGAGTTTTACAGTGTAAAGAGATAAGTATCATAATTCTCATTATTGTCCATTTTCTAGTATTACGTCTCAAGAGAACTTTTCGAGATGTTCTTTACATACCATATGTTGTTACCACATGCATGTCCATTAAATACTCTAATGGAACCCTTTTAACAAATCAATTCATCACACATTGGAACTAAGCATGTTGAGATTCAACAGGGTAGAACTTTGAACATTAATAGCTGGTTGAAGGATGATGAAGAAGCTAAATTATTTGATGTTTTAAAAAATCATACTAAAGATTTCACTTGGGATTACAAAGACATGAAGGGGATTAAACCAAGTATCTGCACTCATCACATCTATACTAAAAACCTTAAACACATTAGCTTGACATCGAGAAGGATTAACCCAACCTTAAGGGATATAGTCAAATAAGAAATTGAAAAACTATTACAAGTAGGTTTTATCTACCCTATCTCGATTGTTAGCGGGTATCTCCTCTTGTAATTGTTCCTAAAAAGAGAGGGAAATGGAGAATATGTGTTGACTATAGGGAACTAAATAAATCCATCTTGAGAGATTATTTTCCCTAACCATTCCTAGATCAATTCCTAGATAACCTTTTAGGTAAACAATACTTTTAATTCTTGAATGGATTTAATGGATACAATCAAATATGAGTTGTTGTTAAAGATCGGGACAAAACAACATTTACATGTCCACGGGGTGCCTTTTTATAGAGGGTGTTACCATTTGTCTTATGCAATGCTCTATGACTTTCCAGAGAGTTGTATGTGCAATATTTATTAATCGACACATGGCTGTGTTCGGTATATATGGATGACTTCACTATACATGGAGATACATTTGATGATGCTTTGAGAAATTTAGATAGAGTGTTAACAATATGTGAACAACACAATATGTCTCTTAGTTATGAAAAGTGTTTAGTGATGGTTGATGAGGGGATTGTATTAGGACACCATATTTCAAAAAGTGGAACTCAAGTTGATCAAAACAAAATTAGGATCATTTAAGATTTACCTATTCCTCAAACCCCAGAGATATCAAATCATTTATAGGACAATTTTGGTACTATAGGCTCTTTATAAAAGATTTTAGTAAAATTGTTGCCCCCGTGTTTAATTTGCTAACCAACGATTGTGAATTTATTTGGGATGAAAAGTGTCGGCATGCTTTTGAATAAATTAAAGAAAATTTAATCAACTTTGCTCCAATATTGAGAGGACCTAATTGGGAAAATCCATTTCATATCCAAATAGATGCTTCAAATATTTCCATTGGTGTAATTTTGGGATAGAAAGATGAAGAAGGAAAATGTTTGCTATTTATTATCTTACTAAGAATCTTACTCCCCTTTGAAAAAATTTACACCACCAATGAAAAGAATTTATTGTTGTAAGTTATGCAATCAATAAATTGAGACATGACATTACATGTTACAATATATTTGTACACACAGATCATTCAACAATTAAATATTTGATGAAAAAAATAGTGGTTAGAGGAATAATAATTAGATGGTTATTATTTTTGCAAGAATTTGATATTACCATTCTAGACAATCCAGTAAATCTAATGTGGTAGCTGATTTTTGTCAAGACTAACCACTATAGGGGAGCAAGATCTAGTCAAGGATAAATTTTGAGATGAACAACTATTTGCTATTCATTAAGTACACCATTGTTTGCTGATATGGCAAATTATCTTGCAATAGGAAGTTTCCTCCTTCTTTCACTAATAAACAAATAAAGAAGTTAATCAAAACTAGTGCACATTTCAAATGGTTAAATGGAATGTTGTTTAAATGTATGCCTGATTTTGTTTTGTGCAAATGTGTAAGAGAAGATGCAATCTTTGACATCCTCGAGCATGTCATGATCAACCAAGTGGAGAAAATATTCAGTGAAAAGAACAACTCATAAGATACTTGGCATTGGTTATTATTGGCCATCTCTCTACAAGGATGTAAAGAGATATATCAAGCGGTGTGATCCTTGTCAAAGGATGGGACAACAAACTTTTACCAATGAAATGCCTCTTTAACCTCAAGTTGTAATTGAACCATTTGAGAGATGGGGATTGGATATTTTTGTTCCCTTTAATCCTCCTTCACAAGGAAAGCAATATATTCTTGGTTTCACCGACTATGTGACAAAGTGGGTAGAAGTGCAGGCATTGACAAATGTCACTAAAGAAGTAGTTGTTGATTTCCTTTGGAACAAAATTATGGTAAAGTTTGGAGCACCAAGGAGCATAGTTTTGGATCAAGGACCACAATTTATGTCAAATATGATCAAATATTTAACAACATATTACCAAATCAATCATAGGAAGTCATCTCCTTATCACCCACAATCAAATGGACATGTTTGAAGTAATGTAACAGAGAATTAGAGAATGTCCTTACCAAAAGCAATTGAAGCCGGAGAAAAGATTGGGTAAAGAGACTACTTGAAGTTGTTTGGGCTTATAATACAACTTGGAAAACTACAATAGGGTTTATATCATATGAGTTAGTCTATGGGAAAAATCCCTTGTTTCCCGTTGAGTTTGAACTTCAAACATTGAGGACATCGATTAAGGTGGGAATTGAGTTGGACACAACTCAAAAAGAAAGAATCCTTGACTCAATGAGTTGGATGAATTGAGAAGGAAGCACTTCATAGGCAGAAATAATCCAAGATCGAGAGGAAGTAATGGCATGACACACATATCAAGAGAAGGAAATTCAAAGTATTAGGCTAGGCATTGTTGTTTGATTCTAAGTACCAACAATTCGAGGGGACAAATTGAGAATGAGATGGTTGGGACCTATTAGATTGAGAATATATTTGACAATGATTCTATTTAGTTACTTCCCATTGATGGTAGGATAAGAACACTCTTGGTTTATGGACATAGGTTGAAACTCTTTAGGAAGCATCCCACCGAGGATGAATTCTTGAGGAAGATTGAAGCGCAGACAAAGGAATTTGATCATATGGAAGAACCCAGTTCTTCCAAAATGATCAAATAAGCGAATGATAGATCCATAATAAAGGGAAGAAAATGAAAACCATAAATGGCATTTTCTTTCCTAAAATAATAATAATAATAAAAACATATTAAAAAATCAATAAATAAAAATTAAAAATTAAAAAAATATTTCTCTTAAAGGTCAATTGAAAACTAGAATGGTAGTTGACATCTTCTTTTAGGCTAATTCAAATAAATGGGAATTCTTTTGAATTCCACTATTTTATCTAAATGTGTTTTGTTCCACTTGTATAATCGGTGAGTCATCATAGAAAAGGATTACATCATGAAGGATGGTAATTATATCTTTTAATTTATTTAGGGTTAAATTAAATGTTTGCATGTGTGATTTGAATTGATTTAAAAGTTGGTATGATGAGTCATTTATTTATACATTATGATTAAAAGTGAGTAATCATGAAAATAATAACGATGGGATAAGTGGTGGCATGGTTACTATTAGCAATCATTCGGTCAAAAGCAATTGAAATAAGTTCTGAGTGATTTTTGACAAGAAACAAATTAATCTTGTATTCCACAATAAAGAACAAAGGATTCCACAACTAAGAACATAGGTTCCATAACTAAAAACAAATTTTATGCAACCAAATTAAATCAGATTAAGCCAAGCTAAAGCAAGAAGCCCTACAACTTATTTGCCGAGAATCAAAGGAAAAAGAACTTAAAGCGATATGGGGATTAAAAAGAATTTAGAACCGGAGGATGATTCCTAACTGCTCACACAGAGACAAATAAGGGGCATCTATCTTTAAACATGCGGGATGGCTAGATTTCATGAAGAATTTTTAAAGTATAATGAGGAATAAATAAGAAATTTTTCATAAACCTAGAGCAATCTAGGAAAAAGGTGAGAAATATCTTTATTCCTTTTTCTTTAAATACAATAATTAATGTGTGCAGGGTTCCATTGTGCATGTCCCACATCTTGCCAAAGGGACATTGAAATAAGCTGGTTGAAATCCTACTACAAGGAGGAGAAAGCTGAACCCTAATACATCTACAATGAAAATAAAATCATAAAAGGGATCGGAAGGGCCATTTTCCTAGATCCTTTGATAGGGTAGCATTTTGGATAGTGAAATATTTAACTGTGATGGTCTATTTGGGTCCGTAGGAAAAGAAGTCCTAAAAATGCTCATATATTTGAAGTATGGATCCAAAAAACCTAAGTACATATTAAACCTTCCGGGTTTCTTTTTTATTCTATCCATGCCATGGCCCGCAGGGTATTCGTGGGGTGTTGGGACAATAAGATATCATGGGCTAATTCATTTAGTATGCGAGAACCATTTTTACGTCAAAAAAAAATGGAGAAGAAATTTGGAAAAAAGTTACTTGGCAAGTTCGAGAAAAACCTAATATTATCATAAGAACAATACTAGCTCCATTTTATCCTTGATTAATCGGAAATTGATGCCCCTGTAGAAGTACAAAGGGAAGTTAAAAGAGAAAGTATACCAATAATAAGAAGGTTTGTAAGAAAAATCAAAATAGTAGAGCCTTTTATGCCTTTGAAGGAAATTCTTTCTTATAGTAGCTTTAGGGGGAGCGATATCTATCTCTAACAGTGATAGCTCACCCAATATAAGAGCAAGAAATAAGAGTAAGAAGGAGCTCTATAAATAAATTCACCCTTTGGGCATGTCGAAATTCCCCGAGAGAAGGAAAATTCATAAAAGGACAAGGAAACCCCGGAGGAAGGAGTGAACAAGAAAAGATGGAAAAGGAGGCCATTGATATTTTTGGCGGCATGACCATGACTCCTCCTAAACCAAGCCAAGATGAGATGGACGAGAGGAGATGAGAGACTTTAAGAGCAATATTTTCAAGAATTAACTGAACCATCAACATTGCCACGGGAAGAAGAGTTGGCATCATGAAGAAGAAAAGGAAAATTTCCCTTGATAGAGGAAGAATGCTCAACTCCTCAAGTAATTTCGGTGGAAGAAGAAAATCATAACGTTAAATAGACTTTGTTCTTTTCTAGAGCAAAGCTCATTATTAGAGAAAAGAATGAGGAATTATATTTCCTCAAACTCAAATTAGAACAAAGGGAAATGCTCATTGGAGAGCTAACAACTCAACTTATAGCCAAGACTTAGGAGTTATCGGTACTTAACAAACAACTGATAGAAAAAGATGAAGAATGTCGATTTATAGAAAAATAATTCTATCCACAGTCTCTACACGAATGAGTTAACCTATTTTCCACTCAAAAAACTATGTAATGACACTTGCAGGGGAGCTCGGAGAAGCTAAAACATCAAATTAAGATTGGAAGACCAATATGGAAGAAGAGAAGAAGGAAATAAAAGAATGGGAAGAAAAGTTTTATAAGGAAGAAGGAAACAAATATAAATGTCTTACAATAATTCATATGGTTTGCATTATGAGTGAAAATTTTCTTTCTGTAGGAAAGACCCTCTCTTACATATAGTGTGGTTTTAGAGGAGCGAGTTCATTCACTAGCAGACTATCATCAAGGATTGCATGTGGACTTCCACATGAACTAAAGGATGAATATGAATTCATGACAACTTACTCTCTCTCGATCCACGAAAGCGGAAAAATCATCTATGTGAATTTTATCTTTGTAATTTTATGCTAGAGAAAAACATAGGATTTATGATCAATTTGTATGTGGGGAGAGCCAACTCAATGCATTTGTCTCTATTATGCAAAATGAAATTGCATGAAATGAAAGGAATCGAGTTTTTATTAAAATCTAGCTCAACCGGTCTACGTATGAGAGATCACTATGGTAAACCTTGCCTTCCTCATACATTTTAGAACTCATTCCTTTGATGAGAGATTCAAGACACATTATTTTTCCATTCTACAAAAGAGTATTGATGCCTTTACCTCCTATGAGGAGGAGAAATATAAAGATATTTATGAAGGATGCTCGAAGAGGTGGGAGCTCCTTACTATTTCCCGAGAAGAATGGAAGTAATATCCCCTACAAATCTGATCGGAGTTTCAAAAGGAAAAAACATTATACACAATAATTCCTCAGATCAATGAGACCTATAAGAAAATATAGATGGGAATGCAAACAAGGCTCCCTCTACTTCTCACCCCCATGTCTCCTTGGAAAAATAGAGAAACTCAAGATCCTACTGAATTTGAAGAGTGGGAGAGGAAAGTTGAGCGGGAGCTGCATACAATACCTCTAAGTTTAAGCGTATGAAAATATAGTTTTAGCCATTTGATCTGAGAAATCAAATTGAATGTAGAACATATAACCCCACTCTTGAAGAATGAATTTTGTAAAGGGACTTACAAACAAGTAAGTTTGGGGGAAATTATGAGGCCATAATATGCCTGATTAATGTATAATATATGATCTCATCTTACTCTCCTTTTTATTAAGTTTGATTGCATTTTGTGACTTTTATTTGATCTGATACGAGTTAGGATGTAATTGTTTGTCTTTTGATTGATTGTGATTCTAATGTTAACACTCTAAAATTCTTGACAAAGTGTGTGTTTCAAATTCGCTTTTGTGATTAATCTGGTCTCATCGGTTGAAGATTTGAAGTATGTAAAGTTCGGTATGTTTTTGGTAGCATCTATTCCAACAAAACTTAGTTTTGAAATTTCCAAGCTAGTTCTAGAACTCCATTATGTTCTCATCATCTAGTTTGAAACTTTCAGACTTAGCTCCTAAACTCCAAAGTACTTAGTTCTAGAATTTTTGGACTTAGTTCCAGAACTCCAGAGTATTTAGTTCAAGAATTTCAGACTTAGTTCAAACTCTTGGGTATAGCTCGGAACTCTCATGGTTTTGATCCTTAACTATTTTGTATGGTTCTCTAACTTCTCTGAATTTACGGAACAAATGGAAGTTTTCTATTTTAACCACATCCGGTGATTATGCATAAACGACCCTTTCAATCAAGAAAGGATGAAAAGATCTCGATCACATCGAGGATAGCTATCTTACGGCTATTTTATCAGCCCCAATCCAACTCGGCATCAATTACAGGGCATGATTCGATTTCATCGAGAATCATAGAGATAGCTATGATTATAAATGTATATATAAACACACTTGTAGTAGATAGATAATGAAAAATAGATATAGAAAAGAGAAGAGAGATATAGAGTAAGTACATAGATCTAGTACATTTTGTAATACTAAATGTTTTATCAATAAAATAGCCATTCCTGTTTGAGAGAATTCTAAGTTGTTAAATCCTGATTTGAGGAGGAGCAGGGCCGACTCCCTAAGGACTAGGATATTCATTTATTTGGTATTTATATTTCTTAAGAAAATAATTTAGATCTGTTAATTTTGCATTGCTTTAATTCTTCAAGTTAAACTAGGTTGTATACTTTTTCTTTCAAGTGTTTAGATAGATTCCTATTTTCTCTTAGAATTTTTTTAAGCATTCTAATTTGTGTGTTTTTATTTCCAATGACAAGTGTGTTTACTTTCAAAAGAAAGTGTGTTTATTTCAAAAGCAAGTGTGTTTATTTCCATTATGCAAAGTTTGTTTTCTTTCAACAAAGCTTTCAGTGTGTTTACTTTCAGAAAAATTCATAGTATGATTTAAATAAGGTTTTACCAAAAGTCCTTCAAACATTGAAAAGATCCACCGAAAAATACAAAACCAACTATAGTCAACTACTAGATCAATATGATTACTCTTGTTGCATATAGCTTTAGACACACCCCTTGTTTGATATGACATCAACAAGAAGTTGATTAAATGAAGGGAATAATGACACCCATCAGTTTTGGTGTCATTTCGGGACTCACTAGTTGTAATTTTCTAATTAATTGTTAAGAAGAGGAACAATCATACATCTAGTAGTTGAAGGATCTTCCTACTATATCATAAAATATATAAGTAGACCAAGAGACTCAAAGGATATATTCCTCCTAACAACATCTTCACAAGAATTTCATGTACATCCTCCATCCAAATAGTTAAAATGATCGAGAATTGGAGGCACCATCATCCCTTGTCATACAAGAAAGAAAACTTCCACCTTTGGAATTCTTAGATCGAGTCACTTGAAGGAAGTGGAACTTTTAGGAAACAAATTATTACTCAAGATCCATTTAGGATGAGTTTTGATTCTCAATTGAGCAGTTAACCTGTAAATCCTAATTTTTCACCTTCCCCAAGGCATACAACATACCACATTGATTGGGACGAAAATTCGAAAATATTTTTAAAATGAAACGAGAAGTGAAAGAGTACACGATAGGACCTTTACTTATCGAATCCAATTAAGAGATGATGATACATCAATGAAAAATATCTCACCTACACATTTACCCACATTTAGAGGGATGTCATCTAAAGATCTGGCAATTTCTGTTTGAGTTTAAGGTACTATGTCGGACCTATGATTATAAAAATATAATAAAAAATCAAGTTGTTTTCATCCACTCGAAGGATGCAACAATGAGGTGGTTCATGGGATTACCATCGAACTCTATTAGCACTTGGGCACAAATGGATATTCCTTCCTAGAAAAATACCAAGATTATTATAGAGGAAGAAATAGGAAGGAAGATGAAAATATAGAAGACTATTTACAGATTCCTCTTTGTGAGCAAAAAGATGTGGATTTGTACTTGAAGAGTTAAGTAAATCCATTTTCTTAAAGGTTTGAATGACGAATCTAGGAAATCCCTTAACTTTGAGAGGTGGAGGCATTGATCGGTTAAATATGAATGAAATTAAGGAGATTTGTAGAAGCTATTCCGAGCGAGAGGTGGACTTAGAAAAGGAAAATATGTGAAAAGTCTAAATCCGAGATATGTACTTTTTTTGCTTTATGGTTTGTACCTTAGTAAACATGAATTTTCAGTTTAATTGATTTTCTAAAGGTAATAGCCACAAAACCATAAACATTCATGAAATTCCACAAACTAACGAAATGTTGTGTTTAGGGTGTAAAATACATGTATATTTTTTTAAAAATTGGAAAAAATAATGGTCTTTTTCTTAATTTTATTCATATGTTGTTTCTTATGTTATTAAAGAGTAATGACTATCCCCAGGTAGTTTTTTTAAGTGAAAACTTATCTTTTCACCATGACATTTTAGATATATGTTCAAGATTATATTTTGACGTGATGTCAAATTTTCATATTTTTGACTTATATATTTTTAATTAATTATTTAGTAACAATATTTTAAAATAAATGGCGTCCATATTTCTATGCCAATAAATTTTAATATTTATATCGATTTTTTTTTTTCATAGGTAAGAAGAAGAATTCAACAAATACTAAGTATATGTTTTTCAAATTTTTTTGATATATTCTACTATTTTTCAAATTTGGTTGATTGTGTATTATTGTTGTCCTAAAATACCATATGTTAGTAAAAATTAAAAAATAAAGAGTAAAAATGATTTTTAAAAAATGAAAATTACATTTTTAGAAAGCTAATAAAAATATGAATTTTGTGTCAAAATTTTGTAATTTAACTAGTTCATTTACCCTAATTATGTGGCACCTGAGTGGTAGATTTTGGCTCACAATTATCCCCAAAAGGATTTAGAGCCAAAATGTGCCACTCAGTGCTGCGTCATCTTCTTCGAGGGGTTTGCGCGAATGGGGGTTCGTATGAACCATGTTCACTAAACATGGTTCGCGCGAACCCCATTTTTTGTGAATCCCTTGACAAGCACCACCAAAGCGCCCCAAAACGTCTCCTTCTAAATTTAATGTTTCGCAATTGCATCTCCCCTTTTAAATTTAACGTTTTACAAGTTACTTATTTAATATTGTTCATTTTTAATGTTTTAAATTTAGTTTTTACATATTGTCTTATTTTAAACTAAGTTTGTTTGTTTTTAATTGTTTTTAACCAAGAATATGTAATATTAAATTAGAAAAGTTGTTTTACATATTAAATATAAATTCTATTAAAATTAGAAAAGTTGTTTTAAAGTTATAAAAACTAAAATTAAAAATAACCTAATTTCTACCGAGATTTGTATATAAATAGAGTTGTATGCACATATAGTTTCGTATTGAGTTTACTCTTAGAAATTGAGATCTATCACGATTTATGTGTTTAAGTGAAAATTATTGAAGTGGATGAATCATGGGAAATGTAAAGAATGAGAAACGAAAATATACAGGAAGAGAATGCGAGAGAAGAATGCAAGAAGATCTGTTCGTAGGAGGGCACAAAGAGAGAGAGAGAGAGAGAGAGAGAGAGAGAGAAGACACAACAAGTGAAAGAAAATGCTACAAAAATTGGTACATATGTATAGAAACCCTTGATAGATCGTAATTTTTTTTAAGTTCTATGGTTTAAATATGATAATATGTCTTTTAGATTGGGTAAACACAAGGGTTTTGATAGGATCCCATGTGTATGTTTATGGACATAGATCATGATGTGCACATTATGCTGAAGATATAACAAAATTTATGGAATTACTTCCCAAGAAAAATGTGAAACACTTGGTGAAGATGAATTTACAAAAATTAAAAGAATTTTCCAACAAGAACCACTATCACAAAAGAAAACAACAAAAAATGTAGAGATAATAAATGGTGAATTTGTTAAGTTGACTATAGTTGTTAGAGCACATTATTTGGCTAGATTCTTGAATCATGTTGATATGAGGAAACATTAGAATTGTTGGGTGTTGATTTTGGACGAAAAAATTCAAAATGCGTAGAAGAAGAATTTTTGGGAATTTTTTAAAGGAATAAGTTCTTTGGGTACAAAACTAGGTCTACTCATAATAGTATTTCTCGTATAGCAATATTAACTTCAATTGTAAGTGAAAATAAAAATAAATAATCATCATGTTACCATCGTTGCGAAGCATTGGATTCATCTAGAAAGACATTCAACATGTATGTAAAGAGGATGAAGACATTGGATGACTCTCTATGGAAGGAAATTGGGCACTAATGTGTAGAAATCACGTATTGATAAAATAGAGGATAATATTGTGAAGATAGTTTATGATGTTTGGAATGAAAGGACTTCTCCTTCTCTGAATGTGAGGGTGTTTTAAAACATAGGATAACTCACAATAACTATGATGAACATATAAAACATTGGCTTGAAATAACTCAACATGAGATGTATATAAAGTTTACTGAAGAAAATCCAGATGTTAAGATTGGACAAAAATGTTTTAAAAATTGAAGACTAGGTATGTGCGAGCTGATAAAGTCCTTGACACATGTTGTTGTCACTATCACATTGAGTTTGATTATCACTATCGGTATAAAAAATTTTATAGATTAAATGTATATATATTTTGAGGTGTGCTTTCATTTATATCTATATATTTGAAAAAAATTTAAATATCATTTTTTGAGATGTGATTTAAAATTAATGTATTTCAAAATCTATGTTTTTTTCAGGTGTATAGAATGTTACGGAAGAAATTGCCCCACCTACACGTGTCGGTGAATTCATAACTTCATTCTTTGTGTGATATCGATGATCATGTCGATGATCGTATGTCTTGCATCAAAGGTGTATGTGACAAGTGTGGGGACTTGAAATTATTTCCAAAAACAAATGAAGATTTGGATATAGTTAAAAAAATTTCTTGTAAGAGGTGATATATATAAATTTATGTTTTAAAATTTGGATGAACTAGATTTTATTTTGATTTTTATGTATACATGAAATGAATACATGACAATTTTTCCATGTTATCAATTGATTTTGTAGGTTCAAATACATAAAATATTCAACAAGGCTTGTAAAAGATGCAACCGAGGTTGGATTTGGTAGAAGAGAAATCCCCATTGCTACATTCATGCAAAGTTTCTAAAGTTTAACTAGTCCAGTACATCAAACATTATCACTATTCAAAGTGGCAAGCTACACAATTCAAGACTAATGAGGAAACATTCCCTATTGGTTCCATATTGTCCATGGTTGATTTTGTTGAGAATTACTCATTTTCTCATCAAAAATAAATTCAAACACGATATTATCATCTTGACCAGAGTTCTTATCATGGTTCAACTATTTTATAGGAATGCACAATTGGATTTGGATGGGGTTAAAAGTACATATATGAAGCGAATGATCAAGAAGGTGTATCACTTCTACATAAGTGATGACAAGGAACATGACACCCAATTTATGCAACATTGTTTTGGTTTGTTCTTTCAATATATTCATTAGCGAGGAATACAAATAGATCAACATTTTGTTTGGTCACATGGTTTTGCGCATCACAATTCAAATCATCTCGACCTTTCTTTGCACTTAGTCGTTATCATCGTCATCACAAACTTCCTCATTTATGGAGTTTTTTTTAGAGTGTTCATGGGAAGGAGAACATGATGGTGTAGGTGCATGCATCAAATGTTCTCTAAAGAAACAAATCTTTCATTACGAGGAGATCGATTGATTGATGCCCACACCATTGTTGAATGGTGTAAGAAACATTTTACGAGTTCATGTTTCAACCTCACAAGATTCAACATCACATGCTTCAACCCCACAGGCTTAGACCTCACACATTATTTTTTGGTAGATAACGAGGACATGCACATTTAAAACATAGATATGTAGATCTTGATGTGATTTATTAAGTGAACTACAAGTTACTAACTTTATATTTTTATTCTGATTTTTGTTGTTTGTTTTAAACTTTATTGATCTTTTGAGCATGATTAAATGAAGTTATTGATCAAATGAAAAAAATATGGATGTGAAAGGATTCCCAATTCTACGTATTTACACTCTTTGATGACTATGGATAGTAATAACTAGATAATCTATACAAGAGATTATTCTTGTTATTGTTAAGAATGCATGAACAAATCATATTCAAAGTGCAATAGTCAAAAACATGGGTGTGTAGGTGAGTGGAATCAAGTTCCTTTAGTTGTGGATGACACATATGGATCAGATCATGATGATAGTTTTGAAGATGTGCCATTAATTTCAGGATTATGACCACATATCTAGGCTTGGTTAAACAAGGTATGTTTTATTTGAAAGGGTCAAGTATAATTTGATAATTAAATATATATGTATAATTTATACTATACATGGATCATTGAATGTTTATTTACATTTTATTTTAGGATATTTATTTGCAGTCATTCTTTGAAGAAGCCAATATTGAGAAAGTGGAGTCTACTTGTTGAGTTGCACGAAGAGAACAAAGCTAACATGTGAAATAACAAGTGAAGTGAAAAATTTTATCTTGGCTTGGTTGTTGTGTAGGGAACATACTTACAACAAGTGAAAGTCCTCAAATGTGTATCATTACACCCATCACATAATTGCTACGGGGTTACAATTACGGCGGTGAAGACTACAAATAGTAAACACAAAAATGGAGACTAGATGTACAAGACCATGAAAATATTTTACGAGTCATTGAACAATGAGTAGAGCCACTTGGTATTATATAGAAGGACATGGAATAAATTACTAAACCTTGTTGGTAATAAACTATTAAGCTATAGCATTGTATTTTCTACTTGAAGGGACTATGGAGACCACTTTATCTGATAAAGTTGTTTAATACTTGTGATTCTTTCTTGTGAGATGGTTTATGGTTTACTTTAAGTATTGTGATATGGTTGTTACATGGAAGTATTTATGGTATAAACGTGATTGATGATGTGGATGTATGTTGCATTATTATTTTTAATGTGGAAATGTTAGTTAGGAATTTAGATGTACATAGTTTTTGATATATGTTATTTGTTTAGTTGTGAACCAAAAGGTTGTAAATGGAGTACCCTTATCAATCGATTTTACTGTACAATTTTATCATATTTCAATATGCTTGGAATTGTTTTGATTCATTCGGGATTCATTATGTCATAGAGAATGAGATATGAGGGAAATAGATTGTAGAATATGTAATGGAACATAGATTGTGAGTAACTAGAAATACAAGGAGAGAAATCTCCTACAATAAGGAAGGGGAATGTATCCTAAAAAAATCTTAAACAAGGAAGTTACAATTTTTATGGTATGTAGAGCATCTTAATAGTTGGGAGACATGGTTAAATAATACAAGAAATGTGAAACATGATAGTATTAGTCTTTACGGTATAGTTGATTAAGAAAGGGAAATAAAATCTCTTAACTCCCTTATTTTCTCTCAAATGCCTTACAATATTTATAGTTAGAAAAAACTAGCTATAAAAGATTGACTATAAATAATAATGGTTAGAATTTATTTCATCTACCAAGCCGAGTGATGGTTGAAATTCCTCTATATGGACATGGTGCTTGATATTTTAGTGCTTTAATAGTTAGACCAAGATATTCATACCATGTGATGTGGAACTAGGAAGATGTCACTTTGAAAGATGCATAGAAACCAAGAGTCTCCACATGGATTTTGAATCACATGTCTAGAAAATGTGTGGGATGTTTGAAGGTGTTTTGAAGCACACAAGAGTGGTATGATTATGTGTGTTTAGCATGAGGTATTTTTGAGGAGTTAAGTGCTTCACATTTTTACAATGGTTCATCTTAGCACTAAATAATAACAATGGTGAACAAGGAATTTTTTCATAAAGGGTGCAATATGTTAATGATGATGTGAGGCTTTAAAGGCTATGGGTAGAACAAATTATTTTTCTAGTTTTATGATAAAGCAAAAGAAGGTCCGTAAAATGTTCAAGTGTAAGTCTTGCATGAGATTACAAGAAGGCTTAATTTGACCAGAGACATGCTTGTATAGACTAAGGATGTGTGAGTGTTGTAAAGAAAGTGGATGACCTATCTGACATTTTATTCCTACATAAACAAAAATATATGTAGATTTATTCATAATTGCATGTTTCAAAAATGGGTGTGAGATGACTTTAAAATAGACGGGATGTGTAAAAAATGATCTATTACAATCTATGGTCATTACGAGTCTTATTTCAAGTTCTTAATTGAATGATATATTTAACTTAAACTTTCATCATATATGATTCAAATAGTAACATAAGCCATTATACCATGGAATGTTTAATGTAACATAAAGTATTACTAAATTACCTAAGCATTGAAAATGATTCAATATAGAATTTTAACAAAGTTTACAATGTTATATCACAAAAATGAAGGGTATTTAATATCTTATCTATCATTATATACCTATTATGATATGATCAAGAGATAAAAATTAAAGATAAGGGTGTGTCTTATATTCACATCCATAATTGTAAATACATGTGTCTAAGACATATATCAAAATATAATAATCATGTCTAGAATGAGTATGAGTATATATACATGTCTAAAATCTCTAAAAGTATGTCTAAAATGTCTGAAATCTATAAAATATCATTGAAGTCTCCTCTGTGCTAGACCCCTCACTACGCTCTGTTGCACCTTTGCATGTTAAAAAAAAGGAATATACATGTCATAAACTATATATAGCATGTACCATATATTAAAATATGTATGCAAATTCTACAACAATTTCTTGATTAATTCAACACATCATATAATAGATATGTACAATTTATTACCTTAGTATCTATCCACAGGTGGATGTTGGGAGTATCATGCTATGTGTATATCTTTGTCCCATAGATCCTGTGAAAAAAAAATGTAAGAAGTTGATAAATAAGGTTTTGAATAAATTTCATTAATTTCTAACATTTCAATTTAGATTAAATATTAATTATATTAAAACACATGTATTTATACCTTTGCGAATGCGTCTCCAAATGTATGGGATTGTCATCCACAACCTCAACACAAGCAAATATGTCATCGCCAACTAAGCCAAGTTGACTCGGACACTGGAATATCGAGATCCATGTGTTGTGCTCGAGTCAAGATCTGTGTGTATATGACACGGAGTAGATGTTGTGGGTGTGAAGCTCCACACCTTTGGAGAAGAAGCCTAAACACATAAGTACATGTTTAATTTTAATATTAATAAATTGTAAAGTAATGATCAATTGAAATAAATTTTAATTACATTAAAGTTTTAATTTTTACACACCAAAAGCAAAATGTGTTGAACATCGGTGTGACAATCCCGGCAACAAGAAGTCTATTTGTAGCTTAGCGGCGAGTAGCATACGACTAGAAGATACACTCCCACCTGTTCTATAAAATCTAAAACCCCCAATAGTGGAATGCTTTTACAATTCCATGAAATCACCTTATATGCGTGCAACAAGTCGATATGACCATGATGTGTCCTAACCGACGTTCTGAGTAGGATTTGTAACTAGCTCAAAGTCGTATGGGGAAATAAAATATGCACGAGCATATACCTCGTTGCGTGCATCACTAGTGCTTCTTAGCACCTCCACTACTAGTATCGCATCTCTGAAGGTACTAACCCACATAGTCAGAAGAGATCAATTGGTTCTCGTGAGAAATGCCAGCAAAGACCCTCGATAAGCGGCCTCATGTGCGGTCATAATGACGGGTTCTCGACATCCTAAAATCCTGATAAGAATGGTTGTGGCCTTGGTACAAGCTACCACGCATCAACAACTGCAGGAGCTCCCTCCTTTCTATATGCCTCCTTGTGGATAATATGGCCACGCCCTACCCCAAATAACTAGGGATGTCTAAATAGTTCACCTTTAGGTTTAGGTGAACCTCAGCATGTAGCATCATTATGAAGTATAACGTTAATTGGCAATTATTTGGAAATTGGCCTTGAGAGGCCACAAATCTAGGATAAATCAAAGGTGCACATAGGGGACATGAACATTTGTTTACATAATATGCCCTTATTTTCCATTTGTCTACATAAAAACTCCAACAAGACCTCTTAATGACTTCCTTATCGGAAAGTCGTGATGTAATCTCATTATAACCTACATCTCCTAAGACACTTGATTTTAGTGAATCCATAAATTTTTTTATTGATTCAGAATCAAATGGATTATATGATTTCAAACTTGTCTCTATTCTACAAAGATCAACCAGTATTTTTCACATGGGCTTTATGGTGCCCAATTATTTGTAGTTGGATTTTGGAGAATAGATTACAATTTTGCAATCTCTAAATCGGTCCTCTCAAACAAATTAGGAGTGAAAGAAGCCATGACTGCAAAAAGTGAAAGTAAAATTCAATTAATAGTAGTTTTAATTTAAAAAATTCTAAGATATTCTCTATATTAATGAAAACGAAATATGAAATTTTCAAGCTTGATGCAACTAATATAGAAAATAATTTACAAAATTACAAAATCACATAAATTACAAAATTTCCCATCTAATCAAATGCAAGAAACATATCGCACATATTGTTGAGTTCTACACAACATCACACAATAAATTTTTGTGCGCGTAATTAGGAAACTACATAATAACCTAAAGGTGTGATATCATATATCAACTTAGGAATACCTAAACCAAAATTTTCATGTAGGATTAGATTGAATGAGCTAAATTGTATACAAGAATATTCTCCATAAAATTTGAATGAAACTACTTTACAAAGTGATGAAAGGATGACATATTTCTAATATATTGTCAACACATTGAAGCGGATTCGAAAATACCATTTCATTTGATCAATCGACTTCCTTTAAAGAAAAAATATTCAACAAAATGGTATAATTGTTAATATGTAATATCATGTTTCTCTTAGTAAATGGAATTGATACTAAGGATCATACTTATTCTAACACACAAATTATAGAATTTGATATTTTCAATAAAAAATTTAAGTCGATTTATGTCGAGACATAATATTGGGGCCAAAAATGTTTTGCAAAAAATTAGAGGCCATGTCTACAACTCAAATTATAATCTCATCATATGAATAGTGTGCCTTCTATTATGTAGGTATATGTTTAAAATACTTTCTTGGTGACATGGTGTATATATTTCTAGAAATGATAGTCCATTCAAGTTTTGTGCCATGAAAAAGACCATAAAAAAATTATGCCACTATCTAATACACCCTAATCAACCATAAGCACCTTATGTAAGAAATAATGATTTAACGAAGACATTCCTATGAAGTGGGGAAACACAACAAGTCTAATGTTGAAGTAACCAATACACAAAATATTAAACTCAAAAATATGAAAAATAAGGTTATCATATCGGTGAGAAATGGTGTAATCCCAATTTCCCTTATATAGGTATAGAGACATATGGACATGAGCTAGATAACTTGATGTTAGTCAAGTATATTACACTACCAAAGAGTAAAGATGACCATGAGCATCAATTAATAAGGAAAAGAAAAAATATCTTATGAATAATTCTTGCAATGATAATAGCAAAGAATTAAAACAAAAAGATATCACTTGGATTTAAAAAGTTACAAAAGTATATAGTATGGTAGGAAGGATTAAAACAAAAAGATATCACTTGGATTTAAAAGTTACAAAAAAAAGTATATAGTATGGTAGAAAGGATTAAAACAAAAAGATATCACTTGGATTTAAAAGTGAGAATTAAAGAATATTACCAACTAAAAATGAAAAAGTTTAATCAAAACAACTTGTAAAAGTTGAGTTGTTTTCAAGAAAGGGATAATGATATGATGGCCTCGTCACAGAGGTCATATATTTTTATTTAGAAATTTTACTAATCCAATTTTTTTATAAAAAAGCGATCTCAAATGTTTTTATTTAATGATAATTGGTAAAATAAAATTAGGGTCAAATTGTAAACCTTTTTCATCAAATTAGTGAATTCATCAAGGGGTTAGAAAAGGGTTTTGGTGAATAGTTCCATCACCAAATTAACCCCTTAACATGTCCCAAATCCTTAAAATGATTACCGCACATACCTCATTGGGGTAAATTGGCATATGTTGACTTTTCAAAAATATCTCAAGATGCCAAATCTAATGACATTTAATTTGAACTTCATTTTGTTAAACATTACAAAATAT
Organism: Taxus wallichiana var. yunnanensis; assembly: GCA_018340775.1. Taxonomy (NCBI): domain Eukaryota; kingdom Viridiplantae; phylum Streptophyta; class Pinopsida; order Cupressales; family Taxaceae; genus Taxus; species Taxus wallichiana. The sequence goes on from CM031234.1 coordinate 641,435,917, forward strand.
CCATTATTCAACTACTTGTTCTATGTCCTATTTGAATTCTAAAACATCAAAAATAAAACATAAGTCGTAACATTTTGAAAAATTTAACCATAATTTCTCAAATACTTTTCAAGAAAAATACATGGTGACCCTTTAAATATTTTTTGAAATGAAAATAAAAAGGACCCTAAATTTTTAATTTTGGCTCAAACAAAAAAATACAAAGTGGATAATTTGGAAAACCCAAAATGTGGATGGACTCAAAAATATGATTATAGTCTTAGGAATTTGTGTGGAAATATTTAACTCTTTGGAACTCCAAAAATTAACAATGTCTTCTGTGGAGACATGCTCTTATACAATGTAGAAATGGTGAATTATTAGGAAAGCGACCTCTATAATATAAAACACAAACCAAAAAATGAAACATTATCCAAATGGTCAAAAATTTATATATTAAACCTCTGATAGAAAATGTAAAATTAGAATACAATGTACATAGAGGTGACATGTATATATAAGCTTAATCAAAAGTTATGTCTTTATGTCCGATTAACTCCAAAGAACATTCCTTATGTATGATATGAAAGAAGGATTAAGGTACGTGAAAGTAATGAAAAGTATAAGGAAGAAAGAAATGTAACAAGAAGGAAAAAGGTATTTGAAGAAGGATATTTAGTGACATGATATATCTGAGAAAGAGATATTTATGCAAGGAACATACAACAAACTGGATTATAAGAAGATTAGTACATGTAAGATTGCATGAAAAAGATAAATGAAAATGTTTATGAGGTAAATGGAAAATCTATCACATTTGAAATTTTTCCTCTATCTTTATTTATACATGTATTATACATGGGAATCCTCTTCTACAATTGTGGGCATGCCTCTAGTGGGGGAATATCACACTAATATTTTAACAAGCCAACTTTTTTCACACTCTTATCCATTGGAAAATCAAGATTCACTTGCATGATGCCTTGTCTTGACTTACACATCACGACACATATTTTATACCATATATGTTTTGTGTTTTACTCATGATGACATTGTTTGATTACGTTTATTGAAACTATATACTTTATAAAAATTAAATGATTATGTTTATTGAAGAATTGTGTTAGAGGCTCCAAAGGATAAGCAAGAATTTGTTGTATCTAATGTATTTATTTCTACTAGAGCTCATTAATGTAAGGGCCAAAAAGTGTCAAAGAGAGTGGGCAGCCTTGTTTAATATATATGACATCCTTTATATCACCATTTCTCATTTCTACCTTATCAACAATGGTCTCATAAGGTATCATCACAAGTGAAACTATCAAGGGTGGAAGATCCCAAGCCTTAAGCCTTTTAACTAAAAAGCTATGAGGAAGCTGTATTAAATACCTTGTAGAAGTGCAGTAAAACAACAACATAATTCACAATTATTTCTTTAGCTTCCTCAATGATAGCGGCCAAAGTGAAGATACAATCACTAGTATGGTGGTCCCTTCTAAAACCTACTTTCCCTTTGGCTCTCAACCTCTTAGTCTATGTCCATGTGGCGATATTAATGTCCAGACTTGTGGAAAAGATCTTGGCCAAGGTGTGTCCAACGATGATATTGTGGTAATTAGTATCATTCATGTCTTTACTCTTGTAGATGGGATGTATGATATAGGAGGTCCAAGAAGGTGGAAAGCCACAAATTGCTGTGTAGTTAAACATGTATGCACTATGTTTAAAAAATTGATCTTTGAGGTTCTCCATATCATGAGCTTTATTGGATTACAGCTTAGAGATGGCATGAAGGATTAAGCGATTAGTATTGAACTGCTAAAAAGATCTTATTTTTCATAAAAAAGTAGTTTTTAGTATTGCCCCATTTTGTGGGGATTGTAATAAATGCATATGTTGTAATGGGAGTTTATTTTTTTTTTTGGAGGTGAAATACGAGAGATATAGGAGAGTGCATCGTGGAGTTGGGGGATCTATTTCTTAGAATGGTAACAAGATTTTTAATAAATATCTCTTATTTTTAGGAATTTTTGTGTTGGTTTTGTACTAGGTCCTAGTTGTTTCCCCTTTGTCCAAGAGTTATAGTGATTTATGCCATATTTGTTAAAAAGCAGTGTTTCTCTCTCTTACGAGAACAAGAATTATCTACATCGGTTTAGTAGTAGAGCATAATATAAAATTCCCGAAGGGAGTCCATTTGAACTAGGGAAGAAGAACTATGAGGACTAATGGACTTTGTGACATTATGGGGATGAATTGTTCAAAAGATTAGAACAAATTGATCCCAGATTCGAGAAAGATGAATCAATGGATGATCAAGAGGATGTTAGAATCTCAATTGGGGTAGTGAAACCCATGGAAAACATGATTGAAACTATATCAAAACAATGAACTAAAACTTAGATATGTTTATGTGATTTGTCACGATGATTTTTTTGAAATGTTGCCTTATGGGGAAAAACAAAAGGTATATTTTAAATTTAATATATCATTAGAGAAAAATTATAGTCTTGAGCACCATTATTCTAAAGAAGGTATATTTTAAATTTAATAAAAACAGTACACAAATCTGGTTCTTGAAACCCCTAAATGGATAAACAAACAAATTTATTGTAATTTAAATGGGGTTTTACAAAAAAATGAGCTAGGGTTTTGTAAAAAATGGTATCGAAATGACTAGAATTTTGCTAAAAGTGGGTATAATTTCTTTTTCACCCACTATATCGAGATGGCTAACATACCTAGTCCCTCATCGCCGGTGGGCTCGTCGTTGGTGGGCATCGTTCTTTGAGCTTCGCTAGTGTGGTGGGCTCTCGGCTCAGTGCAGTGTGGTTGGCTCACTTTGGTGTGGTGGGATCTCGCTCTTGGCTCTGGTCCGTCAGTCGGTGGTTGGCTCAACAATCTTCGCGCGAAAAGGCGAGGCAGAGGAAAATGAATTCCTCCATCCTGCCTCCAATAAATAAACAAGGGGGTTCGTGTGATCAACATTCACGTAATCGGGGTTCATGTGAACCCACCTAGGTTACCGCCCCTTTGCCTTCCCTACTCACATTTTGGGAAAACAAGTGGACACAACACCATGCATTGACCCCGGAGTCAAGTTTGTGTTGATATTTGGTGATCGACTCAATTATCAATTGGTATCCTTTCGATTTGTAGCCTTTGATCTTGACCATCGGTTGGGGTTTTCGAAATGGAATTTTAATGTTCAGTGTTAATGTGACCATGGTGATTTTCTTTGATATTTGATTATCGGTTTCAAATCATTGATCTCGATCCATTGAATCTCGGCCATCAATCTCGATCCATGGTTAGGGTTTTAAGCGTGTACTGATTAAAGTGGTCGGTGGCATCTTGATCGTGGTGAATCAACTTGAGGACATTGATCTTGTGTACCTTTTCTTATCTACCCTTGATTCTTTGGTTTGTGGTTGACTTTCATTTAACTCATCTCTTGAGTTTGCATGGTAAATATCACTTGATCTTAATGATCACTTCATTTTGTATTTTCAACTTGCGAGGGAAACCACGGAGATTTTTGGCTCGACGCCATTGTTGAAGTTTTTGAAGCTCGGTTTAGTCCATTTTTTTGGCCTTTTTAGCCTTGACGAGTTGTATCTTTTGTCTCTGATCTATTAGAGTTTTCGTGAGCAAGCATTTTGGGGACATTCCTCCATTTTTGTAGACTTTGAGCTTGGTTTTACATTATTACGGCATGCGATATTATGGGGCTTGAACATGTGTATTTTCTTGTCATCTTGAGTTCTGAAAGCTCTGTTATCGCCATGGATGTTTTCTTGAGCTTCTACGAGTTTTCTGGTTTTATGCCTCTGCTCGATATTTGTGAGTGAATCATAGTTGACGCGTCATCCGCCATGAGTGGTTATAGGTGAGTTAAGTTTTTATTATACATGTACACTTCTATTTTAATTTTCTTCCTTGGATATGTCACTTTGAAACTCTTTGATTTATTTGTGGGTTTGTGATTTGTAGCTCCTATTTGACTCCCGAGTTAGAAACTTCTCATGAGCATATGGATTTCTTCTTTCATCATTCGATTGTTTGAATGTTATGACTATTCGATTATAAACGGTGAGTTCTTATATGTTATTATTATTTTTGATACCCATTAATGGGTTTTGTGATTTCTAGCCAAGTGTTATATCCTTCTCACTCTAATACTACAACTTGAAACCTATTTCAAATGGAATAATGAATTTGTGAAATAATTAAATATTTCTTTAACTTGGATATGAATGCGTTTCTAATTTAAAGCTCTGCTGACTTGCGTTTGTGTTGAATATGATTTAAAGCTCTATTTACTATCTACTCACTTTCATTCCTTATAAATTCTCCCTTGAATCTAGTTTATTACACTTTATGTTGCAAAAAAATCTCTTTCATTATGATCTTTCGAGGTTTATGACCATTTTCCACAGGTATAGATGTGTCTTTGATTGAAGCTTGTTCTCGGTCAATCCTTGAGTCTTTTCTAGAAATCTTGGATATTTTTATTATGTTTTCCATTCTATATTCTTTGAACTTCTTGAAAGACGTTGAATGGTTCGTCCATGACTGATATTTTGATCTCAGACTCTTTGTTCCTATTTTGAGCTCCTTTGGGTTCCTTCTAAGAATTATCTTGAGCATTCTTTGTTGTTTTCTTCATTCTCTAGGACTGTAGATCTTCATTTCTTTGATATTTGAAACTCATGAAGAATTTCCTAGTGACTCAAGACCCTGTTCAAAGAACCTTTAGAAACATGTAGACTATGTGAAATAATGTTTGTTAAATTTACTACTTTAACCTTCACATGTTGAATACTTGCAAATATACTTCCCTTCAATAAATACTATGTCATTTGATCATCTCTTGAACCTATGGTGTGTCCTCTTTTCATTCATTTATACCTTTTTTCACACTAAAACCTTGTAGACTAAATATGCATTCTTATCATTACTGTATTTTGTATTTTGTCCGTTGAGTTGTATTTGAATGATGTTTTAATCTTGAATTTATGAATACTTGAAGTATGAAATGATCAATTAAATAGCAGAACTTGATTGGAATGGCTTAATTGTAAATCATAATCTTTATGGTATGCCCTTCTATAATTGTTACTTGAGTGTTTTACTTGTTACTCGCAACCATGTAAACCTTTTATCAACCGTGTATCTTGAATCTTTCTTTGATTGCATGGTTGTTATGACTTTATATTGAAAACTGACTCTACTTTGTTTGTCATAGTTGTACTCCATTGGTATTGTAGCATTTATGTATCTTTTCTAATGTAGTCGAAAGTGTGCACTTGTAACCTAAACTAATAGTGTACCGAGTTCATTTAGATGGTTCATGGCTTATTGTTGGGGCAAAAATCGATAACTGTTATTTTTGATAATGCCATGTATTATCTACTTTACTGCATTACTATTTGATTTACATATAGATTTTAAAGCGGTATTAGTTTAAAATAGCATGATGGAAAGATGTAAAATTTCCATTTTACATGGTGAAGCCCTCTAAAATTTGTATGAAATTTCCTTCTCATTTTGTTTTTAGCTATAATCTTATCTTGATTTAACTTCATCCTTTCAATTCTGACTCTTCGCATCACCTTTGATAGGTATTCTTCCTCCATACCAGTATGTACTTGTGACTTATTTCAATCTGATGTATCATGGAATAGAGTTTATTGAATTCTGCAATCTTTATCTAACAGTGGGGACTGTAAGACATGATTTTATTTCTTCTTGACTGCAACCTGTACTGCACATTTAAGAAAATAGTTAGAAAATATTTACGCTTTTTGGCCTCTCTTATGTTCCATAGTTTCCTTTTCTTCTCTCTCTCCCTATTTACGAGTAGATAATCATGTGTCCTATTACTTAAAATTAATTTTAATAGTTGTGCCTTTGATCCTCATGTAATTTATATCTCTTTTGTTAAGAGATCCTCATGTGCGAATTTGAATAGTATAGGAATATTGATTGTACCACGAGCTCAAAATTGTGAGTTTCCCTTTTATTTTTAGGTACGGTGCCTTGTGCAACAAGATAAAGAGGAACAAAGGTGGAATTAGATATGCATCAACTGAAAAAGAAATCCCCAAGGCAATCATAGGTTGATTCATACTCCTCTATTTTCTCTTTCACGCATATGTACATCTTATTTCATTAGTTGTATTTTACTTTTCGGTTACATCCCACGGCTTGTGTGGGAACATTTGAAATTCCTTATGAATAAAACATTGAATTCTAAAAATTGAGTTGTGTATTTCTTTCTACATTTCAGCTTTCTATATGGATTATATGATGAATTAAATAACTCAATAATATAATTGAATGTCTTAATCATGAAGGAAAGAACCTTAAAGAATACCTGTAACATTTATTAATGAACTCGATTGTTGCAATATGCAATTATGATTTTTGTTCCAAAGTAGAATAATTCATTTATTCTACAATTTAATGTCTTTATCGGGATAACAAATTTTTCCTTTGGGGCTTTGTGTTCTTTTGCCGAAGATAGTCATGAAATTGTAGACTATGTGATCTGTTACATTTTGTAACAACACACATAGTATTTGTAGATTTCATATAATCATTAATTAATTCAATAGAAACAATATGAAATGAAATAACCTCCCTATCTTAGCTTCACTTAACCAATGCCATCCATAGTCATGAAGTTTTGAGTTGCCCATATTTACACAAGCGTAAAAATTGTCAACATTTCGGTGATCCTATAGGGAATGTTACCTACTTAGCTTGTAAACCGAGTGCTTTACTCTTGTCCATTGCACATGGATTCCAATACATGTAACCAACAACTTCCTTTTTGAAGGTCCAACCCTTCTAAAACGAATCAAAATTGGAAAGGATCACGTAAACCGGATCACGTGTGAAAATGCACTTATTGAATTAAAAAACATTGTAATGTGTAAAATTGCACTTATTAAAGGAAATCCTACTCTAAAGCTGACACTTTGTAGGATTTTCAGGTAATAGTGTTTGAGAAACATACCATTCACATGAATGGGAATTTCCTCTCCATTCATCCTTGGGAGATGAAATGCATTGTGTTCTTTGCAAGCTAAAATCATGTAATGACCACTCAGTTGTATGTCGAACTTTGTGTGTCTTCGACTTTGCACAATCAACATCCCACTTCAACATAATATATCCTTCATTGAAAATTTATAACTTAGCCTTCTTATCAAAATTATTCTTAATCTGTTTCTGATTCTTTTCCATGTTCACGTGAGCTTGATCTCTTAGCTCTTGTAACTCCATTAATTACGCATACTTGAACTGTAATGGTTCATTCTCAAGTAACTCCATTTGATGTAGTAAATCTAGTGTAGGTAACTCAACTAAAATAGGCATTCTTGCTTCTCTTCCATAAACAAGTTTGTATGGTGAATTGCCAACTAATCTTTTAGGAGTCACTCTTTCAGCCTAAAGTGTTGAATTCAACATTAGAAGCCAAGCTTTACGGTTATCTTAGAGTGTTCTTCTAATGATCCTTAAAAGATTATTGTTAGTACTTTCAGCTAAACCCTTACCTTATGGGTAATAATTGGATGAAGAACTTAAATAAATTTTGTGATTATTTGTCCACTCTGTTATGTTTGCACCACGAAACATTAAAATTAGCATAGTATCGAAGTTTTATTAGCATCTTTCAAGGCTATTGCATTAATCCATCGTGTAAAGTAATCTGTAGTAGTTATGATCCACTTATGTCCTTGTGACGAAGGTGGATTTATTATGCCAATTAAGTCAAGGCCCCATAGCATAAAAGGTGAAAGCAAGCTGAAATAGGTGTAAGGGAAGTGAAGTTAAACATTCTTTGCCAACAAATAAAGCACATTTCTTACACTTTATGATTCGAGAAATAGTCCTTGAATATGTGGGACCAATAGTAACTAGCTTTCATAATTTTTAAGGTTGTGGTACATGTTGAGAAATGACCTTCTACAGGTCCTTCATGGAATTTTGATAATAATTCTTGAATTCTATCATAATCAACACATCGCGGCAAGATTTTGTTTATATCATTTTTAAATAACACACCATTAATAAATACATAAGGTACAACTTGTAACTGAAATACCTTCATTTTTTCTTTTCCATACCTTCCAGATAAATACCATGTTGTAGATAGTTTACTAAATCAGTCATCCATCTTGATTCCTGAAATTCTTGAAAAGTTCGGGTTGTTAATTTTCTGCACCACGACATTTGATTGTTGATACGTAACTTCAACATGTTGTTTTTCCATATCGGCAATTATATGCTCATATAAACTTCTACCTTGAATCATCTTCACAACATGAATATCAACATCATACTCCATGAACTTCATTATCTAGCACTGCTCTTTTCTCATTCGATTCTTTATTTAAAAGAAAAATTTCACACTTGGATGAGAAACAAGAACTTGAATTTTTGTTTGAAATCATGTACTTAAAATTCTTTAGTCCTCTAACTACTGAAAGTACTTGTTTTTCAAAAAATGTGTACCTTGTTTCGTAATGATGCAAACTTTGTCCACTTTGAAAGCAATTGGCTTCTCAACATTTTCATCCTTAACTTGAGTTAATATGGTTGATATTGTTTTAGCTCCTGCAAGTGCATACATTGTAAAATATTTATCAAAATTTGAATTTGCAAGAGTGGGAGCTTGACAGATGGCTGCCTTAATTGCTTCAAACCCTTCTCTCCCTTCACTGGTCTAAGAGAAAGTATTCTTTTTCTTTAACATAATTGTCAATGGTTTCACCAATCCTACAAAATCTAGAACAAATCTTCTAAAAAAGTTGATTTTTCCTAGAAAACTTTGTAATGCCTTCTTGTGATGAGGTAATGATAGCTATGATATAGATTCATTACGAAAAGGGCCAATTGCAAAACCTTGCTTAGAAATAATATGACCAAGTAACTTACCTTGATGTCTTGAAATGATAGACTTTAGCAGATTCAAAGTTATTCCAAACTATACGCATAACTGAAAAGTATAGCTTGGATGTATAAGATTGTCTTGATTTTTTTGAGAATACTATAACGTCATCTAAATAAACTAGGATACATTTATTTAACAAGCTACGAAACACCATGTCCATTGCATGTTGAAATGTTACACCAGCATTTGAAAGGTCAAAAGGCATTATTTTGTAAGCATAAGTACCCCACTTGGTGGTAAAAGTTGTTTTGTACCTATCTTATTCTCGGACTAGAATCGATTATATCCATTATAACCGTTTAGAAGAGATAGTCTATCTCGAAAGAAAATTTTCTTAAAATTTGATCCATATTTGGAAGTGGGTAATGATATTTTAATGAAGATTTGTTAATATCTACGAAATCCACTCATAATCTAATTTCTCCATTATTTTTACAACTTTGGAACAAGATTGGCTACCCAACTTGAAAACTTAAGCTGGAAAGATAATACATGAATAGATCAATATAGATAACTCTTTCCTCATTAGAGCTCTCTATCGACTTACGAGGCCTCTGTTTTTACCTAAGTGGCTTGGAAGTTCAACTTTGTCAATTCAATAGTGTGTTGTGCCAAACTAGGATCAAACCCATTTAGGTCTTAGTATTTCTAGCGAAAACATCCTTAAATTCCATACAAAGATTAAAAAATAAATTCTTTTCAGCTAATGAGCATACCTTTTCAAGAAATAAATTTTTTTCTTCATCAACTTGTGATCTCTTCATAGTTATCATCATGTGTTGACATCTTATTTTTTTTCTTTCCTTAACTAATCATCACGGTTGAAGATGTCTTCTAATGTGACCAAACCTCAAGGTAGTTTATTTGTCTTTAATTGAACAATTTGGTCACCTATAGATAATCCACATTTGGATAAATTAATGTAGTTTTACCACAATTCATTATACCATGGATAGTCCACAATTTATCAAATTTATAGCTAATCTCCATTTTTAAAACTGTATATTATCCACATTTCTTAATGTTTGTAACATTTCTACAATTCTTGTGTTTGTTAGTATTCCACAATATTTACAAAAATTGTAGTTTTTCTATTTATTTCATCTTTGTAGAAATTCTCTTATTTGCAATTTTATAACTCTCATATTTGCTATATTGTGGCAATTTCAACAATTTATTTCTACAATTTTTGTTACCACATAAAAATTGTAGGTGGAAGCTACAATTTGGATTCCACAATAATTAATTGTGGAATTATCTTTTTTTTAAATGTAGAAAAGTTACTATTAACAACCAATTTGGCATTCATTTAGATAATTTTTTAATGTGGATTGTTTACATTTGGAAGACACAAATATAAGATTATTATTAAATGTGAATATTTTGTAGAAAAATATATTTTTGTAGAAAAACTATATATTGTAAAATAGATTATGTGGAAATATATATTATTCATATTAAATGATCCAAGCATAATTATTTAACAATTTAAATAATTTTGTTCTCTATTTATAGATTCATTTTTAACTTCAAACAAAGCTCTAACTATATAGTAAAATAGTAATTAAAAATATAAAAAAAATAAACAAATCACAACTTGATAAAACTCATATGTGAAGAAAAAATATGTTCTATTTATAATAGAAAGTGCAAACATCATTTTTTTTACACTTTCCTCAATTAATATTGTCAAATAATTGTAACATTTCTTTGAAGAATCCTTACATCATTCTAATAAACTAGAAATTTACTCCCCCTTGATGTCTATAAGTTATTTCTATAGATCATCCTTATCCATCAATAATTATAGTTATTCTCCTCTGAAAGAATTTTGTTCATTCGTTGTTGCATCATCTCCATTATCCATACCAATAGTTATATCATCTCCTTGAAAAGTATCATCTCCTCTTGGTTGTGTCGATTCCTACATTATGAAAAGGATAGAAATAATATAAGTATAATAAATATATGCTTATAAAAAAAGATTCATTCTAATAGTAAATATGTTTACACTAAAAACAATTATCATCAAAAAATTACCGAATGATCTGATGCATCACTATTATCATTCGAGGTTTTACTCTTTTCCATCTTCTCATTCCTCAACTTTATAAAACCTTCTTTTCCAGCAAATTTTATCTCTTCTTCAATAGGAAGCCATTGATAGCGATTCCACTTCATGAAAAAGATATTAAATGTCATCCATAATATAAACTAGCTAAAATATTAAGATAATTTGAAAAAATAAAAATACTCACCACTGTAGCTTTTAAAGCTCGAACACCACCTCTCCCCAATTTGTGCATGTACCCACATTCTTGCATTCGATCTCTAGTAACATATTTTAAATGCTCATATTTTTTATCCTTTCTACCACGCTTTGTCTCTTTCTTTAAAATATTCCATGTTTCTTTTCCAACATATGGTTCTGGGGGTGTTTTTGCATCCTTCTTTAAGATCTTTTTGAAATATCCCCTTTTGTTATGAAGTTGATTGCATGCCATTGACTTCATCCATCTCTTATCAAAACAATGACCATATTCTATAGCCATAAATTCTTCTAGTTCCTTCTTTTTGTCTTTCGATTGTTGGGGCCAAGGCTTGTCAATTGTTGGTCCAAATAATCTCATTGTATAATCATACAATGTATGATAAAATTCTATCCCACCCTCAACATGTAGGACCTCTCCTTTACTATCCACATAAAGTGTTGCTTTCTTTCTCCCAGTGGACTCTACCTTCTGTACATTTACTGTTTTATCATGGATTGGAGAATGAAGAGAGGGGGTGTTGTTTGTTGGAATATAATTTGATGAATGATCACAGTTGGTATTATGAGGACTTCTTACCACAGAAGTTGTGTTGTTTGAAGGGAGTTTTGAATTTCCATAATTGATTTCATCATGGATTTCATCATTGGTTGATGAAGGATTTGTTGCACTATTCATGTTATCGTTGATCTCATGAATATATGGGACACTATTTATTTGACTATTATTGTGTTTAGGAGGGCAATTCGAAATTCCATTTGGTAAAGAAAAGCCAATTTTAAGTCTATGGTCACGCTCTCTTAGTTCTAGCTCTTTTTCTTGAAGTTCTAACTTTTTTGTTGTATTTCTAGCATTGCCTTTTGGGATGCAATTTTTCTTTCCTCCATTTGGAGAAGTCTTTCTTCATGCTCTAGGTCAATATTCACAGATACCTGTGGAATAAAAAAATCACAATTATAATATATTGGATTCAAATATGCGTGAATATTATAGCCAAGTAAAACATTAGGACAAAAATTATTTAATAATAAGAATGTAAGAAAAAAATAATAAAATGCATCTACTTATTTAATTTTTTATAAAAATTGACTCAGAAACAAAGTACAAATGATTACCTGATTTTGTGTCATTTCTTTAGGCGGATGGGAAAATATAGATAGAAGATTAATTTAGTTTCTAAATTGTGTACCTGCAACATCATCAATAAACATTTGACATGAATATTAGGAGTTAAAAAATAGGGTTTGAACTTTTGTAAAAGCAACTTATTAAAATCTAATAAGAAGAACAAGATAAACTTTATGTTAACAAATTTCGAGACATTCATATAAAATACTTTCAACTAATTTTATTTTTAAATACAAAATTTTAAAGAAAAATAAAAATAATTAATTATATAAAATTATTTAAATGTATACTTAAATTTATAAAACCAATCTTTATTAACAATATTATGTCAATTAATGTTGAATTATTAAATATCATTATTTCTATATAAAATCAATATTTTACATAATTTTATACTAAACCCATAAAATATATTAAGAAAAATAATAATTTATGTTTTATATAATTTTAAATTAAATCTACAAATAATACATCATTATTAAAATAAATAATTATTCTATTCAATGCATGATAAACAATGCTCACTTTTAACTACTAAAAATTAAACCTCACTCTAAAATTAAAATTAATGTATCTTGAAAAGACTGAAAAGACATGCACATTCTCACGTTAAGTTAATAATAATTAAAATTTCTAATAATAGATTATTGAAGGCTCACTTCAAATTTATATATAATTAATCCTTGTAATCTTTTCTAGAAAATAGCATACGGCATGTTTCATGTCAATATATAAATATTTAATCTTTATATTAAATTGACTATGTGATTTCAATTTTTCTGAGCTTCGAGATTAAACATATCAGCGTGATAAACAGGTATTCTTCAAGAAACCAGATTTAGAGTTTTAGTTTGTAAATTCTTTACTACTACTTGTTTTATAAAATTTCATGATTTGATATAAAAATTTACTAAGTTCTCAACATTAAAAAACTGGTTTTCATGGATGGTAATTAATTTGATTCAATTTTATTTTGAATAGATGAATTTAAACTCATCAAATCAGTTTTCTTAAAGGCTAAAGTGCTTAGGGTGGAGGCAATTCACAAAAAAACTTTAACATCTTTTTAATGTCTGAAACCCCAAGCCTCAGACAGTTATGCACAAAAACTAGCATGGAAAATCTGAAAATATCATATAACTAGCATTTGGGAGCATCTATAATCTATGATTTAATTATGCTCAATAAAAAAATAACTACTTTTTTACTATAAATTCAACAATACTAGTTGGTTTACAACGTGTTTACAAAATAAGAAAACAGACCTGTAGGCTGTTTTTTTAGATTTTGAACAGTATTTTAAAGTTACAAATTTTAGAAACCGTAGACATTGAAAAAATATTTTTTTTGAAAACCATAATTTTTTTAAAGTGGTATAAATAAAAACATAATACCTATTTACATATCTATGAAGAGATTATAGATATATCTGTAAAAATTACTAGAAATTACAGCGATCCAAAAGAGCTAAGCCATTAACAAATTTTGATTTGACAGGCACAGATAATATAATTCCAGGTCTAGACCTCATGTATACTTACTTATAGAGGTAAACAATAGACTAAGCTAAGAACTGACCCATCTAAAGGTGAAACAAAATTGACCGCACAAGATCTGGGTGGGCCAGAGATTTGCCAGTGACAGAGAAGCTTCTTGAGGGAAATCCTGAGTCTTGATAGGTCTTCACAACCGCCTAAAATAGACCCCCTGTTGGAGCCGTCAAACTTGCAAAGTTTACTAAGTGTGTAAAGATATATTTTGACCACTCTTTCACTATGAAAATCACACAAGGCCAGCAAATATTTTCCTAGTTAAATATTGGCCAGAAAGGAGATAGATTCTAACCATGCTTCTATTAGCAAGAATTTACAAATCTCTTTCGTTTTCTTATCTTTCCTCCAATTATTTAAGAAGCCTCTGAAAAAAAGATTTCTTTCCTTAGAACTATTCATAGCTTAACCTATTTTTATACTACCTAATTATGGATAGATAATAATCTATTTCATCAGAGATTTTTGAGGTTGAATGAAATCTTTTTGATAAAATTTTTTATAAGGTAGTTTACTGAAAATTGTGTTTCTTGGCCAAGTGCAGATGTTAGGATTGAGATGATGGAAAAGCTTCTTGAGGAAGTTTCTTATTATTGTGTACTGCCTTAAAATTAAAATTAAAAAACAGAATTTCAATATTAAAATTAAAATTAAAAAACAGATTTTTAGTTTTCAATTCAAGTAGAAATTTTCCAGAAATTTAAATTTTCGTATTTCTATTCAATTTGGGTTTACAACAGTTATATTTTGGATCATAACAGTGATATCTAAGAACTTCCCTGGCCTTATAGAAAAAGATGTAAGAATTGCATATTTTATTGAACAAGTAAAGAGTCTGTTATCCTTCATTGATGAATACCTAGACTTATGCGAATCTTATAAAATTATAAAGAATAACATTTGATTATAAGTTTTTTTATAATATTAATTTTCACCTATACGAAGAAGATTAATGAACAAGTGGGATGGATTTTGGAATTTTTTGAAGTTGGGGTTGAAGGCAAGTGGCTATTGGTAGCATCTATTCACAGACCTATGATATGTTGGGATTAATATCAAATTTTACCATTCACGGACTCGAACAAGATAAGATTTAATGTGTACAGATTAATAACATGACTGACCAGATCTAGTTTATAGAAATGGGATTGTGCAACATGGCTAAATTCTGTATATAACATAGTAAAAAGAAAAATATGAATCCCTACCTCAAACAAAATGCAGTCCTCCTTTGAATTCGATGTAAGAGGCTCTTCAATTGAGAATACTGAAGGATGAGTGCTGAAAAGAGAGTCCAGAAACCTCCAAAAATTGTAAGCGCAATAGAATTTTTTTAGCGCAAAATACAAATTTGAGATGTATTTGAAATGGTCTTTTGGTTAGGTTTACAGCATAAATCATGGCAACAATTGTGGAATATGGACACGAGTAAAGACTCCTAAAGTTGAATACCACAAATTATGCATAAACTTGAGTTATATTAAATAAACAACTAATACTTAATTAATGGTAGTTATAACGATCTTGAATACAACAAATACTATTAATGTTGAGAAAAGTATGCATAATAATATAAATAATAAGAAATAAATATATAATATTTTCATATAAAAATAAAATATTTAATTACAATTATTGTTAATAAAATAGTCAATATTTATTTTATGAAAATTATGACTAGTAATATAAATATCAAGTAATTATACATTTATAATAATTGTATATAATATAAAAATTGAAATCTGTAATCTTTTATAATTTATGGAATGAATGTTATTAACTGTTATTTGTGAGTTGTATATTGATAATGAATGGTTTTTATTAAATTATTAAACCAAAAATTTAAGCTATAAAACTATTCTTCTACATTTTATATATACATTTTATGTGAAATTATTTCTAATAATTTTATAAAATTGCAAATAAATTAAAATTTCAATTTTTTTTGTTTACTATTGACAAATAATTAAACTTTTTAAGTTTATCATTGACTCCATAGAATTCTATTATATAGATGTTATACATGGTTTATTTATATATTACAAAAAAATTGCATTTGTAATTTAGAAATATTATTAAACATAAATAATTAACATTTCTATTCTTTATCATTAATATATATTTATTTGAATTTTTGTAGATTTTAAAATGCCTAGTAGTTCGAATGATAGTGATTCTAGTGGTGGTCCTCAACCCTACACTAGTGATTGGTATGAGCAAAGTATATATTGTGAATGCTTCAAATGTAAAGGGCGTAGAAGATGGAGACGCTCTATAACTATTTCTCACTTGAAAGTAAATGGTCATATGGAACCTAATGACATGGTATGTAAAAAAATTATTTTTACTTGTCTTTTTAGTCATCTGGCATGATTTACTTTCACATACTTCTTATGGCTTATTTAGTAACATAAAATCATATTGTAGGTTCCCAATATTATTCCTCCCAATACAACTAACCCACATGTGGAGAATATAAACCAAAACAACATAATGAATGATGAAGTTCCAAACATGGATCCTATTGATAATTTACTTCATGACATTTTTACTGAAAAGGACTCTGAATTGAATGAAATGGCAAGGAAAATGTTGTATGAAAGTGCAGAAATATCTGTATTATCAACAATATTTTTGTTATTGAACATAAAGGCTACATTTGGGTGGTCAGACACTAGCTTTACTGCTTTGTTGAGGTATGTAAATTTTATAATTAAAGATTAAACATTTCTTGAAATTTCCTTATATCAACAATTTCAATCATGTTTTACGATGATTATATACACACATATTTGATATTATTTGTTTCTAATTGATTGATGTGTTCTTATCATGTAGAGTTCTTTCTATCAAGGTTCTTCCCAAGGGGAATCATCTTCCTCAATCTTACAGGGAAGTGAAACACTCTTTAAGAAATATAGGATTGAACTATAATGTTTACCATGCATGTCCTAATGATTGTATGTTATACTATGGTGAGAAAGAATCATTACAAGAATGTGATGTATGTCATACTAGTAGATATGAGCATCAAGGTGTTGTTGAGTCAAAAACATTTCCACGGAAAGTTCTTCGCCATTTTCCTTTAATTCCACAACTTAAGCAAATGTTTAAATGTAATGAATTAGCAAAGCTCATGGGTTGGCATTTTGAGAATACAAGCAATGATGGAACCTTACGAATAGTAGCAGATGGCAAGGCATGGAAACAAATTGATGAGAAATGGCCATAGATTTTTCACGTGAGAAACGAAATGCTAGAATTTCAATAGCTATGGATGGGATTAATCCATTCTCAATTCAATCATCGGGATGGTCTACATGGCCAGTAGTTGCAATCCTCAATAATATCCCACCATGGATGGCGATAAAGAAGGAACATATAATGTTGACTCTAATTATTCCAGGTGATTAACCTTCCTAATTTATATCTTTTATTTCTTTAGTATTATATGAAATATTCAAAATATAATTATGTCTAATTATTTTTAACTTATCTATGGTTATAGGAAAGTATCAAGTACGTAATATGGATGTATATTTGAGGCCCCTCATTGATGAGCTTAAACAATTATGGGTGGGATTTGAAATGCATGACATATCAAGGCCTATTGGGAGGAGAGATTTCTTCTTTCGAGGCATGATGTGTTGGACCATTCATGACGCCCCAAGGTTATCTTTATGTTGTGGTAAGTTGATATATAATATATTCTTGAGATTTAATATTGTGAATCATTTTATATTTGTTGAAAATATTTAAAATTTTACATTGACAAAATGATTATACATTACTATAGGTATTCAAACAAAAGGGAAAGTTGGGTGTCCATCATGTGGATTTCAAACAATTGTCAGACATTCAAAACACTTAAAGAAGGATATATACTATGAATATAGACAATTCTTGCCTCTTAATCATCCATACAGAGTAGCGAAACGAAATGATTTTAATACGAAACCAGTAAGAGAAGCTATTCCAAGGGTTTTAACTCCAAATGACTGGTATATTGCTTATCATGATGGTGGAGGTGAGGACAAATATAAAAATTTTATTGACAATACACTTTTAGACCAACATTGAGTATGATACTAATTTATAATTGTTTTATTTTTTTGAAGAACAACTACCTCCAGGCATGAAAAGGTACTCAATATTTTATGAACTTGAGTATTATAGGAATATGCCCATCGTACACCTACTTGATGTTATGCACATTGGATGCAATGTATCGAGATCACTATGGAATCTTATCATTGGAAAAAAGGAAGATGGAATACGGTTAAGGAAAGACCTTGAAGTGAGTAAAGTCATGCGTCCTTTATGGCCAAATCCTGATGATAACACATTCCTCCCTCCCCTTGGAGATTAAGCACTGAGGAGAAAAATCATATCAATGAATCCATAAAGAAAATAAGGTTCCCTACAGGTTATGGTGCCACAATCAAAAATTGTTTCTCTAGAGCGAAAAATGAGGATCTAATAGGACTAAAAACACATGATTGGCACAACCTGATTAAGGTGAGTTTTATATTTAAAGTTAAAATGGTTGTAATTTATTTAAATTTCATTGATATAGATTAACTAATATATTTAACAAATGTACACTTCTTTGTTGCAGGTTATACTTCCCATTATTATTCCTAGTACCTTTGATCAAAATATAACCAACACTATATATTTCTTATCAAAATATATCAGGTAACCATATAATATTTAATTTTTCCAATATATATTTTGATATACAATTATAAATTATTTATTACTCGAATTAATGTTAGTTAAACATTATATTTCAGGTTTGTGTCTTCAAAAGAGATTAAAATGGAAGACCTTATATATTGGAAGGAGAAAGCACCTATATTAATGTGTACACTTCAAAAGTATCTTCCTACTGTATATTTTGATCCACAAGTCCATTATCTCATACACCTTGTTAATGAGATAGAATATTGTGGTCCAGTCGCATCAAGATCAATGTGGCTTGTTGAGCGTTTAATGAAGGTATTGAAGCATTTTGTAAGACAAAAGGCTCGACCAGAGGGTTCCATTGCGAGAGGGTTACATCGCATTCAAAGCAATGGTGAATGTTAGTTCTAATTACTTACCTGATTTTGATTCTAGAACACAAAGTATGCAAGGTTCTTCTCAACCAGATATACTAACAAGTGAAGTACTACAAGGAAGAGGGAGGTCAAGAAAAGTAAGAGGTATGCATCATGTTTTATAAAATATCTAGTGGTTATATAGTTTATCCTTTATATATATTTATATTAATTTTAATAATTTACTAAATTTCACTTACAGATGGAAATGAGTATGAGAAAATGCACCTCTATGTTGCAAATCATGCAAAATGCATGGATAAATGGATAGAGCTATACAAAACAAATAAAGAAGAAGCTGACACAATTGCATATAGAAGAACGGCTAGAAGGATGGGATCCATGAATCGAGTCCCACAGTTACCTGAAAGCCATAAAAATACATGGCCAAATAAATGCCCATGGGATTGGTTGAGAGATAATATTATACAAGAAAGTAAAAGAGATCCTCTTAATATATCAAGGGAAGAATTAGAAATAGTAAATGGAATAAATCTAGGGAAGGTATGTGCATGCTTATAGTTTACATCTTTTTATGCTATTTAGTAAAAATGTATTGTAGTTAATATTTAAGAATGATTTATTGACATTGCATTGTAAATATTTTATTTGTCTAGGTGACACATTACAAATCAATGTGGGCATATGGTAAGCACTTTCGCATTGAGAAGATGGATAAGCTTAGGCGTACATTTGATTGTGGGATATCAGCATATTTTGATGTGGTGGATTCCGCAATATTGAAACAAAGACGAAGTACTATGGAATTTTGGAAGACATTATGGAACTTGACTTTAGGGCCTTTAGGAAGGTTATATTTCTAGTAAAGTGGTTTTCATTGATTGAGAAAGGAAATAATAGAACGATTTATATGCATGATAATGGTTTTCCTATGATAAAAACATCAGATTTTATGGACACAGATGAGCCATATGTATTCCCAGAGCAATGTGAACAAATTTTTATCATCCAAGATATGCAAAATCCAAATTGGTCTTCTGATCATAGAGCACAATCCAAGGTGGAACCGTCATGCATCATTTATAAACACAACTAATGTTGATATTATAGATGAGGATGAGACATATAGTAATGATGAAGTAGAAATAATGGACGAAATTGGAGAGCATGTACAGGAACAAGAATTAGAACATATTGAGTACACATATGAAGAAGAAGAAGGACAAGAAGAGAGTGAAGGACAAGAAAATGGGGAGACAGAAAGTATAAATGATGAATATGATTCAACAATTTTTGATAATCTTGTCGATGATGATATCGTGGATGAGAGAGAAGACTCTGGGATAAATTTATTTATTGACTTAGGAGAATTTGATGTTAGTTCAGAGCAATATCGAGAGTTGGCTCAAGATGAATTTGATGTTTATGATGAAGACATGTAAGACGAATGATCAATAATAATTTTCATAAATTATCATTATGGTTTTTTTCTTGGATAAATTTGAACACAAAATTTGAGTACGTTACTATTGAATAATTCTTCCTACATGTTTTGTATAAGATATTATTTCTATAAATATTGCATTTTTATGTTGCATTTTCTCACTTTAATACTTTTTTATAATTAGTCATCTTAATCTATGTTATAATAGAAATACATTTCTATAATGTTTTTTTAAATTATAAAAATAAATCAAAATTTTATATAATGTGACATTTTCAAAGTATTTAAGGTCTTCATGTTAATGTTGTTAAGATATCCTTATGGAGTAATTTTATAATATATTTTATTTCAAAATATATTTTTAAAAATTAATATTTTTAGTTTGTGTCATTTCTACACATTAAAATGTAAAGTAGTTTTGTTTAATATGTCATAAATGGAAGTGTGGTTTTTGATACTTTTAATAGGTTAAATATATCTAAAATATTTTAAGTTTATATTAGTCTTCTCAAATAAATTATAATGCATATAGAGTATTAGTATTGTGGCATTTCAACAATATTATTAAATTTAAAAATATCGATATTAAAAGTATTAGTTATTTTAATTTTATATTAAAATATGTTAATGTTGTTACATTTCCCTTTATGAGTAATTGTGGTGAGTAATTTTGTGATAAACATTATTTAAATTTTTTATAAAAATGTGGATTTTCTATAAATAATGTTTCACAATAATCAAATTGTGGAACACCAATATTTAAAAAGAAAATTATATAGAGCATCCACAAATATTCTAATATTATTTTTTAGAAATGGGGAACTATAATGAGGTTTGGAAGATGTGGGTTTTCTACAAATTATTGTGGGTAATTTGGAATTTTCGAAGTATTTAATGTGGATTTTCAACATTGATATAATTTCATGATACTGATGTTACATTTCCCTTTATGAGTAATTGTGGTGAGTAATTTTGTGATCAACTTTATTTTGATTTTTAATAAAATTGTAGATTTTCTATAAAGAATGTTTCACTAAAATAAAATTGTGGAACACCCCTAATATCTAAAAATTTAAAAATAAAATAAAATAGAGCATCAACAAATATTCTATTTCTTTTTCCGAAATGTGGAGTTTCTATAATGAAGTTTGGAAGATGTGGTTTTTCTACAAAATATTAACGATTTAAATTGACTATAGAAAATCTACAATAATTAAAAACGAATAACTTTATTATAATAGAGATGCCACAATTATTCTACAATTATGCCAAATTGTGAAAATTTGTAGAATAATTGTGGTATTAGATGGGGTAGGAGCCTTTGGATCAAACCGCCATTGCGGATAAATTTGCTGCCTATAATTTTGATTTTACCGGGTAAGGTTGCATATTTTTCTAGTTTTGCTGATATAGAAGCTTGATAAGGTCTGCTAGGTAATGCAAGTCTATTCTCAATTAAAGTCAAATTATTCCCCATAGTATGCAAAGCTTCAAAATGTCTTCTTGGGGTTACAATAGCAGGTTCTATAATCGTGATAGGATGTGGAATAGGTGCTAGATCTTCCAAAAAGGCATTGAAGGCCTTGACATTGACTTTTCGGATTGAATAAGACTATTTTCAGCTTGGATGTCGATATTATAGGATTGTGGGAGAGTCTCTCCTCCCATGCAGACTCGAATGATAGTTGAAATATCACCGTCTAATTCTCTATGATAATAAAGAAAAACATGATCAGCTTGAGGCTTGACACTTTCTGGAATTCTTTCCCAAGTTATGGAAAAATGAATATTGAAACTCGACATAAATTCATGAGGAGCTCTTCTAATCGTAGAAAACTATTCTATAAGAGATAAATGATCTGAATTATCTTGGAATTGTTTTAGTAATTTACCACCTAAATCATCCCAAGTTCTTATGCATCCAATCTCTAGATTTCTATACCATTGCAAGGCTTGTCCTTTAAGGGATGCAACTAAAAGTCTCAAAGCCACATCTTCATGAGTAATATTATGGACTACACATATGGCTACAACATCTTTGATGTGCTCTGTAGGTGTAACCTGATTTTCACCCGTGAATGTAGGTAAGCTTTTCATGGCAGCATTAGGGATGTCATGATAAGCGGGATTACTAATGGGCTACCATTAGTAAAGGTCACAAAATTCCTAGGTGGTTGAATATCCATTTGAAAAGCTGGATCCGAAATCGAAAATGAATGATATGTGGTGAAGGAAGATTGGGAGGAGAATTACTAAATCTAGGTCTATTATAACGAACAATATTACCAATTCTTCTCTTTCTTGTGGAATTCAAGGTAAAGAAATAAACTCGGAAGGAATTTCTCTTACCGATGATCTTTAGTCACTTTAGGCATGGAACATGCTCTGATACTCGTCTAAAATCATCTTAACATATTCACCAAATAGATCTCTAAATATTGAGAATAAATTGTCAGTAACTTGTTGATTCAAAAGTAACTTTTTTTGCTTGTAAATGTAAATCATTGTAAATTATTGCAGATTTGATTCATTGTCCCACAGACATGCCAAAAACTATTATCTCTCGAAAGGGTACCCTATAGAGAGATGGTTGTAGGTGTTCTAAGCTTGAAAATTTTATCTCTCTCTTTTGTATATAAAATGGAAACACCTCAAATCTATGTGTATACCTATTTTTAGGTGAGTATAAGGTATCAAGGTTGATTCCTTATTGATGTATCCTAAACTAATTTTCTAGGGTTTTAGGGTAAAAGAAGAATGGAAAAGGATTTAAAACGAGGTGATACAACAAAATTGAATGACGCGTCTTTGACTGAGTATATGCACAACCGATATGGGAATCAATTCTTGGTGCATGAGAAAACAATTTCCCATAGATTATTAAGGGAAAATACTTTGATGTATTGAGGAAAATTCACAACTATACTACTAAGTTAAACATAGACATTAATATCATGCAAAAATTACTTAATTCACAATAGGGTAAGATGATTAATCGGGAATTTATCATTCACAAGGATTAATAAAACATACATGTAAGATTGTAAATAATTAGAAAGGAGAACATACTTCTCATCTAGAGGAAAAACTTGTAAAATATTCTTCAGACTCCTTTATCTAAAAGTCCTCCTTTGTGCTTTTCTAAGGCACACAATATATAGCAAAATTAATTCACCCACCCTTCCTAAAAATAGGCTAAAATTGTACTCGCCCATGCATCCTATTTTTTTTTGATCCGGGAATAAAATAAAGCAAACTAATACAAAGAGGAATTAAAAGCCTTTGATTACATAACATTCAAACTGTAGTTGAGTGTTATATTTTTAAGGAAAGAACAGTTGAATAATTTTCCAATAATAAATCTTCCTTGATGAGCAAGTCTCTTTCCTTGTGCATGTAAATTTTTCTTCTTGTCTATTCTTTCCTTTTGTGAAGGCATGTAAAAAAAAACTCATGTGTAAGAAAATGAATACTTTTGATCTTCATACTTAGAAAAATTATTCAACTTCTTGTGTGGGCCATTGGGAGCACATGTGCAATCATAATCCAGTTCTTACTTTTGTAAAAATATGGTAATAAAGTCTTCAAAAGGTTGCTTGCATTCTGATGTAGACCTCTTCTCTATCCCTTGTGATCACATGAAAAATTTGCATTCCAAGTCATGTCCAATCCATCATAATTAGTGGGGACCACCTTTGCAGTTGACCACTAGTCTTCATTTGGTTTGGCCACCCTTGTGGACTTAGCACATTATTATGTTTTGAAATAAGATAAGGGGGCACTTTGTAAAATGGTCACCATATCATACTCGGCCACTTTTTATGACCATGTAATTCACTTGGTTTGATTGACCACCTTCGCATAACATATGGTCACTATAGTGCTTGGCCACTTTTGGGTTATCATTGCATTGTATAGTTGGTTGGCCACTTTGATTACTTGGGACATATACTATGGTTTAGAATTTTGAAAGTCAATATGCAATAATTTTTTTTTTAATCATGGGGCTGCCCTCGTGATGATGAATCACCACTTTATCATATGTCATGACATGACTAACTCAGTCGAGTTTGCATTGGTATTTGGTGATCGTTTCTACTTTCGATTGGTATCCTTTCGATTTGTAGCCTTTAATCTTAACCCTCCGTTAGGGTTTACGAATTGAATTTTAATGTTCCAAAATTGTTAATGTGACCATGGTGATTTGCTTTGATACTTGATGATTGGTTTCTAATCATTGATCTCGATCCATTGAATCTCGGACGTTGATCTTTGATCCATGGTTAGGGTTTCAACCCTGCAATTAAAGTGGTCGGTGGCATCTTGATCATGGTGGTTTGCATTGATTTTGGAGATCGACTTGAGGATGTTGATCTTGTGTACCTTTTCTTCTCTACCTTTGATTCTTTGACTGTGGTTGAGTTTCATTTAACTCATCTCTCGAGTTTGCATGGTAAATATCACTTGACCTTAATGATCACTTCATTTTGGATTTTTGGCTTGGGGTGAAGCCCTTGAAAATTTTTGGCTCGACGCCATTGTTAAAGTTTTTTAAGCTCGGTTTAGTCCATTTTTTCGGCCTTCTTAGCCTTTGAGTAGTTGTATATTTTATCTCCGATCTGCTAGAATTTTCTTAAGCAAGCCTTACTCGGGAGTTTCCGCCATTGTTGTAGAATTTGAGCTCGGTTTTAAGTTATTTTGGTTTGTAAGATTATGGGGTCCGAACATGTGTATTTTCTTGATGTTTTGAGTAATGAAAGCTCTCTTATCGCCATGGATGTTTTCTTGAGCTTCTACAAGTTTTCATTTTTTATTCCTCTTCTAGATATTTGTTGTTACACATGTATACTTCTGTTTTTATTTTATTCCTTGGATATATCACTAAAACTCTTGAAAATATTTGCGGGTTCTGTGATTTCTTGCTCCTGCTTGACTCCTGAGTTTGAAACTTGTCATGAGCATATGGATTTCTTGTTTCATCATTCATTTGTTTGAAAGTTACATTTGTTTAATTATAAACGGTGAGTTCTTGTCTCTACTTACGATTTCTTGATACCTATTAATACGTTTGTGATTTACGGCTAGGAGATATACCGTTCTCACTCGAATACTACAACTTGAAACCGATTTCAAATGGAATAATGAATTTCTGAAATAATTCAATATTTCTTTAACTTGGATATGAATACATTTCTGATTCAAATCCTCCACTTGAGTTTGTTTTCTTCAATATGATTTAAATATCTCATTACTTGTTACTCACTTTCATTCCTTATAAATTCTCCCTTGAATCTAGACTCGTTATACTTTATGTTACTGGAGTAAAACTCTATTTATTCATCACCTTTCGAGGGTTTATTATTATTGGCCCTAGGTATACATGTGTCTCGATTCAAGCTTGTTCTTGTTCAACCTTGAGCCATTTCTAGAAAACTTGGATATCTTTTATTATTCTTTGCATTCTATCTTCCAAGAATTTGTTGAAAGAGCTCGAACAACTCGACCATGACTCGATATTTCTATCTAGAACTCTCTATTTCCTATTTTAAGCTCTTTAAGATTCCTTCTAAGAATTATCTTCGACTATTCTTCATTCTTTTCGGGACCCTAGACCTTCATTATTTTGATCTCTAAAACTCGTGAATAATTTTTTAGTGATTCAAGACCCTCTTGAAAGAACTTTTAGAAGCATGTAGACTATGTGAAATAATGTTCCTTAAATTTACTGGTTTAACCTTCACTTTTTTAATACTTACAAATATACCTTACTTCAATAAATACTATGTCAATTTATCATCTCCTGAACATGTGACTATTTCATTTTTTAATTTATTTATACCTAATTATTTTCACACCGAAACCTTCTAGATTGAAAATGCATTCTTAGCATTACTACATTTTGTATTATGTCCATCGAGTTGTATCTGAATGATGATTTGATCTTGAATTTATGAAGACTTGAAGTATGAAATGATCAATTAAATAGCAGCACTTGATTTGAATGGCTTAATTTTAAATCACAAGCTTTATGGTATGCCCGTATGTAATTGTTACTTGGGTGTTTTACTTGTTCTGCAACCATGTAAACCTTGTATCAACCTTGTATCTTGAATATTTCTTTGATTGCATGGCTGTTATGACTTTATATTCATAAAATTGACTCTACTTTTCTAGTTGTAGTTGTACTCAATCGATATTTTAGCATTTATGTATCTTTTTGATGTAGTTTTAAAGTGTGCACTTATAACTTAAAATTGCAATTTGTAAAAGTACATTTAGATGCTTCATGGCTTGTTGTTAGGGAGAAATATGATAACTATTATCTTTGATCATGCCATTCATTAAACACTATGTAAGAATAATTGTTATCTTTGATAATCATATATTTGTAAGAATACTTACAAATATACCTTACTTCAATAAATACCATGTCAATTGATCATCTCTTGAACATGTGACTGTGTCCTTTTTTGATTCATTTATACCTGATTATTTTCACACCGAAACCTTGTAGACTCAAAATGCATTCATATGATTACTTTATTCTATATCATCGTCCATCGAAGTTGTATCTGAATGATGATTTGATCTTGAATTTATGAAGACTTGAAGTATGAAATGTTCAATTAAATAGAGCACTTGATTTGAATGGCTTAATTTTAAATCGCAAGCTTTATGGTATGCCCATATGGAATTGTTACTTGGGTGCTTTAATTGTTCTGCAACCATGTAGACCTTGTATCAACTTTGTATCTTGAATATTCCTTTAATTGCATGGTTGTTATGACTTTATATTCATAAAAATGATTGTACTTTTCTTGTTGTAGTTGTACTCAATCGATTGTAGCATTTATGTATCATTTTGATGCAGTTTTAAAGTGTGCCCTTGAATCGAAAATGCCACCGTAATGACATTTAGATTATTCATGGCTTGTTGTTGGGGTAGAAATATGATAAATCTGTTATCTTTGATCATGGCATTCATTATTTGCTTTCTACATTACTATTTGATTTACATATAGCTTTTAAATAATTTATTATTTTAAAATAATATGATGGAAGGATGTAAAATTTTCATTTTACATGACAAAGCCCTCACAAAATTTTCTCATATTTCCTTATCATTCTATTTTCAGTTGTAATCTTATCTTGATTTAACTTAAGCCTTTAAATTTTGATTCCACTTCACCTTTGAGTTGTATTCTTCCTCCATACCAAGATATACTTGTGACTTATTTCAATCTGATGTATCGTGGAATAGAGGATATTGAATTCCATAATCTTTATCTAATAGTGGGGATCGTAAGACATGATTTTATTTCTTCTCGGATTCTAACCTATACTCAGTACATTTAAGAAAATAGTTAGAAAATATTTAGGATTTTTGGCCTCTCTTATGTTCCATAGTTTTCTTTTCTTCTCTCTCCTTATTTCTGAGTAGATAATCATGTGTGTTGTTATAGAAAAGTAATTTTATCAGTTGTGCCTTTAATACTCATGTAATTTATATCTCTTGTTGTTAAGAGATCCACCTGCATGAATTTGAATAGTATAGGAATATGGATTGTACCCTGAGCTCATAAACTGATAGTTTTCTCTTTTTTGTTTTTAGGTATAGTGCCTTGAGCAAAGGTGAGATGAAGAGGGAAAAAAATATGGAACTGGAGATGAATCAAATGAAAAAGAAACCCCAAGGTAATGATGGGTTCATTCATACTTCTATATTTTATCTTTCATGTATATGTACCTTTTATTTCAAAGAGTTGTATTTTACTTTTTAGTTACATCCCACGGCTTGTGTGGGAACATTTGAAATTCCTTATGAATAAAACATTGAATTCTGAAATTGAGTTGTGTATTTCTTTCTGCATTTCAAGTTTCTATATGGATTATATGATGAATTAAAAAACTCAATAATATAATTGAATTTCTTAATCATGAAGGAAAGATCCTTACAGAATACCTCAAGTAATAAACTCGATGGCTACATTTTGTAGTTATGATTGATGTTCCAAAGTATAACAATTCATTTATTCTACAATTCAATTTCTTCATCATGATAACACATCTGTCCTTTGGGGATTTGTCTTCTTTTGTCAAGAAAGTCTAGAAATTGTAAACTATGTGATCTGTTACATTTTATAACAACACACGTAGTTGTATATTTCATATAATCATTAATTATTTCAACAAAACACTATGAATTGAAATAACATCCCCTAGCTTAGGTTCACTTCACCGATGCCATCCATCATAACAAAGTTTCGAGTTTCCCATTTTTCACAAGAGAAAAAATTGTCGACAGCACCACCTTCGCCAATTTAGCAAACGTGACCATGATCGCATCATGGTGATATCTCCACATAGGTAGCCCCACTAAAAATCCATGGAAATGGTGTCCCATTTCGACTCTACTATGACATTAGGATAAATATAGCTATTTATATGTTGATACTCACCTTCATCTTCTAACACTAAAAATAACATGACACAAATCCAACTATATCCCTCCTAATCCCTCTCTAGTAAAATAGTTGTCTTAGTGAAGTATACATCTTCTTCACCATAGGATGAGCTAAATAAGGTGCACCATGTGCCCGTGCTAGAATGTCCTATCTAAAATATCCATCCCTACAAACTTATATCTAACCTTTTTGTTTCATAGTTCTAGTTGTCTCTACTTTCAATCCCTCAAAATTCCCCTCAAGTGGTCTCTGAGACCTAATCTCCGCTCTAACCGAGAGGTAAAAGTTGTTGTTTGGAGGCCGCCACAAGATTTTGGTCCTCAAGTTTATATTCACCGATGTCACCATGAAAATATGCCTCGACGGTTCAAAGAATCTTCTACCACATTATCCTTCCCCTTCACATGTTTGACCTTCATATCATACTCACATAGAAGCTCCATCCAACTCCATTGACAGTGTTAAGATCAAAATTTGTGATGAGGTGTTGTAGGCTAAAGGGAATCATCCTAAGACAAAACCTCTTGCCTAATAGAAAACGGTTCCATCAAACCAAAGTGTGAACCATGGCTGCAAGCTCAAGATCATGAGTCTAGTAATTGAGATCATAATCATTGAGATTGTGAGACTTAAATGCTACAAATCAACCATCCCGCATCAAAACTCTTCATGTACACACAAATGAAGTATATTTGCAATCAAACAAGTCCCTATGTGGATTTAGTAGTTGTTAAATAATAACATAGTGAGGCACTTCTTTAGTGTCTTGAAGGCCTACTAGCATTTGTCATACTAAGTAAAACTCTTCCCTTTCCACTATAGGTAGTGATGGGATGAGAAATATATGAGAAGTCTTGAAAAAATCTCTTCTAGTACCCTGCCAATCCCATAAAGTTGTGTACCTCACTTACACTAGTCAAGATTGGCCAAACAATGATAACTCTAATCTTTGAAGGATTGATCAGTGATACCTTCCTAGACATTATGTGAGCTAGATATCTCGAACTTCTATATGAAAAAATTCACACTTATCTAAGTTCCCATAAAGTGCTACTCTCAAAGACACTATAGAACCCGAAAAGGTGCTCCTCATGCTCCCCATGTGTGTGTGTGAGCATATCAATATGTAATATATAAATATAGACATGAAGTAGTCCAAGAATGTCATGAATACCCAATTCATAAAACTCGCGAATATTGTGGGGTCATTCATTAAACCGAATGACACAACCAGTAAACTGAAATTTTCCATATCTTGTGCAAAAGGTTGTCTTGTGAATATCTACCTCACAGTAATCCTCAATTGATGATAACCGGACTTAAGATCTATCTTGAAAAAACATTAGCCCTGTTCATATGATAAAAAAATAGTTGATTTGTTAAAGGGGGGTAACGATTCTTGATCATTAATTTTCTCAATTATTAGTAGTGAATAAAAATCTCAGGATTTGTGTACCCTGTGGGGATACAACTGGGGCATATTAGGCCCTTATAAAAATCCTCAAGCAAGAACTTGAGCTCACAAATCTCATGGGTAGTCATCTTTTATATCATGTGTGATATATACTCTAGAACCAAATATATCTCGGTGGGGAGGTAGGTCAAGTAACTTACTAGAAAAAAATCTCAAAAACTCCCGCAAAATGGGGTGATCATAAAATGAATGACTAAAAGACTCACCCTCCGATGTGTCACTCGACTATAATAGCATATTGCTAAAATCCCCGTGCACATTGCTTAAGTTGCATAGTGGATATGTTGTGAATATAAAAATTCCTCCTAACCCAAACTATCACCGAATCAACACCCAAATCATCTACGCAAGATATCACCTTTCGTTAAAGTTTACTCTACATCCGTGTGCGGATAGCCAATCCATACCCAAATGACTCCATAAGAACCCAAAGGAAGGATGCAAAGATCCGTGGTTCTAGTGAAGGGTCCTAGGTAAACTACACACTCATTGACTAAGCGATTCTACTAAGAGCTTAGCTCTGAAGCTATCTCTATGTTCCAACTACGAACATGACAAACTTTAACTAGCCTTTGTATTGTTCTACAAACGATTGAGAAATAAAGGAATCATAAGAGCTTGATGCAAACAAGATAGAGGTAGAAATACCACCGATGCTACTTGAAGTCTCTATCACCGTGCCATGGTGTTCTTCCCGACGCTTCTCGATCACACATATATCTCATGGCTCTATTCTCGTATCACCAATGATAAACTTTAAAATGGTGCCCTTAGCTTTTAGTAGGATTCTATATTTAATCTCTATAACGGTGGCCCTTTACGCCATAACCATAACAAATATTAGATCCTCTCTAATGGGAAAAGAATCCTCTAGGTGTTCTAGTGATCTATGTTGTACACCGCGATGACTCGTTATGGATTGTTTTGGCCGTTACTAATGAGGTCCTGTTGACTTAGCTCTAGGTGGTGTCTACATCGTAACGGGTCCTCTAGGAAGAGTCCTTATAATCCACTCTTTCTAAGCATCATATCTCTATGGAGGCCTCGAAATGGTGGGCATGTCTACTCCCGTGGCCTCGAAGAAAGACTGGCAGAAACTTGTCTTCCACTGGGGAGTGGTCGCCCATTCGATGAATTGTCCTATAATGACTAGATACAACTCATCACCCCGTCTTGCACTGCTACGTCTTCCCTATTCTCCTTTGAAATATAAGCCTTCTCAACGGCCTCTGCTCAAGTCTTTGGAAAATGCATATGTAATGCCCCTCCTAAATCTAAGTCCATATCCCCATGAACCCGTGTACTCTAACCTGTTTATCCTTCATGTACTCCATGTATTGAATAAAATCAAACAACTTCTTGTCATACTCACCACCGCCATGGTTTCCTGTTGTAGATCATAGAACTTGTCGATCCACGCTATATAAAATCACCTAGAAATATACATGCTCTTGATTCACTACTCAAAGAGCTTCCATGTCAAAGTCTCTCAATCCACATGGATATTTCTCTCCTCATTCCTCCACCAAACTATTGCCCTAAGTTCTTCACCAAAATCTTTCCCCATCTCTTTAAATATGTATCGTGACATGAGCCTTCCTTTGCTTAGTACACGGAATAGCTTGAAGCATCCGCTAAGCTAACTAACCAAGCCTCTTCATGAAATCCTACTATATCTCCTATAAAGTGTGGAGGATTAATAATTAATATCTCTCTTATATGTGTTTTCCTAATGACTATCTACCCCCAGGGTCTCTCCTAATGTCCATCCCTTTTTCTAGGTCTCCTAGATCACTCTGTCGCCTCATGACCTGTCGTCTCCCTGTACGAATCCCTATCTATCTAGCTCCGTCTCATGTCGTAGGTTGGCATCCTACTAGTCCTCCTTATATAACGACAGAACTTCCTACAAGGTTGGTAGGATCTCGCAAGGTCTCTGTAAGACTTCCGATCTAGGGGTGGTCCCTCTAGCTTAACTTATAAGAAACCCTCATCTGTTTCACACCTCCTAAACAAACGAATACAAGAGTTAGTTCATTATCATTTAGGTTTGTTTTGGTTTACTAAATTTTCTACATTTAAAAATATCAACCAATGTGATGTATTCTAGGTGTAGATTGCTCTAAGTTAACATGTTGTGTTTCGTTTTGGCCCAAGGTCCAAGTGTTGAACCCATAACTCGATACCAAGTGTAATGCCCACTAATTTCATGCTCCAAAACAATGTCAAACACCATTAATTGTCTTCTTAAAAATTATAGAATTTATGTTTGTTTAAAAGGTCACAAGGGTGATAAGCATTCATTATGTTTAATTAATTGCCATCTAATTATTTCTACACAATCATAAGTTTTCCATAATTAAATTAATAATTAAATATTATTAATTAAGTTCTAGATTCATTTTGGAATTCAAGCCTCTTCAAGGATACCATTAATCTTTATTTTATAACATCGATAATTAATCCCGTTATTTTACCCATTTAAATATCCCCTTAAGTTCTGAAATGGACATCTCTTAAGTTGGTTTAAATTTGTTCCCCCGTAATAACTTCAACATCTATTTCCGCATTTAGTATTATAACTATACATTTTAATCAAAATTAATTTAATACTTTTAGATCATTATCTTAATACACGTGCACAATGTCATTTATTTATTTACCCTAAATTCAAGTCTCATTTACTTAATTATTGGTCTAGAAGAGAGGGGTTACAACTTATTCTAACTTCTATTATGGAAAATCACAACACCCTTGATTGGTTGCAAAGTGAATGGTTGAGGTAGTCAGCAGTGATTTGTCAAACATGGAGTTATCCCAGTGTGGGACTTTACATTCGGAATAACCCTCCTGAGAAGGACGTCTTCCTAACCTATCATAGTGCTAACTACTCCAAAGTGCGAGAGTGACAAATATAACACTAATCTAATATTTTTCCAAGGAGGTAGAGTTAAAGAAAGTACATGAAAATTAAAACTTACTCTAAGGGAAGTTGATGCACAAGGAGGAGTGTTGAACATCATGCAAAATAAATGCCACAAATAAAAACTTATAATGAAAACACAATAATACACAATAACCTTACATGCAATGAAAGATCAAGAAGATGTAATTCAACACACAAAAGGGTTTGAAACATCCACAAATCTGATTTTATTGTGCTCAAATTGATACAATATATCACATTTATGGCCCAAGGCACAAATTTGGCATTACAATGTCTCATAAGGAGGTTTGGAATATCCACAAGATCTCTTATAGACAAGAATAAGAAGGGAGGTGCATATACAAGGTGTCTAACCTTTTAAAATGAGCCCCTCCTTACAATATATAGGAAAGATGAGAGAAGGATCTGAAATCTTACTTCAAGCTCCCAAAAATGCATGAAAATCACCTTCAACAATGATGGGTTCCATTGTAAAACCAATGCCTCCTTTCACTTTGCATTATTAGAGAAGAAAGGAAACCCATACCTCATCATTTAGTAGGTGAGAAAACTTGAAACCCACGAAAAAGTCAAATTATGTGAAAATTTGAGCTTCTAGTAAAAATTTATGGCCATATGAGGATGAGGATGCTATACTACAATACATATGGGTGGTGATCTCAGTGCCTTTTAAAACTTTGAAATTACATCGAAATGTCCAAAACTAAAAAAATTTTACTTTCGAGACTTCAGGATTTTGATTTCAAACTTTGGGTTACTTGTCGTCGCTCAAGTCGGCTTCATAGTTCCGAAATGTTTAACCTATGAAGTCTGAAATTCAGATTTCCGAGTTTGGACTCAAACCATGTCACATGACAGTGTTCATTTCTCAAGTTAAAAGTTCCAAAATTCTCAAACTCGAAGTCTGAAATTTAGAATTTAGGTTTCAGACCTTTTTCCTTTTTGTGGTTTTAGGTTTTGGTATTTCAATCTTCATGGTTTCTATTTTTGGGTTTCGGTTTTCGTGGATTTCGTGATTTCGTGTTTCGGGATTTCGTGTTTCGTGATTTTGGGATTTCGTGTTTTGGGGTTTTTGGTTCGAGGTTTTGAGGTTTCAGGGTTTCATAACTTCAGTTTCCTTATCCATGCGAGTGCATGAAACCACCAAAATTTGAAACTTCAAAGTTTAAATTTCAGACTTTGGGTTTGGACCGTCAACCCTCCTTCGTGTGGCACTATTCATTACTCAACCTGCCGAGACGTTTGTACTTCAAAAATTTGAAATTTCAGACTTTCAGATTTTGAACTTTTGGACATTTTGGTTTTTTTCCCTTTTTTTTCCGTTGAAACTCCGAACTCTAAAACCTCAAAAGTCTAAACACTTCAAACTTTGAGGCCCCTATTTTTCACTTATCTCGACTCCGAGCCTCTTTCAATTTCTTGTTTCGATATCATTACCACTATCGAGCCCACTTGTAACTCGACCTCCGAAATCTAAATGTGAGCTCCTATGGCTGAATGATCCCACCAATTTCTCAGTGTACAAGTTCATGTTTGTCCAACTTTGCGTGAGGGGAAAAGATGGATAACAACTCCCTAATGTAGTAAGTTGCCCCATTCACCAATTACCCACACCTTTTTATTCAAATCTCAAAACTCATAAAATCCCCATCTCTTAAAGTGTTGTAGGGTTAAATCTCTACCATTAGATCTAATCAATATGGGCCCTTCAATTTTAGGTTTTCTCTAAAATTCCTAAAAATGATTATTATTTCTTTTGTGCACTTTTTACCCTAATTTATTTTTATTTGCACATTTTCTTTTGTAGGTTTGGGAGAATGGAGGCCATCAAGACAACAAAAACATATTTTTTACCACAAATATCCCACAAAATCCCACAATTTAGAAGAATCGTAAAAGAATCGTAACATTTCTATGAAAAATTCCTTCACTCATTTTTAGACATTGTGGATATTCCACAATTTACATACAATGATAAAATTTGTAGAGAAATCACATATCCAAATGATTCATCATAGAAAATCCACAATTTTGAAAAAAAAAAAAAAAAAAATCATAAAATTCACTTACGAATTTACAATTATGAAATATTTTTAACAGGCTAATATAAATTTATATTAATATTTAAATCAGACATTCCATAGTCTAAAAATATCATTAAATCGGACATGCCATGAACTTTACAAATTGAAACGGCATATGGTACAATTTCATTACAATTTTTCCATGAACAATTCATATTTTTTTAATGTCATACTCATCTCTATCTCTCCTAGGCCTCACATGCATGTATCTATTTGTCACATGCCTCTAAGAATTGGGAAAGTTTTCTCAAGATATAGGTGCAGTGTTATTGCGGTGAAAACATCATTATTAGATTCTTTTATCAGATTAACATGTCTACCATTACAAGTTAAGAAGAGGAATTTATATTGAACTTTTGACAACATAACAAATTAATCTTCCGAAGAAAAATCTGTCCAGGTTCTTATTTGGATGTAATTGGTAGAAAAATAGTTGGGTGAGCATTGTAAAATCTTTTCTACAATCGTATTTATTAATTCTATTCATGGAGGAAATATAAATCTTTTTATTTTATGTCTTATGAGTTTCAGTTTCTATATTAATATTTTTTTGCTATCTCATCAATTTCAATTTCTATATTTATCATTCCATGATCATATTAATAGATACATGCTTTTTGTAAATTATTATTGCATTGAATAGATATTGGGTGTAGAAAATATTATCAGTTATCAACTCAGAAATATTATGCTATTGAGAGAAATAGACCTGCACAGTTTTTACCCATTCACATGAAAGATGCAGAACATTTTACATTACACCCTTATCGAAGGGTGTGAAAATACAGAAGGCCTATAGTATGCAATGATTCTTGTCAAAGGATAGCCTATTACACCCATTGACGCTTTCAACCTTACTGGGTTTCTAGTATGTGTTAAAATTAAAAATCATTTCTATCATTCTGCATCGGGTGGCGATTCTTGACATTGTTAGACATAAAAGCACCACCAATAATTTGTTATCTTTCATTTTGCACTATAGTAGTCGGGAAAAGGTATTTACATCTATAAGGAAGCCAACAATATTTTATATTTTTATGGGTGGTGATGACTCATAAGAAAGTGTAAAAAATAACTAATTTGTAAATATTTTAATAATGAATAGAAAGTTTGTTTTTTGTTTTTTTCTTAATTTTTAATTTAATTTTATTTTTATTTTTTATTTTTATATTTTTCAATATATAGTAATGTAAAATAAAATTTGTTTCTATAAAGGTATTATTTGGAAGAATATGAAATTGGATGTTCATAGTAACATTTCTACATTTTTTAAAAAGATAATTTCACAATTTATTATTATGGAAATCAAATTGAGATTCCACCTACATGTTTTTGTGTGGTAACCGACAATTATAGGATAAATTAATTGCTGAAATTTCTACTATATTTTTATAAAATTGTGGAAGACTCATTTTTGTAATTGTGGGAATATAACGTAAAATTGTGGACAATTTACAATTTTAAAAAAGTAGAAGTGCCGTTAAGTTTTTAACTTGTGGACTATCCATATTGTAATGAATTGTGGAAGACCAACAATATTAATTATAAATGTGGATAAGCTACATTATTTATTCCACATTTGAAATTTTTAGAATGATTTATAACCACAAACATATTGTTGAAATATTATGACAAAAACTTATTTTTTTGTAGTGCATGGAGCTGAGGGAAGCCTATGGAGTCTAAGCTTTTGATTGAAGATTCGGGGATGTGGAAGAAACTTCTTCCTCCATTTTCTCTCCTCTTTATTTTATTGTCCCTTAGGATTTGTAGTTTCTCATTTAAATATTTTTTTAATAAGGAAAAGCAACCATAGTGCTTGTTATGGGTGTCCATTCACCCTTGGTTTATTTTGCCTTAGATTGGAGATTTACAAATTTGTGTGAATGTTTATATATATATATAACTAACAATTGTGGCTCAGCGCAAAAAAACAAAATTCTCTGTAAAATAATGGCAGCGTGGTTTGAATGTTGGGTATAATATATATGGTGTGTGGGCACCGCACCTGACCCCATTGTAGTTTTTAGTTTAGGCTTGGCCGTCCAAGTCTATAGGGCTACCAATAAACTTTAAACAATTTTTTTGCTTTGTTTTATATATACTTTTTTCCATTAAAAGTGTAGGCCGATTGGTATAAGTTAGTTTTATATAATTAAAAGAATATATTTATATTAAATAAGATATATTTTATATTACAAATTATCATATTTAAATATGGTGGAGTTGTTGGGTTAATTGTCAAGGTATTCATGTAAGGGATAATAGTTTTTTTTTTTTAAATATTAAAAGAAATATATAGATGTTCACATTGTTTAATAGAAAGGTTGGATACTTATGTCCATAATATTAAAATTTCACTATTTATAAATTCATTTGAAAGAGGATATCAATATATAGACATAAATCAAATTAAAGTTCATTATTCCTTTTTCAACTAAATATTGCCAAGAACAATTAAAAAGGAAAACAATTTATACACTTCCAAGTAATTTCAATGCAAGATGAACACTTCCAAAATGCAATTATAATACAAACTTCTTGATTAAGTTGCAGATTTACAAGAGTCACATTTCCATTTAAAATGCACCCACAATCCCTTTTTTTTCGTACCTATTACATTAACATTTATCCAAAACAATTCGAATTAAAAGGTTCCATAACAATGAGATTTACTTAAAATGCAAGTTGGAAAAGCCTCCCAAAACATGGGAACAACATGTAAAATTTTTACAAATTAACTCTCTCTCTAACCATACATATTTCCAAACCACTATTACAAACAAGTTTGGGATAATACATTTACAGAGTTCCATTTTTACAATACAATTTCAAGGTACTCCACACAAGGAGGAACAACACTAAAATCTTTACAACACTTTATCTTTATTGGTCTCATGCAAAATGGCTCCATGCAAGACTTCACTTAAGCTCCTTCATTTTCTTCAAATAACAACAACAAGGAAGTGGGTGTAGGAAACACTCACCTCCCAACCTCTTTCAAATGAGAAGGAGATGCCAAAGATTCGCATTGTCCCTCGAGCCCCAATAATGAATCAATAAGGGACATTAAGCAACCATGGAAACTTCACAAAGGCTTCCACAACACAACTAACACACAAACAACACTTGCACATACATTCCAGAGGAACAATATCAAGAATCCATTTCAAATTTTCTAAACATAACACAGAGGCTTCTCAAATAATCCCAAAGGAGAGGATAACATGTTGTCATCTCCTTATACCTCCAATGTGGGTTGGGGTCCACCCAATTCTTCTAAGTGCACTTTCCCAATCACACACAACACCATTTCTCTCCCAAATAAAGTATACAAATTTGATGTATAAACCTTTAACTCCACATAGGTGCATCACCCCTCCCACACTCCTCCAAAAAATCCTCACATACTCACTTTTACCTCCACAAAAATGAACTCCACTTCCCTCTCCCAACACCACCCTAAGGCCAAGATCTACCCAACCCATAAAATTCAAAAACATGCACTAATTTACAACATAATAACATAAGAATGCAAAATAAGAACATGAATGCAAAGAAATATACCCTACCTCGCATAATATCTTCTATGATCTTCAAGAAAAAACTTCAATCTACTTCAAATCTAAGCAAATCCCCAAGTGCAAGCTCCCAAAGCTCCCAAGAAAATAGTCAAAGAAAATTAAAAATATGCAAGTGTATAATTAACCAATTAACCTCCAAAACTCAAAATAACTCACATAAATAGAAAATGTGGAGAGGAGTGTGAGGTGGCTCCATGTAGGATGTCACATCACTTCTCCTCCAATCCACCTCACCAAATCAAGCACAAAGACCAAGAATCATAAATGGGTGGGTGAGGATATGATAATTTTCCTTCCACAAAAACATGCACTCCATGCCCGTAACACCCACAATATTACATGCACAAAAAAAAACACTAAAAATACCAGATTAACTTCTTTTTTTTGACTTTCTTAAATTTTAGTTCACATCACACTAGAGGTGATCTCTTAAGACTACAGATAACTCATGATATGTTTTGCACAACATTAACCAACATAGATAACATGAAAATATGTGATGCACATCAAGACCCTTTCTCCCCCTTTTTACAAGGCACAATAATAATAACAGTCAATTATAGTACACTTTTACAGTATACGATATTCCCAATATGATATTTTAGTATTACACATTTACTATAACTATGCTTCGATTCTTAACTTCAGTTTTGAAAGCTCATGATATGTGAATCAGACATACTTTTTTTTTCTTGCAATATTTCCTCTATAATGTTAACATTTAACTGACGGTGTATCCCATTTAATAAAAATGTTGACATTATTTCAAGTACTTGTTTAATTTGTTCATTTGTTAATAGGATATTTATTACACACAAGGCCATTTACCCATAAACAAGCTACTGGATCTAGTTTGATAGCTCCATTAGACAATGGAACAAACATAATTCCAAATTGAGTTGAAGTACCATTTAGGTTTTGGACTCATACTCCTTCATGTAAGGATTGTAATGAATAATTCACATAAGAGAGGATCATAATGCACCTTCACAAGTGTTTATAGTATGCGGAGTTAAGTCTGCATTCATCTTTATGAAATTATAACTCATTTACCATTAGTTCATTAAGCCTTATGATTAAGTCTGATTTGGAGGAATAAAGGACATCGTCTTAGTCTCATTTATTAAAGTTCATCAACGAGTATAAACGAAATTGTATAATGGTTAAGATAGATTTTTAAAAATATTTATCATTTATCCCTCGTATTAATATAACCTTGTTATCATTCAAATTTACAATACATTGGTTTACATTTTAATATAAGTTTATATCCACTCAAGTTTAAGGGTATAATTACTAGCATGGGTCGAGGATCATAATGTATGTCCCTATTAACAATATAAGAAAGTTTCCTTTTCTTCCACCTAA
Organism: Taxus wallichiana var. yunnanensis; assembly: GCA_018340775.1. Taxonomy (NCBI): domain Eukaryota; kingdom Viridiplantae; phylum Streptophyta; class Pinopsida; order Cupressales; family Taxaceae; genus Taxus; species Taxus wallichiana. The sequence goes on from CM031234.1 coordinate 641,476,238, forward strand.
GGACTTATCATTTCATATATATACTTACAACATCATATTTTAGTATAATTTCTATAAGGATCACAATATCATTTTATAATTCCTAGTAATACATTATTATCACAATCTAATAAGGTTTATTGTTGATGGGTGATCACAACACCTCTCGAAAGGCCCATTTAATTGGGGAATTCGGGCGTGATTGCATAACATCAACTATCCTAAGTATGGGACATTGCTAAATGGGATGGCTCTCTAGAGAATTTTGGTTATTGTAAATGATCTCCAAATTTCTAGAATGCCACAGTCTCAAATCAAGTAGAAGAAAACCGAAATCGAAATCCTATGAAATCTTGAAAACCAAGAACCTTTGAAAGTCCAAACTCAAACCCGAAAGTTATGAAAATCGAGATGAAAAGGTCTCAAATCTCAAAACCTGAAATTTAGAAAGGTTTGAAAATGAAAAGCTTTGAAATCCCAAATTCTCAAATCCCAAAATTATAAAACCTTGAAATTTTGAAAGTCGAAATTTCAAGAAAATAATGATACCATTTTGAATATTAGCCCTTGATCTATCATCTCTTCAAGTTTGAGCTCATTTGGCACATTTTTAGCCCTCCAAAAATGATTTTGGTCTTTGACCCTACTACAAAACCTCTAAAATCTGAAATTTGTAACTCCTAAATTTTGAAATGCAAGGAAACCTCCAAAAATTAGGTGTTTGAAATTGGCTTGAATGTGATCTTGAGTCTCATAGAGAAAAATTTGAAAAATAGAAATCTAACTCTCCTGAATGTCCCACCGATCATGCCAAAAAATTTATGGGTAATCACAACACCCTCGAATGGCCCTATTTAAAATGGGGCATTCGACATGATTCCATAAAATTGAACTATATTGAGTGTGGGACATTGCAAAATGAGATAGCTCTCTGGAGAATGTTGGTTCTTTCTCATAACCTACTCTGCAACAAACTACTCTTGATACAGTAAAACTACCGACTAATCCTAATCTAATGCTTCCAAGAGGATTGGGATAAAGATACCTCGAATGAAAACCTACATTAAGAATGGTGATACACCAAGAAAGGAGTGTTGATCATTTCCCGGCCTCGTAAACAATGGAAAAGGTGAACCTAGAAAGGTTGGACGTGCACAAAAATATAAATTACATCCAATACATCATTCTCGAATGAGAAAAACACACAAAAATCATGTAATACCCAAGGAAATACATAGATTAAGAAAGCACAAATGAAAGGTAGGATGAATAAAATAAACCATTTGAGGTTAAAGGGATCAACACCGACATAATATTATTGCTCCATTTGGATATACACAATACATTATTGTATAAAAAAGAGGCATGAAGCCATTACGTATATATTCAAATGAAGCCTCAAGCCCCAAGAATAAATGGGGTGCATGGGAGAAGAAAGATGATCAACCTTCCACAATGCAAACCCTTATAATTGATATGGGAAGAGAATGAGGAGAGAGAGAAAAGAATTTTTAAATATGCACCGCAATCTCTTCTAAAATCCATCATTGTCCCTACAGGAGTGATAGGGAAAGTTTGTAAGGCCCATACTCCATTGCACCTTTCTTGTTGGGCATTAAAAGGACCCCATCCATCATCATTTTGGTAGGTGATAAATATGGAACCACCTTCTAAAATGATAGACTCAATTCCACATTTTGAAATATTTAACTTTATTAAAATGAAGAAATCCACTCATTGTTGTGTAGAGGACATAGAAAATTTTCCAAATTGTTTGATTTTATACAAATCCGAGCTCACGCTTAAGATTTATGACCATCTTAACATGAGGGTGCAATAACACAATAAATGCCAAAGGGTGATTCTGTCTTTCGGACTTCAAAATTGCACCGCACCCTAAAAACTCAAAAATTTAAGACTTTTGGGATTCAAAACTTTGGCCTTTTCAACTTAGGAGATCATTTTATTGTTCATCGCTCAAGTTTCCTTGAGAGTTATGAAATGCAAAAAATTTGAAGCCCGAAATTCAAGATCGTAGTTTGGAATCCAAAATCATGTCGCTGACATTGTTCATCATTTGAGCTAAAAGTTCTGAAATTCTAAAACCCTGAAGTCTAAAATTCAGACTCCAAGTTTCACCTTTGTCTTTTCATGGGTTTGGGTTTCGAGGATTCAGACTTCAAGGTTTAGGATTTTAAGGTTTGCTTATCCAACTAGCACATGAAACCTCTAAAATATCAAAATCCCAAAGTCCAAATTTCGGACTTCGTGTTTTGGAATTTTACCTCTCCCATTTTTGAACTCCATTACGCCGAGTTCCCATATTTTTCCTCCAAAGATGGCTGCTAAAATGGGAGTTGAACCCGAAAAGGTGTTGACCTCCAAAACCGCAAACCCTTTCGACTTTAGGGTTTCGTGCTTTCGTGCCTTTGAGCTCGCTAATTCCAACTTCTTCAATGCCGACCTCCCAATTTCCCGCTCCATTGAACCCAAAATGGGAGTTTACCCCAAAATACCCTCAAGCCTTGTCGACTAAATTTGTTTGGGATTTATGATTTTTATCTCATGTTTTTTGTTTTACACGCCGAGAACTCGAATGACTCACTCTCGAAATCAATATTTAAGACTTCACCCTTTTTGCTCTAAAAATTTCTCGACCATTTATACATTGTCAAATCCTCATGTATTTTTCTCAACGAGTCATTATCAACTCAATCCCAACCCCTATAATTATTTCCTATCATTCTCCCACTGATCCGAGCCTCTACTTACCAATGCAAGCTCCATGAACAAACTGATCCTTCCATTTCATCTTTATGAGGTCTTGTTTATCCGATTTTTCGTGAGGGGCGAAATCGGATAAAATTTACCATATCAAGATTATAACTCAAACTAGTTTACCATTATCTTTTTAGATTAATAGACTTAGATACATAGTTTCATATCTAATCAACACATAATCCAAAGGAATCTAATAAGTCTTATATACTTTGACTAAGGATTAAATAGACAAGTATATATTGATCATGTCGAAAGATAAACTACCTTTCCAAGTTCCGATCATACAATAAGATACTCATAACAAATGTAAAATTCACTTTATTCCATTGTATATACTATTTCATAAAAAAATTTCCATCAATAATGACAACATTACTCAACAATTACAAAATACTAAGGCACCATCCTCCTAGCTTTTCCAAAAAATCCATTCAAGAGCCTTTTAATACATTTAAGCATCCGAGTAAGATGAAATTCATTAATAAAACAGATGCAACTTTCTATAAGTCTTTCTCCTTTTACTACTCACGAAATCCATCTGTACATTTATTAAATAAGTCAGCTCACGAAATTGAGCATAATAAGTAGTAAAAATAGAACAATATGCTTTCTATCTAATAATTTCATGCAATAATCTCCATTAATTAATGAAATTGTTCTAAGTTCCAAAAATATATGAACAATTATTTAAGAAAAGCCAATGCTACATTATCCAAGTAAGAAAACAACTCAATATAAGTCATATTTACCAACCAATTAATTTAATCAATAAAGTTCATTAATCATTAATTTAAATCACATGTGACTGGTAACATCAAGACAGAAAAGTCAAGTCTTCGTAAAGTTACAATCATATAATCAAATATAACTTGACAGAGATAGTCAAGTTAGTTAACTCCAATTATCAAACAACCAAAATTCCATCATGAAGTCTGATAATGATATTATCAACAAAATTAAATGATCCAATGTGAATCTATTGGAGCACAAGCGATAATAACCAAAGGATTTGACCGTTAAGCTTCACAAGAGAACAAAGTGAAGTTGATATAAAACTCAAGAAGATCTGGTATCTATTATCAAAACAATTTCACCCAATCCATGCCACCGTAAGTTGGTAATCAACAGCCATATAACTTCCTTAAATCCTACTCATACCACAATTGGGCAACTGTAGTCTAAATAAAGTAAGATTCCTAACAAACAAGTCCATGTGTTAGTTCATACAGAGGTAAGAATTTCTAACTCATTCACAGACAAGACTATTGTAATCCAATACAAAGTATCTCCATCAAAGTGATAACCCGCCTAAGAAGTAACTAACCGAACAACAAAATCCAGAATAACACAATTATGAGCTTGATACAAGGCCGGATTCGAACACAATAGGAACATGTCTCTCACAGATCGATTTGATGTTCCCCAAATTAGTGAACAACTAGATAGTTAAACCCACGAATCCATAAAATGAAGTATAATAATAGAAACCGTTTGTATACCTTACAAGTTTGCGTGACCAGGAAGTAGTAAAATCCTAGTCTACCAAACTAATCTCAGTATAATATCAATACAGAGGTTGGTTAAATAAAGGATGAATATGATATAAAATGTCATAATTACAGTAATCACAAATGCATATATGAATGGATTTGCTGACATGTACGTGAAAATCAAATAGGAATATAATATAGCCTGCACAGATGAACACTAATGCTAACCCCGAAATGGGTGATCACCTAAACATGAAAAATAGTTATCCATAAATCAAAATAGGGATATGGTATTGGACCAGTAACCATTACTAATGTCCCATAAAATAAGCTTTAAAGAAATAAACACAACAGCCAACACCCCAAATGGGTGTCATCCCATTTTGAGGCTTAGAAGGTATTAAACAAGGATTTACAAATTGAATGGTCAGAGAGAGAGACCGATTAAGAACCTGCACCGGTTCATTTAAATAACGACAAAACATCCTTTTCTTAATGATAATCTTAGTAAGAGAATAGTGTACTAAAACATTATCGCATATGGGTATGAACCCAGAATTCCAGAGCTCTCACACTACACTAAAGGATTTCAAGAAACTCATAATAAATGACCAGAACAATATTCACACAATATTCTCCATGATCATTCACAAATTCAAATTGCAATAGAGTTTATATAACTGACTTAAATTATCAACTAAAGATGATAACCACTTTAAATATACGACCGGTTTACACAATCAGGGGAAAATGATTTTACTATATTTACTCGTGAAATATTCGATGAATTAGATAACCAAACAAAATCGTTCAAATGGACTTAGAACCAAATAATTATTTATAATCTAGATTAAAAACCAGAATAGTAAAGACAATAATCGCTTACAAAAACCCAAAACTAGAAATGTCAAACGCAAAATATGGGCAGAGATATTTTCATGTAATTTTTAAGTAGAGAAGGTTATTATAATGGGTTAGGGCTTATCATGCCTGTTAAAGCTCCTGTGAAAACTCTTCGAGCTTCCATAATATCCCTTCTGACTTTTGCAAAAAAATCCACAATACTTTGTAAACACATATACGTGGGCCATTGCTACTGCAAAATTGGACAAAATTACTCTGTCATACTTTTCTGGACGTCCAAGATCTATTCGAGTTCCCACAATTTGAAACATGATGGGAATACAAGGAAAATGTAACTGATCTGGTTGGAAACCCATTTTCTGTAATGGTAAAAATGAAACTCTCTCATGTGGAACCTGTTATCTATCGAAAGTGCACCCGATAGAGAGATGGCAGAAGGTTTTCTAAATCTGCAAAGATCTCTCTCTCGTAGATACAATGGGGACACCTCAAGTCTGTGGGTATACCTATTTTGAGGTGAACCTCCAGGTTAAAGGCCAGTTCCTTATTGGTGTTCACTAAACTATTTTTTTAGAGTTTTAAGGTTAAGAGGTAACTGAAAATGAAATAAATACAAAGGTGTTACACCAAATTTGGATGAAAACTTGACTTGAGTGGAATACACAACTGATTTGTGAAGAATTCTTTATGTGCACGAACCAATTTGTACTTTCAGTAGAAAATAAGGGCAAAGTACTTATTTTGTACTGAGGGAAGTTCACAACAACACTAGTAAGCTAACATGCACAATGAAATTTAGCAGAAAATAGTAGATTTGCAGCAGGGTAAAGTGATTAATCAGGGAATATTGATTCACAAGACTAATACTAGCATACACAAGACTGCAGAATAACTTGGAAAGGCAAAGAATAATTCACACTCGGAGGACAAAACTGACGTGAAATTGCTTCAGTACTCATATCAAATGTTCTCCGGAAAATTTCTCTGAAAAATCCCCCCTTGTGCTTTACAAGAGCACACAATATATAGAAAAAGTTTACCCCTTCCTAAAAATAGCCTAAAGGTCATGTATCGCCACGCATCCTAATTTTATCCTTTATTTAATAAAAATAAAGGAATAAAATAATAGAGACTAAAGCATGTGATAAAAATAGGCATTATCATCCTTAGATACAATTCAGTCAAACTGAAGTTGACTATTCTATTTTTAAGAAAGAAAGGTGAATAATTTGCTAAAATTACAAATTGCTTGCTAGGAGAGTCTTCTCTCTTTGCACATGCAAGTTCGTCATCTTCTCTATTATGTCTTGTTGTGAAGGCATGCAAAATCATCCCCTCAGTGCAGGGAAAAGGAGGCAACCTTAGCCATATTTGCAAAATTTAAAGTGAAGTGGGGACCACCTCCAAGGTATACATGTTCTGATTTTTCCACCTTTTTGGATAGTCACATGAGTGACACTTGCAATTTTTGTTTAAAACCCCATGTGGGGACCACCTTTGGTTTTAGATGCTGCCACATTGTGGACTTAGGCATTAGCATGTATATAATATTTAAAGGGGGTCACCCTTGGGCTAGCCCACCATGCATTAGTTCCGCCACCTTTGAGCCTTGGCACATAATACAATTATCACCTTTTCAGTGATCATGGCATATAATATGTTTTAATTTTGTGGGCATGCACACTTTAGACTTTGTAAAGTCTTGGTGAATGATTATTTGTTGGTCCACGTGGGCTGGCCCCCTCCATGATGACTCACCCTTCAACGAACCTTAGCCTGTGGTAACTTGACCGTGGGTGGTTTGGCTTGGATTCTGTGAAGTGTTTGAGGCCTTCGATCTTTGTACTGGCATCTCTACCACCTGGTGATTTTGAACCCAATATTAGGGTTCTGGCCTGAGCATTAATTTTGGTCGGTGGCGTTTAATTAGGCTTACCACTACAGAACCTGTGTGGACCGATCATCGTCTGATTGGGAACTTGACATTCAATGAGTCATTGATCTTTACCATGGGTTAGACTTTTGGATCCCTAGTTTTGAATGCAGGTTAATACACTCGCGAGCTTTTCCTGGTCATTTGGTTTGGTTTTCATTTTGTGGGTGAAGCCCTGGTAAAGATTTTTCTCGCTCTACAACTTTGATGGAAACTTGGAAACTTGGAAGCCTTTGAGCCTGCATACTTTGTTCTTGATCCTTCGATGCCATAGTTGCTTGACTGTTGCATGCATTTTTGAAGAACTGGAGGTATTTCTTTTGTTTTTGGTTTCGTAGCTCAGCTTTCCTTCCTATATATGATCTAAAGATCATTTAGATCTTTCACTATGGTTTTGTATCTCTTCATGGAGTGATAAATCTCTGTTTCTTTCTAGTTTTCATGCTCTCAGTAGTTGTTGAGCTCGGCATGAGCCTGCAGAGGGAAATTCCGCCATTATTTTGCTTGTTTGCTCGTTTCTGGCACAGTGAGTTCTTGCATTGTTTTCTACTTTCTTTTCGAGTTCGGGTTTTACATTCTTCAACTCTGAATCTTGTCAAATATCATTTCAAATATTCATAACATGAAAGTATTTTATGGGTTCATTCCTTCTAATTTTAAAACTCGAGCTCGAGTCTTACTTCATTGGCATTTGTAGAGGAATTCTTTCTGTGCATGGGTTTGGATGTTTAACTTGTAAACCGGCTCAGTACTTAGAAGTGTTGACTATTTTATTCTCCACCTTGATATTCAAACTCTATTTGAGCTCTTTTCTGTGCATTTTTTGATGAACTACTTGTAAACTTGACTCAGTACCTAGAAGTGTTTAACTATTTGATCTCCATGTTGATACATGAGCTCTTGTTTTGTTTCATCTTCTTGTGATAGATGCATACTTTGGGAGTTTATCATTTGCTCCTTCATTCTTTAGATGCTTACTTGTTTGTATATTCTGGGTACTTGTAGTCTACTTCTCTTGTGACTCATTTCTCTTTATGTGTAATGAAAGAAAAATTTCACTTCTGAGCTTGGACTTTGTCTAGATATTCACTCCTTTCATGGCAGTTTGTAAATTTCTTCCATTTCGCAGACTGGTAAACTTCAGCTAAGCATTTGTAAACTTAAAAATAAGTTCTTCATTTGATTGCAGACTGTGTCATCTCATCTTGTCTTTGGAGATGTATACTTGATATTTGACATGCTTTCTTCATTCTGTAGAGGCAAGATGCTTTGTTACCTGAGTAGTTTCTTCCCTATAGATGCATGCTTGACTTGTTGAACTTATTTTTGAAAGGCATGCTTTGGTTGAAAACTTGCTGAGTTGTGTAGTTTATTTCTTCAGTTGGAAGATGAATGCCATCCTGTGTATTCTGTAGCTTGACATTTGCATCCAGAATGATTTTCTGGAAGTTGTATGTTGTTTCTTTGTTGCAAACATGATTGCATCCCATTCTGTATAATGAAATAAATACTTCTTTTTTGGAAAATGAAGAAAATGCTTAGTTTCTTTTTCTGTAATGGCACTTCACTTTTCAGAAGTCATAGTAGCAATTATATTTCAATTTTTGCATTAAAATATCATTTCTATTTTTCTGGAAAAGTCCATTTTGCAAGGGGAAACTCTGGCAATTTTTTTCTAGAATCCTTCTCTCTCCAGATTCTTATGATTTGTCTATTCTAAAAAGATGTAAACATCTCTTCTTGTTTGTCTGATCACTTGAATGAGCTGTCCATGATGTCTTTACTTGATTCATTGCAACTTCTGAAAATCTGTAAAGTAGTTTCCCTTTGATTCACACTTGAATTTGGAAATTAAAAGGAACTTTTGATAGCTGTAGCATGATGAAAATCTGGAATACTTGTATGTTTCATTTGATTATGATATCAACTTTGAAGTGATGAAACATGTACTTTTCTTGACTATTTTTATTTCTTTCAAGATTAGATAGCTTAGAAAGCAATGTAGTAGCTTAAAAGCATGTGTTTCGATTTTGTTCTAAATCAAAAGTCAATTTTACAAGGGAGACTCGGCAAAATTTTTCTAAAATCCTACTTTTCTCTCTCCCCTTCCATGTTTTTGATATGGATTTGCAAAGATACCTCTTTTTCTTGACTCATTCGATGCTTCTTTCTTCTAAAACCATCTGAAAATGAAAATTTGGAATACTTCATGTTTCATTTGATCATGATATCAACCTTGAAGTGATGAAACATGTACTTTTCTTGACTATTTTTATTTCTTTTGAAGCTCGGATAGCTTAGAAAGCAAAGCAATGCAAGTAGCTTGAAAGCATGTGTTTCAATTTTGTTCTAAAGCAAAAGTAAATTTTACAAGGGAGACTCTCGCAAAATTTTTCCGTAATCCTACTTTTCTCTCTCCCTTCCGTGTTTTTGATCCCGATTTGCAAAGATACCTCTTTCTTGACTCATTTTGATGCTTCTTTCTTCTAAAACCATCTGAAAATGATATTTATCTTCATTTAGTAGATGCTTCCTTCTTAAATATTTAAACTGATTTTCATTTAATGTTGCAACGTATTCTTGAAAAATTCACAAATGAGTTAGAAATAAATAGGATTTTGGTTTCTGTTTAATCCATGTGTTTTATTTCTCTTTCTTTCCTTCTTTTTGCAAGTTGTTTCCAACTTATTTCAAGTGTCATTTTCCACATCTCTTTCTTTTGCAAGCTGCTTGATTCTTCCTTTCTAACCCAATCATTAGCTTCTTTGATCTCTCTCGCTAATCATTTCACTTTATGTCCTCTGTCTCTTCTTTTGCTACTAGCTCATATGTATTTCTTTTTCATCCTATTCCATGTGTTTCGTATTTCTTTCCTTCAAGTACCATTAGATGCATTGAACTTAGAATATGTATTTGCTTTAGAACGTGAGAATTGTAATAACATTGTAGACATTGAGCTCAATTCGACAAATACTTCTCTTGATTTTGTAGGTATTAGGAAATGGAGATGGAGATGATGCAGAGTGCGGATAGAAGATGGAAAGGAAATGATGGGTTCCTTTTTACTCCTTTACTCTTATTCTTTAACAGATGTAGTATTCTCATTTCCATGTATAAGATGAGTCACTTAGTCATATCCCATGACTTGAGTGGGAAAACTTATGATCTCTTATGAATAAAGCATTAAATTGAAATAATGAGTTGATTATCTCTTTCCGCATTCAGTTTTCCTTTGATTGTACCATGATGTAGACAATTCAATATCTTAATAAAATGAGTTAGCATGAGGGATAATTAAAATGAATACCTGTAACTTCGGTAAGAAACCTTTGAATGAGATATGTCTCCTTGTATGTTGTTTGACCGCCTTGGCATCCGTTCTTCATTTTGACTCCTTCCTCAAGTATCTCCATTTGGACATTATTGTCACTGTTTGTTTGTCAATATTTTCTTGATGGAAGTAGCAGGAAAGGAGTCAATTGTAATCTTTTATGGCAGCATAGATAAATGCAAACTCATTAATCACAAAAATTTAATGAATATAGAGCAATAAATCTGATAGGAACAAAGATAATAACCATGAATCGATTACTTGAAAATCGCCACTATATCTCATTTGTTCCAAAACTATACACCTTACATACTCTAATCCAAAGTCTTCATCAAGATAACACAATTGTCCTTCAGGGTTTGTGTTCTTTTCTTTGAGGATATTCATGATATTATAGACTATGTGAGTTGTTACATTTTGTAACAACACACATAGCTGCAGATTTCACTTGATCTCTTTCACAACTCAGCAATAAAAAAATAATCTGACATAAATTCCCTTAGCTTAGGTATAATTCACCAAATCTATCCATTGTAACAAAGTTTCAAGTTGCCCATTTTTGCACAAGTGCAAAAATGTCAACATTTTTGGTGATCCTGCGGGGAAAGCTGCCTGCTAGCTTGTAGACTAGTGCCTTACTTTTGTCCATTGGGTATGGAGTCCAAATTTGTAACCAAAATCTACCTTTTTTCCGAAAGGTCCAACCCTTTCAAAACAACTAAAGCTGGGAAAAGATCTAGCAAACCAGACCACATGCACGAATGCACTTATTGAAAATAAAGAATGATGCAATGTGCAGAAACTACACTTATTGAATGGGAAATCCTACTCTAACAAATCACTATAAGATTTTCAATAACAGTGTTTGAGAAACATACCATTCATAGGAATGGGAAGTTCCTCTCCATTCAGCTTAGAAAGCTAAAAAGCATTGTGTTCTTTGCAAGCTGAAATCATGTAAGGACCACTCCAGAGTGTATCAAACTTTGAGTGTCTTCCTAGCTTAGCACGATCAACATCCCATTTCAACAAAATATCTCCTTCATTGAAGATTCTAAATTTGGATTTCTTGTCAAAATTCTTCTTCATCTCGTTTTGATTATTCTCTATATTTGAATGGGCTTGATCTCTTATCTCTTGTAATTCCATCAATTCCGCATAATGACTGCAATGGTTCATTCTCAAGTAATTCCATTTGATGTAGTAAATCCAATATAGGTAAGTCAACTGAAATTGGCATTCTGACTTCTTTTCCATACACAAGGTTCTATGGTGAGTTTCCAACCGATCTCTTAGGGGTCACCCTATCAGCCCAAAGTGTTGAATTGAACATTAGATGCCAAGCTCGTGATTATCCTTGAGTGTTCTTCTCCTTTATGATTCTTACCAGATTCTTGTTAGTGCTTTCAGCTAATCCATTACCTTGTGGGTAATAATTAGATGAAGAGTTCAAGTAGATTCCATGGCTAGCATCCCAATTTATTATTTTAGCACGTATAAATGCTAAAGCATTATTTGATATGATAGTTCTTTGGAACACCAAATCAGAGACTATACCTTCATAGAAAGCCGATTGAAGCTTCAAGTGTCTTTCAAGGCTACCGATTCATTCCATCATGTAAAATAATCAGGCGCTTAGAATCCATTTATGTCCTTGTGAAGAAGGTGGGTTAATCATTTCAATAAATTCAAGACCCCACTACATAAAGGGTTGATCAACCGAAATAGGCTACAAAGGCAAGGTGAAGCTAAGCGTTCTTTCAACAAAGAAAGCACACTCCTTGCACTTTCTGATCCACTGAAATAGTCCTTAAATATGCTAGGCCAATAGTAACATGATTTCATGATCTTCAAAGCTGTAGTACATGTTGAGAAGTGACCTCCTTGTGTCCTTCATGGAATTCTCGATAATATTTTCTAAATCTTGTCATAATCAACACATCACAGAAGATTCCATTTATATCTCTTTTAACAAAACACCATCAATGAAAAGATAGGGAATAGCTTGTAATCTGAAATATCTTCATTTATTCTTATCCATACCTTCCTAAAGGTGTCATGTTATAGGTAGTTAACCAAATCAGTCATCCATCTTGATTCCTGAATTTTGAGAAAGTTCAGTTGTTGATTTTCTCGATGGCAACATATCATTTGATTACGATACGAGGTTTCACGATGCTGTTCTCAATCTTCAAGTTCTATAGCCTACCATTTCTTCATGTCAACAATTAAATTCTCGCATAAACCTTTACCTCGAATTGTCTTAGCAAATCGGATATCAACATCATATTCCATAACCTTTGTTATCCAACCTACTCTTTTCTCATTCAACTCTTTATTTAAAAAGAAAGCTTTTACACTTGGATGAGAAACAAGAACATGAATCTTATTATTTGAAAGCATGTACTTAAAATTCTTTAGTCCTCTGACTACTTAAAGTACTTGTTTTTCTAGAAATGTGTACCTTGTTTCATAATCATGCAAACTCTGTCCAAAGAAAGCAATTGGCTGTTCAATGTTCTCATCATTGACCTGAGCTAGAATAGCTGAGATTGTTTCAGCTCCTGCAAGTGCATACATTGTAAAATCCTTATCAAAATTTGGATTTACAAGAGTAGGAGCCTGAGAAATAGTTGTTTTAATAGCTTCAAAACCTTCTCTCCCTTCACTAGTCCAAGAGAATGTTTTCTCTTTCTTTAGCATGGTTATTAATGGCTTAACCAATGCTACAAAATCTGGAACAAAACTTCTAACAAAGTTGATTTTTCCTGTAAAGCTCTGTAATGCATTCTTTTGATGAGCCAAAGATAGCTGTGATATAACTTTGATTCTAAAAGGATCGATTGCTAAACCTTGTTTAGAAATAATATGGCCAAGTAGCTTACCTTCATGTACTGAAAAGATAGACTTTTTGGGATTCAAGGATATTCCAAACTGCCTGCAGATCTGAAAAGTCTACCTCAAATGCATTAGATGTTCATCAGAATCTTTTGAAAAGATGGTAACATCATCTAAATAAACAAGTATGCATTTATTTAGTAGGCTATGAAAATCCATGTCCATTGCACATTGAAACATTGCACCAGCATTTGAAAGACCAAAAGGCATCCTTTTATAAGCATAAGAACCCCACTTGGTGGTAAACATTGTTTTATATCTATCCTGTCCTTGGACTAAAATCTGATTATATCCACTATAACCATCTAGAAGGGATAGTCTCTATCTCGATCCTAAAACTGCTTCTCAAAATATGATCCATGTTCGGTAGAGGATAATGATCTTTTAATGATGCTTTGTAAAGATCTCTAAAATCCACACATAACCTGATTTCTCCATTCTTTTTCCTAACTGGAACAAGATTTTCTACCCAACTTGAATGCTTAATCTGGAAAAATAATTCCCATTCGATCAATTTTGATAACTCTTTCCTCATAAGAGGTTCTATTCTCGGATTTATAGGCCTTTGTTTCTGCTCAATGGTTTAGAATTTGGTTGTAATTCAATCATATGCTGTGTTAGAATGGGGTCAAACCCTTTTGAGTCTCGTATCTCTAAGCAAAAACATCTTTAAATTTTGTACAAAGCTTAATAAAAGACTATTTTTCAGAGAAGGAACATACCTTTCCAAGAAATAAGTTCTTTCCTTCATCAACTGAAACTTCTTCATAATTACTAGCATGGGTAGACATCTTAGTTTTATCTTTTCTTAACTGGTCATCGATGTTATAGATGTCTTCCAATGTGACAAGTCCTTGAGGCAACTTGTTTGTCTTTAACTGAACAATCTGGTCACCGTATAGATGTTGTAATTTATCCTAATTCACTACAAAAATTCAGCTTCTTGCTACAAAGTCTACGATTTGATCATCACTTTCATAAACCTACCAATTAGATTCATTATTAGGTATAGAAGGCCTCGACGATTAACTTAACATGATGCTGAACTTTGTTGTTTTCTATCCTGTTCCAAAGACTTTGAAACTAGCACCAACTACTGCAAGTCTATCAACATGTTTATTTTTAGCTCTAGGAATAGACTGAATATTAATGGCATCAAAATCTTCCATTAAGTCTGAAACTCTATGCCTATAAGACTTCATTAATGGATTCTTACATACATTGAATTTTTCACTTGATTGATGACCAACTCAGAATTGCCAAAGATTTGTAATGAGCTGATTCCTCTCTTTCTGGCCCAAAGTAGGCCATGAATTAATGCTTCGTATTCAGCTACATTACAAGTGCATGAAAATTTGAGACTCAAAGCTGTAAAATACCTTTCATTTGTTGGGGAAGTGAGCATCAAACCTACTCCTTGTCCTTTCTTATTCTTAGCTCCATCAAAATGAAGCTTCCAAATCCCTTCGTTGAATTTTCTATTTTGGACAGCAAGGGAATTGCTGCACTTTCTTCATGCATGCAATAAACACCGAAAAGATGTTCTTCAACTTCCTTAAAAGGATCATGAGCATGTTCTTCAACTATTTTCTCATCCATGAACATGTTAGACACCCCCTCTAATGCTGAAATCTAAGCTACATCATCAAAATCAGATTGATCTAAAGTTGAATAGTTTGCCACTGCATTTGGTGAATGAGGCTCAATATGAAATCTAGCCAATGGCTCTGAGTTAATGGTAACTTTAGTGCCATAACGTGTAGTGAAAAATAAGAAAGACCAATCAGAAGAGAGGTATCCTCCTATTTTTGTTGTAAAGTTTTTAGATAGGCACAAAGCAAAATATGGAGGCAAATCCACAATGACATCTTGCAAAATGGAAACATTTGGGGAAGCATATAACGTTACCTCCAAATTTTTTATTATTGTAACTATATTGGTTATAGTCCTAAAGTTGTAAAACACTTTTTTCTCGTTGGCTCATACCGAAGGCCTAATTTTTCAGCAATTGACTTTAGTATAACGGTGCTACTTACACATTTGTACACCATGCGCTTATGAACTAAATTTTCTCCAATAATAAGAGATAGATAAAAGGGTGGTGACTTATTTATGTCATGAGCATTTAGAAATTTCTAAATCATCCATCTAACATCTTTTACATGATTCTAATCAAGTGTTCCAGACCACATTTGTACTTTGAACATCCTTTTCTCGTTGTTTTCGAAGAAATTTATAGTTTAGCCAATTCATGAGATAGTAGATCTTGCTTCCCCGAATGCTTAAAGAATCCCACATTGAGTTGTTAACATTATATTTCTTCATGACATCAACAATATTAAAGGAAGCAACTGTCTTAGAGATAGATTCAACCGTTTTAGCATAAGCCTTAGAAAAACTAATTCTACTTCAAAGAAACCTTTGACATCTAAGGGATTAACAATCTTCTTGGATCAAGCTACACATATTTATGTGGTTCTTTACTAGCTACAACACTTGCTGTTTTTTGAGGAACAAGATAGACATTGGCTAGTTTCAGTGTAGATGTTGAATTATTAGTAAAAGTGGGCATCACAGTCTATTTTGTTGTCTTTTGTTTTCGTAGCCTTCTCTTGAGCTCTAGTGGTGATGACAATGAAATCCTCCTCATTAAAACTAACTAAATTCTATTTAGGTGCCTTTTGAACATGACCATCTTGCTTCCCACCCTCCATTTGAGGCATGAATATTGCTTGATTGAGGTTTTGCAACAACATTCGGGTTTAGGAATGCATTTGGACAATTTGCAGGCTTGATGAGGCTGATTACAAGGTTGGCACCATTCTTCAAAGGCCATATTAATTGGAACCAAAGTGTTAGATGTACTAGGAATAATAACATCAAACTACCTTTACCGATAAGGCTACCTATAATTTTGATTCTATTGGTAAGGCTGCCTATTCTACTCGATTTTGTTGATAAGGAGCTTGATATGGTCTATTAGACAATGTAAGCTTATATTTAATTGATGTCACTTGTTTCCCATTGTCTCGTAAGGCTTTACGATATCTAGGGATGGGGCTACAATAGTAGGCTCTACAATTGTAATAGGCTATGGAATAGGAGCTAGATCTGCCAAAAATGGCATCAGTAGGTCTTGTGCTAATTTTCCATCCCGAATAAGGTTATTTTCAACTTTTATAGCAATGTTATATGCCTCTGGAAGGGTAAAATCTCCCATGGATTGGATCATGGTTGAAATATTGCTATTCAATGCTCTCAAATAATAAAGGAAAGAATGATCAACTTGAGGCTTAACACTTGTTGGGATTCTTTCCCAAGTTCTAAAAAACAGATGTTGAAACTAGATAGATATTCATGAGGGGATCTCTTAATAATAGATAGCTTCTCTATAAGGGAAAAAGCGATCCGAATTATCTTGGAACTATTTCAATAATTTCTCTCCTAATTCATCCCAAGTTCTTATGCTTCCAATTTCTAAATTTCTGTACCATTGCAAAGCTTGTCCTTTAAAATATGCGGCTAAAAGTCTTAAAGCTACGTCTTCATGAGTAATATTATGGATCACATATGGCTGCAACATCTTTAATATGTTCAATAGGTGTAACTTGATTTTCACCGGTAAATGATGGCAAACTTTTCAAAGCAGCATTAGGAATATCATGGTACACTCGGAATTACTAATGGGTCATTATTAATGAAGGCCACAAAATTTCTCGGGTGGTTGAATAGCCATTTGAAAAACTCGGGATACCGATTGAAAAATTTATACGTGGTGAAGGAATATCATGAGGGTTTTCAAAACCAAGTCTCATTATAAGGCAAGGTATTACCAACCCTTATCCTTTTAGTATAATTCAAAGCTAAAGAAACAAATTCAGGAGGAATTCCTCTTACGATGATCTTATAGTCACTTTAGGCATGGAACATGCCGCAATACTGTTTGAAATCAGCTTTACGGAGTCACCAAAATATCATAGAATCTTTAGAACTAATTTTCTGCAGCTCTACTTGTGAAAGTAACCTTTATTTATTGTAAATCTACTTTTGATCTGCTCTAGAATCTAAAATTTGCATGCATATCTCATTCATGGTCCCAACGGCGTGCCAAAAACTATTATCTCTCAAAAGTGCACCCGGATACATGGTAGTAGGTTCTCTAAGTCTGCAAAGATCTCTCTCTCTCTCGTAGATATAATGGGGACACCTTAGGTCTATGGGTATACCTATTTTGAGGTGAACCTCCGAGGTTAAAAGCCCGGTTCCTTATTGGTGTTCACTAAACTTTTTTTTTTTTTTGAGTTTTAAGTTTAACAGGTGACTCGAAAATGAAATAAATACTAAGGTGATACACCAAATTTGGATGAAAACTTGACTTGAGTGGAATACACAACTGATTTGTGAAGAATTCTTTATGTGCATGAACCAATTTGTACTTTCTATAGAAAATAAGGGCAAAGTACTTATTTTGTACTGAGGCAAGTTCACAACAGCACTAGTAAGCTAACATGCACAATGAAATTTAGTAGAAAATAGTAGATTTTTAGTAAAGTAAAGTGATTAATCAAGGAATATTGATTCACAAAACTAATACACTTGCATCCACAAAACCGCAGAATAACTTGGAAAGACAAAGAATAATTCACACTCATAGGGAAAAACTGCAGAAATTGCTTCAGTACTCATATCAAAATTTCTCTGGGAAAGTTCTTCGAAAAATCCCCTTTTGTGTTTTGCAAGAGCACACAATATATAGCAAAAAGTTTACCCTTTCCTAAAAATAGCCTAAAGGCTATACTCTTTGCCTTGCATCCTAATTTTATCCTTTATTATTAAATAAAGGAATAAAATAATATAGACTAAAGCATGTGATAAAAATAGGCATTATTAGCCTTAGATACAATTCAGTCAAATTGAAGTTGACTATTCTATTTTTAAGAAAGAAAGGTGAATAATTTGCTAAAATTACAAATTACTTGCTAGGAAAGTCTTCTCTCTTTGCACATGCAAGTTTGTCATCTTCTATTCATTACATCATGTTGTGAAGGCATGCAAAATCATCTCCTATGTGTAGGCAAAAGGATGCAACCTTAGCCATATTTGTAAAATTTAAAATGAAGTGGGGACCACCTCCAAGGTATACATGTTCTAATTTTTCCACCTTTCTAGATAGTCACATGAGTGACACTTGCAATTTTTTTTTAAAACCCCATGTGGGGACCACCTTTGGTTTTAGATGCTACCACATTGTGGACTTAGGCATTAGCATGTATATAATATTTAAAGGGGGTCACCCTTGGGCTAGCCCACCATGCATTAGTTCCGCCACCTTTGAGCCTTGGCACATAATACAATTATCACCTTTTCGGTGATCATGGTGTATAATATGTTTTAATTTTGTGGGCATGCACACTTTAGACTTTGTAAAGTCTTGGCAAATGATTATTTGTTGGTCCACGTGGGTTGGCCCCCTCCATGATGACTCACCCTTCAGCGAACCTTAGCCTATGGTAACTTGACCATGGGTGGTTTGGCTTGGATTTTGTGAAGTGTTTGAGGCCTTCGATATTTGTACTGGCATCTCTAGCCACCATTGATTTTCTAACCCAATATTAGGGTTCTGGCCTGAGCATTAATTCTGGTCGGTGGCATTTAATTGGGCTTACCACTTTGGAACCTGTGTGGACCAATCACCGTCTGATTGGGCACTTGGCATTCGATGAGTCATTGATCTTTACCATGGGTTAGGGTTTTGGAACCCTAGTTTCAAATGCAAGTTAATACACTTGCGAGCTCTGCCTGGTCATTTCATTTGGTTTTCATTTTGCGGGCGAAGCCCTAGCAAATTTTTTTCTCGCTCTGCAACTTTGATGGAAACTTGGAAATTTGGAAGCCTTTGAGCCTGCATACTTTGTTCTTGATCCTTCGACGCCATAGTTGCTTGACTGTTGCATGCATTTTTGAAGAACTAGAGGTATTTCTTTTGTTTTTGGTTTCGTAGCTCGGCTTTCCTTCCTGTATATGATCTAAAGATCATTTAGATCTTTCATTCTCAGTTCTGTATCTCTTCATGGAGTGATAAATCTTTGTTTGTTTCTGGTTTTTGTGCTCTCGGTAGTGTTTACCTCAACAATGATCCTACAAAGGGAAATGCTGCTATTATTTTGCTTATCTTCTCATTTCTTGCACGGTGAAATCTTTCATTGTTCTCTACTTTCTTTTTGAGTTCGGGTTTTACATTCTTCAACTCTAAATCTTGTCAAATATCATTTAAAATATTCGTAACATGAAAGTATTTTGTGGGTTCAGTCTTTCTAATTTTCAAACTTGAGCTCGAGTCTTACTTCATTGGAATTTGTAGAGGAATTCTTTCTATGCATGGGTTTGGATGTTTCACTTGTAAACCGGATCAAGATTTAGAAGTGTTGACTGCTTTATTCTTCACCTCGATATTCGAACTCGTTTCAGCTCCTTTCTGCTTCATTTTTCAAAGAATTGCTTGTAAACTTGACTCAAGACTTGGGATTATTTAACTATTTGATCTCCATGTTGATACACGAGCTCTTGTTTTGTTTCGCCTTCCTGTGATAGATGCATACTTGGAGTTTATCATTTTCTCCTTCATTCTGTAGATTCTTACTATTTGTATATTCTAGGTACTTGTAGTCTACTTCTCTTGTGAATCATTTCTCTTCATGTGTAATGAAAGAAAACTTTCACTTCGAGATTAGAATTTTTCTGGATATTCACTCCTTTCCCGGGCAATTTGTAAATTTGTTCCGCTTCTCAGTAGACTGGTAAGCTTCACTAAGCATTTGTAAACTTAAAACATAAGTTCTTCATTGACTACAGACTTGTGTCATCTCTTCTTCTCTTTGTAGATGTATACTTGATATTTGACATGATTTCTTCATTCTGTAGAGGCAAGATGCTTTGTTACCTGAGTAGTTTCTTCCCTGTAGATCCATGCTTGACTTGTTGAGCTTATTTCAGAAAGGCATGCTTTGGTTGAAAACTTGCTGAGCTGTGTAGTTTATTTCTTCAGTTGGAAGACGAATTCCATCTTGTGTATTCTATAGCTTGACATTTGCATCCATAATGATTTTCTGGAAGTTGTATGTTGTTTCTTTGTTGCAAACATGATTGCATCCCATTTGTTATAATGAAATAAATACTTTTCTAGAAAATGAAAAAATGGTTAGTTTCTTTTCTCGTAATGGCACTTCACTTTTCATAAGTCGTAGTAGCAATTATATTTCAATTTTCGCATTAAAATATCATTTCTATTTTTCTAGAAAAGTTCATTTTACAAGGGGAAACTCTGTCAAAAAATTTCTAGAATCCTTCTCTCTCCGATTCTTATGATTTGTTTATTCTAAAAGATGTAAACATATATTCTTATTTGTCCGATCACTTGAATGAGCTTTTTCATGATTTCTTTACTTGATTCATTACAACTTCTAAAAATCTCTAGAGTAGTTGCCCTTTGATTAACACTTGAATTAGGAGATTAAAAGGAACTTTTGATAGCTGTAGCACGATGAAAATCTAGAATACTTGTATGTTTCATTTGATCATGATATCAACTTTGAAGTGATGAAACATGTATTTTTCTTGACTATTTTTATTTCTTTTCAAGCTCAAATATCTTAGAAAGCAATATTGTGTTTCAATTCTATTTTAAATCAAAAGTCAATTTTACAAGGGGAGACTCTTACAAAAATTCTCCGAATCCTGTTTTTCTCTCTCCCCTTCTAGATTTTTGATCCTTATTTGTAAAGATACCTCTTTCTTGACTCATTATGATGCTTCTTTCTTCTGATAAACCATCTGAAAATGATATTTATCTTCATTCAGTAGATGGTTCCTTATTAAATAGTTAAACTTATTTTCATTTAATGTTGCAACCTATTCCTACAAAATTCATAAATGAGTTAGAAATAAATAGGCTTTTAGCCTCTCTTGTATCCATGTGTTTTATTTCTCCTTCTTCTACAAACTGCTTTGCAACTTCTTTCAAGTTTCATTTTCCACATCTGTTTCTTTTGCAAACTGCTTCAAATTTTGCCTTTCTAACCCAATCCTTAGCTTCTTTGATCTCTCTTGCTACTCATTTCACTTTATGTGCTCTGTCTCTTCTTTTGCTGCTAGCTCATCTGTATTTCTTTCTCATCCTGTGCCATGTGTTTCTATATTTCTTTCCTTCAAGTACCATTAGATGCATTGAACTTAGAATATGTATTTGCTTTAGAACATGAGCATTGGAATAACATTGTACCTTGAGCTCAATTTGACAGATACTTCTCTTGATTTTGCAGGTATTAGGAGATGGAGATGGAAGCGGAAGATGAGAGAGTTGAGATGGAGATGGAGATGATGCGGAGCGGGATAGAAGATGGAAAGGCAATGATGGGTTCCTTTTACTCCTCTACTCTTATTCTTTAGCACATGCAGTATTCTTATTTCCATGTATATGATGAGTCACTTAGTCATATCCCACAACTTGTGTGGGAAAACTTATGATCTCTTATGAATAAAGAATTAACTTGAAATAATGAGTTGATTATCTCTTTCCGCATTCAGTTTTTCTTTGATTGTACCATGATGTAGACAACTCAACATCTCAATAACATGAATTAACATGAGTGATAACTAAAATTAATACCTATAACTTTGGTAAGCAACCTTCAAATGAGATATGTATCCTTGTATGTTGTTTGATTGCCATGGCATCTGCTTCTTCATTTTGACTCCTTCTTGCTAGCTCCATTTGGGAATTATTGTCACTGTTTGTTTGTCAATATTTTCTTGATGGAAGTAGCAGGAAAGGAGTCAATTGTAATCTTTTATGGCAGCATAGATAAATGCAAACTCATTAATCACAACAACTTTAATGAATACAGAGCAATAAATCTGATAGGCACACAAATAATAACCGTGAATCTGATTACTTGAAAACTGCCACTATGTCTGATTGTTCCAAAACTATACACCTTACATACTCTGTAATCTGGTGTCTTCATCAAGATAACATAGCTGTCCTTCGGGGCTTGTGTTCTTTTGTTGAGGATATTCATGAAATTACAGACTATGTGAGTTGTTACATTTTGTAATAGCACACATAGCTGCAGATTTCACTTGATCTCTTTCACAAATCAGCAATAACAAAATAATCTGACATAAATTCCCTTAGCTTAGGTATACTTCACCAAAGCTATCCATCATAACAAAGTTTCGAGTTGCCCATTTTTGCACAAGTGCAAAAATTTTCAACTGTAACCCATGCCTCTTTAGAATTTCAACTATCTAAATACTGCTATGTAGAACATCTTTTATATAATTAGATTGTGTAGATTAGATAATATCACATTCTTCTTGCATAGGTTGTAACCCCCTCCTACTATTTTGGGGAATATTGTTAAGCCTCTCGGCTATATAATATGTATCGTGCTTCTGTTTTTATATGAATAAATTAGAGATATTAAATCTCTATTCTGTCTCCATTGTTTCCTCCTCGCAATCTAGTAACAGAGCGTGTTTTGAAGGATAAAATAAAATTTTCGTAGATGTTAAAGGATCTGTGTGAGGAAGAAAGAAGGATACTACCAAATGAGCCGTTGCATTTTCTTCTTATATTCATTTACAAATGACCTCGCTTTTTTTCGAAAGACTACCTAGAAGATTCATTTTTAAAAAAGCTCAAGCGTGATGATATTCATCTACTCATGGACACATGGGAAAATTATCATTGACCAACATTAATAGTTCAAGTCATCATTTAGCTCCAACAATCTACGTGGTGGACTCTCTTTGATTTATGTGGAAGTATTAAGAGTTGTTTTTAGTTTCTACACTAAAAGACAAAGACATCCACCTTCTACATGGAGAGGAGAGAAAGGATTCTCGGATGTGGTTTATTGGTTGATCAAATTTATTGTGTGGTGGAGGAGACAATTACCTTGAAGATTGGCTTACTCTATAGCCTACGTGAAGCAAAAGATAAATCAAGTTTTGATTACCTATGTGGAGGGTCTTTCTCCTAATGTATATTGAAAGTACTATGTGGAACCTACTTGAGGTCAAAGTCTTCACCAAAGAGAAAAAGAGCTCACAACTAAAAACATGGTATTATCTTTTGTCTCATACCAATTTCTTCTAGGCTGATGTTTAGGAGGAAAAATGTGAAAATATTTTTGTGTGTAAGTTGCTAATCATAGCGTGGAGATTGGGTAACAAAAAAAGCTGTTATGTAAGACCATTGTTTCTTGTGTGAAGTCTATTCATTGTTGTTTCATGACTATTCATACTTGTGTGGAGATGTTTTTTATGCCCTAGTGAAGAGTTAGAGTAGCATGAGGAAATAAAAATGGGTTGCGTGAATCCCGAAAGTGACTTGCAATATTAAAAAAATGTGCCATTAATTTCCCATACATGAATACTCTACCATGGCAACGTGGAATGTCTCAAATCCATGCTAAATGATGAGCGAGAATGACACGATTGAGAATGGTAAAATCTGCAACATCAACTTGCACGCCAAAGAATACCGTCCCCGTAAGCTCCTGAGAGCTCCGAGTTCTAGTTTGCACTACTCAACGAGCTACACAACACTAAAGCAACCTTATTTTTTATGAAATGGTTTGGAAAGGAATAATGGAGTATTTTCTATTTGACATCAGCCGCCAATAAAAGTGAGTTCGGCAAGAGCTAGAAGCCGTGTATGATGTTGACTGTGAAGATGAAGAAGAACGCTTGACAAAGTGTCATCGTCTCTCAACATGTGAGTATCGAGAGCATCTCTGAGCTAGTAATTCTCATCAATGAGTCAAAGTTGTAATATCTCTTGGAAATCAATAATTTAATACAAAAATTATTTTATTTTATTCCAATATCTACAAAAACTTCTACTCTCTGATGCTTAGTTACTTAAAGGGCCAAATTATGTGGCCTGGAAAACAAAAATGAGGAAAATCCATCAGTTTGAAGGATTACGGGGCATTTTCATAGGGTTTGTGACCATTCTGAAAGCCCTTGATGAATTAATGAAGTATGAGATGGCTAGTGCCAAAGCCTTGATGTTGATAATGCTCAATATAACTGATGATGTGAAAACACATGTTCGGAATGTGGAGAAACCAAAGGAGGCCTAGGACAAGTTGGCAACAATTTCTGAAGCCAAAATTTGACTAAGATCCTCCATCTTTATTCAAAGATACACACCCTCTCTATGGGGTTAGATGATAAAGTTGAGGAGTTCTTACATCGCGTGGTTGAGCTACAATAGAATTTATTAGCGTATGGTTAATTGGTGGATGAAAAACTTCTCATGCCGATCACCTTAAGAGCACTCCCTTCTCAATTCTAAGTGTTTGTTATGACACTGAATGTATCTAAAGAAGTAGTGGCATTCGAAGAACTCGTGAATTTGATGCAGTAGGAAGAGGCCATCAATTCAGCCCAAGAGAAGACTCATGATAAAGCCTTGTTATAAAACCCATACCGTGGCTTAAGAATTGAAAGGTACCCCAAAGAATCCAACTCAAGTTCAACCAAATCAATAGCAGAAGATAAAAATTCAAAGAGGTGGTGTCACATTTACGAACCAACACTCATAACACTTATCACCGCTAGTACAATGGCTTGAAACAGGGTCTTGAGTCAAACAAGAACATCCGGACGTAGTATATTTTCAAAAATCCAAATGATGTCCTCGTTGAAGAAATAAAAAGGGACATCTCACATCCCAACAAAATGGTGAATCTGATGAAGAGATATGAGAAGGAGCTAATTGTGGTAAAACCTTATACTCATCTCTCAAAATTCTCAACCCACGAAAAAAGTATGGTCGATAGACTCAAGTGTAAGTAAGCATATGTCGTGTGACAATTTTTTTTTGATTCACTAAACAAACAACCCACTAGAGATCAGGCTCGGATAGTAGATGACAAAGAGTATGTTGTAGAAGGACTAGAAAAAGTCACCATTCCTCTTAGACAACAAAAATTTACACTTACAAAGGTACTATATGTTCTTGGCTTGACTAACAACCTTTTATTAGTAACTTAGCTATTGAATCATCACCTAAAGGTAGAATTTCTTGTCCAAAATGGCATCAAATCATGTTTGATTTCCAGAGAAGGTACAATTATTGCTAGAGAATTTATAAAAGATAAATTATTTTCTTTAGACACTGTTTCATCTTCTGCAGTAGCTTTATCTGCCTCAAAAGTAGAATCTACAACCCTCTAGCATTTTTGATATGGTCACTTGTCGGTTAGTTCATTACATCGATGAGTTATAAATCAATGGTCCATGGACCACCCAAATTGTCCAGCTTCCTTGCCTATTTTCCCTAGCCGTCTTGGAGGAAAACAACACAGGATCCGTTTCAGTGAGCACCTTCCATGCCAAGAAGCATCTAGAGGTATTTCATACTCGATCTTAATGGCTCATTTCTTGCTTCATTCTCGTGGATACAAGTACTTCAAACTGATCATGGATGACCACTCTCACAAGATGTGGGTGTTTTTCATGAAGAAGAAAAGTGAGGATCTTCAACATTTCTAGAATTTCTATCATTGTGTTGTGAAAAGACCTGACAACCACTTATTCTACTTTGCTCAAATAGAAGGGGGAATTCACATCAAACAAGTTCATGGCCTTCTTGAACCAACAAGGCATTAAGCAGATCCTAACTACACCCTACACACCCTAGAAAAATGAAATTGTTAAGCGTCGCGAATCGCATAGAGATGGAGACAACTCCATGCATGCTAACAATAGCAAAGCTAGAGGAACACTATTGGGTCAAGTAGTACAAAAAGCGGTATATATTCTCAATAGGGCACCGATAAATATTCTACAAAATAAAACTCTAGAAGAGGTATGGAGTCGTAGAAATCCATCAATTTCTCATTTACGAGTATTTGGTTGCACAATATACATGCATGTCTCAGCTTAGAAGAGAAAGAAGGTTGAGCCAAAGATGCTCGTGTCCATGTTACTTGGCTATAGAACTACCTCAAAGGCATACTGTCTCATGGATCTTGAGATGAAGAAAATCTATGAGATTCGAGACATGGTTTGTGACGAGTCATCCTTTGACTCAAGAGGACAACAAAGGAACCATTACTAGCCAACTCTCATGGACTAGTCTTTGAATCGATGATCACCAAAGGATAGTACTCTCAAGAGAAAAGATGTGTTACCAAGAGAGCTATTTGTCGACATTGGAGGACTCGGAGAATGTCACTCCACATCAATCTACATGGTAACAACACAGTTCTTCTAAAAAGTATCCAAGTTCTCGCTCCGAAGTGCGTACAAAGCACCATCAAGGATTCACATTTGTAACAACTCCTAGATACATCACATGGAGTCAAAACAAGGAGTCAAAACAAGAAGTCAAACAAGAAATGAGGTAAAAATTTTGCTCATGAGTTCACCGATTAAAACCTCTAAGCCCGATAATGTTCGTGAAGCACTCACCAACCTCGGTGGAAGAAATCCATGGATATTGAAATTTACTAACTTAAGAAAAATCGAGACATGGGAACTTGTCGACTGCCTAGAGGAAAGAAATCCATAGGCTGCAAATGAGTTTTCAAGACAAAATATAAGGTAGATGGATCCATTGACAGGCATAAAGCACATCTTGTAGCAAAAGGGTATGCTCATAAATACAACATTGACTATGAAGAAACGTTTACATCCATTGCGAAGATTAAGACCATCGAGTAGTTTGCTCACTTACACCATAGAAAGGATAAAGACTTTAGAAAATGGATGTCAAGAGTTCTTTCCTAAATGGTGATCTAAAAGAAGAAGTGTACATCACCCAACCTGAAGGATTCATTGATGAAGAGCATCCTAAGAAGGAATGTCATCTCATCAAATCATTGTATGGACTGAAACAAGCTCCAAGGGCATGGTATATCAAGAGTGACAATCACCTTTTACAAAATGGGTTCACTTATAGGCCCTTATATTCCAATTTGTATATAAATAAGGTAGGCAAATAAATCGTCATTATTGTTGTTTATGTAGATTATCTTGTGATCAATTGTAGTTCGTAAGATTTGGTTGATATTGTAAAGAATGATCTCAAAATAACCTTCAACATGACAAATTTGGGGCTACTACATAATTTTCTTGGCTTAGAGATATGGAAAAAGAGCATCACATTTTTGTCTCCCAGATAAAATACACCAAGACACTCCTTGAAAAATACAATATGTCTAATCAGTAAACCTATATCCACTCCTATAGAGAAAGGCTTGCAACTTTCGAGATTCTAGGACTCACCTCAAGTAGATGATACTCTCTGCTGAAATTTTTTTGGAGGGATCATCTATTTGACATATACTAGACCATATCTATGCTATGTTGTCACTATCTTTCCAGTTCATGCAGAGCCAAAGAAATGTCACTTGATCTGTAATAAAGAATTTTTGAGATATGTATGAGGAACAATTGATTATGGTCTAGAATATAATAAGAATGATTAATTCTTCTCATAGGGATACTTTTAATTGGACCACGTTGGATCTATCGATGACAAGAAGTCAACCACATGTTACATTTTCATCTTGGATCTTGACTTATCTTGTGTATAAGAAAGAAGAAGAATATTTTTTTCTATCTAATCCACAGAGGTAGAATATCATGCTGCACAGGGGGCCTATGCGAAGCGATATGGTTACGTCACATTTTGGATGACCTGCGAATTCTCGAAAATTAGTTACCTATTCTCTTTTGGGCCAATCAAAGTGTGTTGAATCTCGTGCACCATCCAGTCTTTCATGAACGAAAAAAGCATAATGAGATTTATTTTCATTTCATTCAAGAGCGCATCTTGAACCATCACATTCAGTTCCATTACTATCCTATAGAAGCACAAGACGCTGATATTCTCACCAAATCGCTTGGAATAGTGAAATTTTAGCTTTTTAGGGGTTATATTTGTAGGAATAATGTAATAAGGGTGGGAATGTTGGCATAATGTTACATAGCATATCTTTTATATAATTAGATTGTGTAGATTATATAATATCACATTCTTCTCGCATAGGTTGTAATCCCCTCCTACTATTTTTGGGAATATTGTTCACCTCTTGGCTATATAATATATATGGTGCTTTTCGTTTTATATGAATAAATAAGAGATATAAAATCTCTATTTTGTCTCCATTGTTTCCTACTCACATGGGTAAAGTATCCAGATCTCAAATAAATTGTAATGCATTACTATGCAGGGGAATGACAGTTTGAATGGTCCTCCATCTCGCCCACATGATTTTCTAGTTCCCCTTGCTTTCACATCACCCAAACCTCACCAGCCTACCCATTCAAACTTGGCATTAACTAAACAATTTAAAATAAAATATCCTCACCAAGTGTTTTACTCGCTTTAAGCTAATATGTAAGCTATTTCTGATCGGGTTTTCTTCCAAAGATGGCTTTGAGATGTTGGTTAGTTTCATTAAATTCAAAATTTAAATATGTAATTACCCTAATGATTGGGGCCTCAACATAAATCTTTCACCCAATGTGAATTCTAACCATGGTTTTCCAAAGGTTAAGTCTCAAGTTTTGTCAATGTATCCTTGGTTAGGTTTACGGATAGATACCCCCCTATTAAAATGCATTCAAACAAAGATTAGGTTAATGATCTATATATCCCAATTAGCTATAATATTATTAGGTCCTCTGTAATTAACCGTCATCTCATGTTAGGTTTATGTAATCCTTGGATCTATTTAAATAAGAGTGTCATAAAAAAACAATTCCTTCAATCAAAATATGATTAATCTACAGTATGAGTGTTCTCACAAGGTGTTTCAAAATACCACAAAAATCTTATATGCATTTACATCTGAGTAACATGGAATGTTAGAAATGTAAGGAAGTCCAATTTAATTTGCAACAATGATCATAATTACATAATGATCACAGGTATTCCATGGATCAAATAAATTGATCCAAGGAATGACCATTCGTAACATAAAAATGCAATAGACTAAGGAATAGGTTTAATATTGTTACTTAGATAACTTACCTAAAGCCCCATAAGATCGCATCTACCTCATATCACCTAGATTCACAATTTATGCTTCAAAAATCATCATAGGGAGTACATTATAATCATTTAATGTTATTCAAATTTTTCCAAAGTATGATTTACATCAGATTTAGAAGGTAAATCATATCATCTACATAAACTTGATCAACAGTTCATAAGAGTATACTAACCTAGGACAAGAATCACCTATCGATGTTTGCAAACTGCAGTCAAAGAAGAAAGTACAAATATCAACACAGAAGGGTGAATTACATTCCGCTTCCCTTATAAAAGTATCGTCATCGATGCAACATAATGCTAAGTTTAGAAAAATGGATAAGCAATAAAGGAAAGGTAATGAATAATTTTTCTATCTAGGGGTAAGATTTATATCGTTAGATTACGAGACACAAATAAGTCTAGAAAGTTTAGAAGTTTATTAAAATTTTAATATCCTATGAAGATTGGTAGTTCTCCTTTTTTCATTATCTAGTTAGTTTTTTTCCTTTAGATTATTCCTAAAACTCAAGCCCTTAATATTTCACCGTTGTAAGATTTTAAGAACTCAACCAAACCATGGAAGGAACATACGTGATCAATATAACATACTACTTATCACACATGTATGAAAAAGACATTAATACTCAAACATAAGTGTACTATAAGAACATGATATTCCCAATAGGTACACATATAAAGGCTTCACACAACTCAAAACAATAATTGTAGAGATGCAAAGGTCAAAAGGCCAATCAAAATCAGTATCCTCAATGATGAGCATCAATCCTTAAGATCAAGAAAATAGCTAGACTCACATGAGGACACAAACATCATAACTCCAAATCCATACACCTCCCAAAAATCACAAAAAAACTCCATATACCTCCCAAAGAATCAATCACACACACATAAATCTCTTAGTCTCCCTCAAGTATCTTATGCCTCACACATCTCTTATGTCTCCCTCAAGTCTCTTATGCCTCCCTCAAGTATCTTATGCCTCCTTCAATACATACCATAAAGATAGATTTTCCTTTTCTCTCCCCAAAATAGGTCAGTCACCCTATGGCCCTAGGCACATAGAGTCTAGAAACTTCTAACCAAAGTCACATAATAACTCATGGTTCAAAAACATGTTGCTTATATGTAACTCCTTGGGGCATACCCCCATACAAAGAAGTAGGTGCATAGGTTCAACCACTCCATGGTGCATCCCTTTACCCTATTCCACACATTATGACATTAGAACCAACATAGCAATTCATTTCAAATGCCAAGTGGCAACAATCCCAAGGCTTGGGCTAGGCTATAAAACTTTTAATATTAAAAAGAAAAATTTAAATCTAGGTGAAACAAATGGCCAAATAGCCATAGTTAGTGCAAAAATCCGCATGTTAATGCAACAACCAAATAAAATGCCCAAAATATAAGAACATATCAATCAAGAAAATTGTTGTTTCTTGCAAGAAAAGAGAAAATGTTCAATTTATGAATAAAATACGTATATAGGAATAACACATTACAATAACTATGTGGCCTTATACGGCCACCAAAGAGGTATCTTGAATGAGTTGCTAGCACTTGGACATCAAACCTCAGCTCGTAAAATAACATATTAAATAATATAACAGTCATCATCTCGAGTCTCGCCACCTCTTTGACAAGGCTCAACATAGTCATAACTACACGTAGGCTGAATCCATACAATAACCATATATGGAGAGAAAAAGGAGTACATGTAGGCATCTACGAAGCCTAAGGTAAGGTCAAGTGAATGGTCAATGGTACACATTTCCTCGCTCCAAACATACACCTTTACTAATTTCCATCAGGTTTGGTTAGTGTAAGGTTCACAAAAAAACACATAACTACATCACTTGTTGGTATCCAAATTTATTCTCCCTTGGAAACCCAACAACATAATAGATTTAGTAAGAAGTCAGAATGACTCCAAAAACACACACATGGACAACACAAGAAAAGACATGAATTTTTTTTTTTTTTTTTTTTTGACTTGCTTTGACACATAACACGACACAACATGTCGTCACAAGGTTACAACCAACACTAGGAACCACTTGTGTAAGTTGATTATCATTTTGAGTTATGCGAGACTTTTGGATATGGACATGACTTATACTTACGTTGATTAGCATGATGTTTTGTGAGTAGATGCATTTGGGTTATGATTGGATTTTGTTTTCGTATGATCTACATTGGCTCATGGACGTACTATTGATACCGATATTATTTTTATATGGATATATTGCATGTGTTCTAACATTGGATTTCTTCGCCATGATAAATAGAATGTAGTTGTTGAATTTACATTACTATAACTTTGGATAATGATGAAATGCATAATTAAGTTGTGATTTAAACCTTGAAATAATGAATGATTGAATTACGTATAGATGTTAATAAATTTCATGCATATGGTTATTTTGGATATTTTAACATGGCCGCAAGGCCGAAGGAGGTATTTTGTATTTTGCAGGAAACACAACATGATCACAACCATGAGGGGGATTGGGAACCAAACACAACAGGATGTCGGGTGGTTACAACATTTGGTCGTCAAGGCAACTAGTGAATTGTATTGTGTTACTTTTGTTTTTTTTTTTGATGTTAAGAAAAAAATTTCCATGAGGGGGAAATTTTCTAATGTGACCAAGGGGTTAAGAATTTTATTTACTTGTTTTAACTTACTTTAGTAGATGATTTCTTTTGTGATGTCTTTTTTTATTACTTTTGCTAAGTATGTTTAGAATTAATTTAACCCCTTGTTTTAAATTTTAAGTTTTGGAGGGAAGTCAAGTAGGTGTAATTAATTTTGATGGTTGGCTCCTTGAGCCTTGTGTTTGCCTCTTGTATTGAATGTTTGTTTTGAGTGTTGACCACTCCAAATCCTTTGAATCTCGAATTTGAGATTTAGGGCAATTTTGGGGGACTTGTGGGACAAGTTGAACTTGTCCCACACTTCCCAAAACCCCTTACCAACCATATCTATGGGTTGGGAAGCCAAAAAGGGGATTATTTATTGTTTTGGGAAGGGAAATATGACTTTGGAGTGCACTTTTCTTCCATTTGCATTTATTTGTGCCTTAAGACACATGGGAAGGGATGGATGTGGATGAGAGATGTCATTCAACCCAACCACCCATTTATTGTGTTTTGGGAGTTGAGTTGACTATGGGAGGTGGTCTTGAGGATGTGTGATGTGGCATCCTACAAGGAGCCACATCACCCTCACTCTTCCCTTTTGTCTATTTATGGAAATTTCCTCTCTTGTTGAGGGGTTGGAGGTTTTTGTGGAAGAGTTCTTTTTTTTATTTTTCTTTGGGAGAGAAAGAATTGGGAGAAAGAAAAAAAAAAAAAAAGAAGGAGCTTGACTTGCATGCTTGGATTGTTTTGGAGGGAGCTTGGACAAAGCTTCTTGGTTTAGGCTTCTCCAATGGAGAGGTAGGAAACCTTCTCCTTTTTTTTTTTCTTTCATTTGTTGTTGTTTCTATGCTAAATTTGTGAATAATGTATGTTTACTTTTGTGTATTGTGAAAATGGATAGAATGCTTAATGTGTAGTGTAGGAGAGGTCTATGGGAAAACTCATGAGGGAGGCATAAGAGTAGAATAGGATATTGTGGAGGGAGTTTGAGAGGGATGCCCATCTTGGGTAAGAATGTTCACATTCTTACCTTGTCCTTGAGGGAGCCATAAGAGGAGGGAGGCATAAGAGTATGGGAGGAAAAAGGGGTACTTGAGGGAGGCATAAGAGTCATAGGGGCTTGAGTTTTATTGTGGAGGGTTTGGATGGGCATCTCATCTCAATTGGGAGGCATAAGGAAAACTTTCCCATAGTTCCTTCTCTTGTTGGCTTGGATGAAAGCCTTGTTGTGAAAAGTATTGTGTTATTTGTGTTTCCTTTTGTTTCTTCTTTTAACCTTGAATGTTGTGAAGAAAATTGTATTGTGGAAGCAAGTATTGTTGCCTTGAGTTGGAGACCACCCTTCATTGTGTTGTGTTTGGGGCTCGGGGGTCAATGGAGGAGATTGCTTCTCTTCTCCATTGAGTTTTGGTTGGGAGGAGAGTGTTGCCTCTCCCCCTATCTTGGTTGTGATTTGAGCTACTTGGAACTTGGAGCATGGATGAAGAACACCTTGGAGCTTGTGAAGACTCTTTCCATTTCCCTTATATATATTATTTTGTTGTAAATTTGTATGAGAAAGAAAGTTGTATCATCTTGTTTTCATTCAAAAATAAAGGACATTGTAATCTATATTGTATCAAAAGTTACATGGTTGAATGCAAATTTTACTTGCAAGATGTGTACCTTATTAAAAAAAAAAAAGAGTAAGGAAATAAAGAAATGACATGTACAAAAGGCTTGTGAAAATCTTGTGATTATACTATTGGGGAAGTTTGTTGTAGATTCCATCTTGTGAAATGCTAGTTTTATTTCATTGTATTAATCAAATGGTATGTGTTACAAAAGCTAGCTTCCTTTTGTTGATAGATAGAAATTTGAACACAATTACTTTCAATTTGGACAATAAATAGTTAAAATACTAAATTATAGTAAGTATTTCTCATTTTGGAACTCATTGCAAACTATATTCAACCTTGTTGGTGAAATGAAACTTTCTTGTTTCTACCTTACATACAATAATTATCAATTTGTGAGGAAAAGAGGACTAAAACAAGTTTATAACTTGCCAATATTTCCTTCTATACTTATTATTATTTTGAAAAAAAAATAGTATTTAATATTCTCAATAATTAAAATATTTTAATAATGATAAGATAAGTATTATTAAAATATATAAATTTTAATAAACTGCAAATTTCGTTTATTTATTTTTCAAAAAAAAAAAGAATACATGTGCCATTCTCACACATGTGTATATATATATATATATATATATATATATATATATATATATATATATATATATATATATATATATATATATATATATATATATATATATATATACATATATATATATATATATATATATATATATATATATATATATATATATATATATATATATATATATATATATATATATATATATATATATATGTATATACGAATTTAAAAAAGTAATAATAAAAGAAATGAAATTTAAGCCGAACTCTTTTTTTTTTAAAAGCGGCTGTATAGCCGCGGGCCTGTCCATCGATCCGATGTCTAAAGGATTGGGGGAGGGGCCGACCCACCCCCAACCCATTACCATATGGGGTGGGGATGGGGTCGCGCCCCCCCCCAATAAACCGTCCCACAAAAACTATGCCACAAAGAAAAAAATTTTAATACAAAAAAACGCAGGCTCAGTGCGCGGCCATACATTGCGCGGCCTGTGTGTTCGGCCCCTCCCACGGCTCTTACACGGCTAACACTGTACATTCCTTTCTTTCTTGTATATATATACATATATATATATATATATATATATATATATATACATATATATACATATATATATACATATACATATATATATATATATATATATATATATATATATATATATATATACATACATCACACATATATATATATATATATACACTCACACTAAATCCGCGCGCCCAGGGTTTTTGGGCAACCCAAACAACCCAAAATCAGAGCAGATCTTTACAAAGGATTCATACATCAAAGATCTGAGCCAAAAATTGTTGAGTTAAGCTCCCTTGGCTGTAATGGCCTCCATAGATTGGCCTTCTCCTCCTTGTCTCCCTTAACCTGCAAGCAAAGAGCAAAAGAAATGAGGGTTTTGGGTGTAGAAAAGAAAATAAATAAAAAAGAAAAAATTATGGCAATCCATAGAGATTTCTAGGGTTTCCTTGCCAAGCCTAAATCTAAGGGTTGGAAAAATTTAGATCCAAGGGTGGAGGATGCACCCTACATCACTTAAGTGATGGGGTTAATTTATTTGTGGAATGACAATTAGAAATAAAAAGAAAAGGGGGAAAACTAGTAAGATAGTGTGCACTTGACCCCTTCTAGCAAGCAATTAATCATTATATATTTATGACCTTGAATTACAAAGTGTGAGTCTTGTATTATTATAATTTGTTTTAAATAAAAGAAAAGGGGGTTTTAATTAATTTAAGGGTCCTTAAATAATTCTTTTAACCGGGGATTAACGGAGTCATGTTCGACAAGCTAATGAAATTTCTTAAACAAGAACTTTAGAACCTTGTTGAGGAAAGTAATGAAGGTGTAATATTGAATTTGAAATTTGAGGCGATTTTAATTGATCGATAATCATCTCCGACGCCTCGCAACTGTCCTCTTATAACCTGAACCTAATCAAAAAAAAAAATTATTTCATAACTTTCTCTCTCTAAACTTGTTTTGTATGTTGGCCTCATGCGAGTAGTTTCTACTGGTCGTTACATTTGGTATCAGAGCCAGGGGTTCGAAGCTTGGACCCTTGGGCACACGCAGAGCACACGAAACAGGAACATTTAACTTAGTACAGAGTTGACTCTTTTAAAATATAAAACCACAATGTTGATAATTATAGTAAACAACAAATTCAGAAAACTGACACAAGACCTAGAACAATGAACTAACTCCCGCCTTGATCTGTGCAGGAGGCGCGGATTGGGCGAGGGGTCTCTTCATATAGACCTAGACATACCACCGCCAGAGTAGGCCGTAGCAGCTCTCCTACCTCAGATCTTGCAGACACTCCAGGATGTCAATGCCGCTATACGCGGAGAGCCCTTGGGAGGACGACTTGCTAGACGTAGTCTGGAGCCATCAGTAGATGCCCAGGCATCCCCTCGACACAACGAGGAGCACAGAGCAGAAAACTTCTGCGCAGAGTCGGTTAGGGCAGAGTCACCACAGAGGGGATATGGGGACAGGATCTCAGGACATAGGGACAGGTCTCGGAGCCCTAGACAGAGGGAGGAGCATACAGAGAGACCTAGGATTCGTCATACATCAGCTGCAGACCATATCAGGGAGATCCTGAAGCTGCGACCATCTCAGTATTCAGGTGATACAGGCGGTTTTCAGGCAGAGGCCTGGTTGGTGAGCTTGAGCGGATGCTTCAAGCTCTGTCCTTGTAGTAGCAACACGAAAGCTCGTGTAGCGATTCACCTTCTGAGGGATGGAGCAGGAGTCTGGTGGAGGACCGAGGAGCAGAAGCTCCATGTTGACTCAGAGACGGTTACCTGGGAGTTATTTGAGGAGCATTTCAGGAGTAGGTATTTACCCAGGAGATTTATTCAGCAGCGGATAGACGAGTTTCATGACCTCCGCCAGGCATCGATGACAGTAGCTGAGTATGAGAGTCGATTTCTGGACCTACTCCAGTACGTCGACTATATGCAGGATGAGCAGGTACGGATTCACAGGTTCATCCGGGGCCTGAACTTGGATTTAGGTGGCGCAGTGCGCATTCACTGCCCACAGACATTAGCAGAGGCCGTGGAGAAGGCCTATATTGCAGAGGAGACACGGGAAAGACACAACAGGCTAGAGACAGAGTTTGGAGCCGTATCCAGCAGATGCAGGATGATAGGTCGAAGGGGTCAGTTCCTCCTCCGCGTGGTGGACAGAGTTCAGGCAAGCTTCATTCAGGCCACCACAACAGCAGCAGCAGCAGCAGACCCGCCCACCTTACCGACCTCCTCAGAGATTCGATGCACAGAGAGGACGTAGTATGGGGCCTCCTCCTAGGGGTCCCATCAGGACACAGGGTGCACCGAGAGCTCAGTCAGTAGGAGCTCATCAGCAGAGACCTCAACAGTCCATAGCCGGATCGTCAGGATCTGTATCTCAGACATCTAGAGTACCAGCTGGAGCTGCTTCCCACTGGAGAGGACCAGGCAGCTGTTATGGTTGCGGTGTTGTTGGACATCTTTGGAGAGATTGCCCACATAACCCTACCAAGGGTAAGACACGAGCTCGAGCCTACTATGCTGGAGATATGGCACGAGTCATCGGATCTACGCAGCGGTCGAGAACCACCAGTGAGCATCGAGTACCGTGATTGAGACGACAGTAGTATTGGTGGTATTTCCACCTCTATATTATTTGATTCTCGCTCTTCTCGATTTCTTTTATCGCACCATCCTTAGTAGAGCGTTGTAGGCTGGTGGCAAAGCAGGTTAGGGGCCGTAGTTTGGGACGTTGAGATGGCTTATGAGCCAAGATTTCGTAGACTCCTTAGTTAAGGAGTGTGTAGTGAATTTGGGACCCTTCACCACTACTTCTGATCTTAGGATCCTTCCATTAGGATCTTATGGCATCATTTTAGGCATGGATTGGTTGTCCGCTCACAGAGCTAGAGTGGATTGTTACCATAAGACTATTGCTTGCATAGATGATCTTGGAGTAGAGTCAGTGATATCAGGAGTTAGGAGGGCCGTATCCATTCGCACCATCTCCGCTATGCAGCTTAAGCGGTGTGCGCGACAGGGTTGTCAGATGTTTGCTATTACGGTCAGTGACAGATCAGAGGATGAGTCCAGAGGACCTTCCCTCGATGACCATCCCATCTTATCAGAGTTTTCCGATGTGTTCCCAGGGGAGCTACCGGGATTACCTCCCCCACGTGAGATCGACTTTCATATAGATCTAGTTCCGGGCGCAGAGCCTATCTCACGAGCACCTTATCGGATGACCACTCCTGAGTTATGTGAGCTCAAGTTGTAGCTAGAGGGCCTTCTAGAGAAAGGCCTAATTCATCCTAGTGTATCCCCTTGGGGTGCACCAGTTATCTTCGTGAAGAAGAAAGATGGATCTCTTCGGTTGTGCATTGATTACCGTCAGCTGAATAAGGTAACGATCAAGAATCGTTATCCCCTTCCACGCATTGACGATTTGTTTGATCAGATGAAGGGGGCTATAGTTTTCTCTAAGATAGATCTTAAATCGAGATACCATCACTCGGATCATGGAGACAGATATTCACAAGACAGCTTTCCGCACGAGATATGGCCACTACGAGTTCACAGTGGTACCTTTCGGTTTGACGAATGCCCCCGCAGTGTTTATGAGTTTAATGAATGGGGTATTCAGGACCTTCCTTGATCACTTCATGCTCATCTTCCTTGATGACATTCTAGTTTACTCACGCACACAGGAGCATGAGGAGCACCTTCGCCAGGTTCTTCAGTGTCTTCGCGAACAACGCCTTTACGGGAACTTGGAGAAGTGTGCGTTCTTTCAGCCTGAGGTGCAATATTTGGGCCACATCATTTCTGGGGAAGGTATCGCCATGATCCTTCCAAGATTCGAGCCATCATGGATCGCCAAAGACCCACTAGTGTGACCGAGGTGCGTAGTTTCATGGGTCTAGCAGGTATTACAGGAGGTTTGTTCAGACTTTTCTTGATTCCGCACTCTATCACTTCCCTTCAAATGAAAGGGAAGAAGTTTTTATGGTCGAGATAGATGTGAGCAGGCCTTCAGACACATCAAGGAATGCCTTACGAGAGCACCTATTCTTGCAGCAGCCCATCCTCATGGAGAGTTTTTCGTATGCACGCATGCTTCCTCGGGTAGGACTTGGAGGAGTGCTAATGCAGGAGGGTAGGGTAGTTGCCTTTGAGTCTCGCAAACTCAAAGATTATGAGCTCAATTATCCGACCCATGACCTTGAGCTTGCAGCAGTAGTACATGCCTTAGTGCGGTGGAGACATTTTCTTCTTGGCCGGAGATTTACACTCAGGACTGATCACTTGAGCCTTCGCCACCTCTTCACGCAGCCCAATCTCAACGCTCGTCAGCGGCGTTGGATGGAGTTACTTTGTGAGTATGACATGGAGATAGAGCATGTGAAGGGAAAGGAGAACGTGGTGGCAGATGCCTTGAGTAGATGGAGACATGTGGCTATGGCCACCTCAGTGGGCACAGATTTATGGAGTAGGATCTTGCAGCAGCTTCCTCAGGATAGTTTCTACCTTGCAGCCAGAGCAGAGATTGAGTCTCAGAGACCTCTTGAGGGGAGGTTTGATGGATTTTCACTAGAGGCAGATGGTCTTCTCAGACACAGAGGTCGGGTATATGTACCTAGAGATGGAGGCTTGAGACATGACATTTTGACAGAGGCTCATCGTGCACCGTATTCAGCCCATCCCGGGGTGAAGAAGATGCACGCCACCTTGAGACAGTTGTACTTTTGGAGAGGACTTCGGAGAGACATAGCTTCTTTTGTATCCCTCTGCTTAGAGTGTCGAGGGTGAAGGCCGAGCATCGCATCCAACCTAGCCTTCTCTATCCTCACGCCATACCGGAGTGGAAGTGGGACACCATTTCTATGGATTTCATTGTTGGGTTACCTACGCCGAGATACCACCACGACGCCATCATGGTCACATTGGATAAATTGACGAAGGTAGCTCATTTTTCCCCAAAGTAAAGACCACCTATACGGCTAGTGCAAGGCACGAGTATATCTTGATGAGATTGTCGACTACATGGGATTCCGTGGAAGATCATATGCGACCGCGATCCTTTGTACACTTCCCATTTCTAGACCACCATGCAAAGATGCCCTGGGATGAGGATTAATTTCAGCACAACTTATCACCCCGAGACAGATGGGCGAGACAGAGAGGGTGAATCGATTTTGGAGGATATGCTCAGGGATGTATGTGATGGATCACCAATCGAGATGGGAGGAGTATCTGTATTTGGTGGAGTTTTCCTACAATAATAGTTTCCAGAGTTCTATAGGCATGGCTCCTTTTCAGGCATTATATGGTAGAGAGTGCAGGACACCTCTCAGTTGGGACAGGATTGAGGACAGGATTTCCCTTGGGCCAGCTTTATTACAGGATATGGAGTAAAGCAGTTACCCCGATCGACAGAGATCACAGGAGGCACAGATAGACATGTAAGAAGTATGCGCACCAGCATAGGACAGATCGCAGCTTTGAGGTAGGCACGAAGGTGTTTCTTCGTGTCGACCACACATAAGAGCCCTATCCATTATGGAAAAGGTTCTAAG
This sequence comes from Taxus wallichiana var. yunnanensis, assembly GCA_018340775.1. Lineage (NCBI taxonomy): Eukaryota > Viridiplantae > Streptophyta > Pinopsida > Cupressales > Taxaceae > Taxus > Taxus wallichiana. The sequence goes on from CM031234.1 coordinate 641,516,552, forward strand.
CTTGCTCCTAGGTTTGTGGGTCCCTTTGAGATCTTGGAGCGCCTCGGCCCCTTAGCCTATCGTCTAGCATTGCCACCTAGCTTATCGCGCGTCCATGATGTATTTCATGTTTCTGTGCTTAGGAGATATGTTTCTGATCCTTCTCATGTGCTAGATCGACCGCATCAGCAGCAGTGCAGGATCGTGGGGCAAGGTGTGATGGTGGAGCCCATGTGCATTTTAGATCGCAGGACCCTGGGCCTTCGCGGCAGAGAGATTGATCAGGTTCGGGTCCAATGGGACAGGTACGATGAGACTGCTGCTACTTGGGAGGATGCTACATCATTGCGAGCTCAGTTTCCACACTTATTTCAGTGACTTCCAGGAGGAAGTCTAGTCTAAGGGGAGGGGGATGTAATGCCCACTTCCCTATGACACTTAGTTGATTATCATTTTGAGTTATGCAGACTTTTGGATATGGACATGACTTATACTTACGTTGATTAGCATGATGTTTTGTGAGTAGATGCATTTGGGTTATGATTGGATTTTGTTTTCAGTATGATCTACACTGACTCATGGACAGACTATTGGATACCGATATTATTTTTATATGGATATATTGCATGTGTTCTAACATTGGATTTCTTCGCCATGATAAGTAGAATGTAGTTGTTGAATTTACATTACTATAATTTGGATAATGATGAAATGCATAATTAAGTTGTGATT